>CADEBD010000314.1:400805-1000805 GCA_902825455.1 Arctia plantaginis
GCGCCTTGTCGTGAAGGAGCAGTGGGGACGACCAATTGATTAACTTTGGATTAATTGGTTTATATATTTTTTGGATTTTTCATAAGAAATGCTTCAATCGATAGAAGAATAAAAGTTATTTAGTTAAATTGCATTAAACAAGGTTGCACTAGCAGTCAGAATAAAAAATTGTATCATCATCATCCTCATCATCAACAGCCTATAACAGTCCACAGCTGGACATAGGCCTGTCCTTTGAAAGGAGGAGCTTTAATCACTGTATCTATAAGTAAAAGTTATAAACAGCCTTAAGCCAAATTCGTTTACAACAATGTTCCGAAAAGAGAGCAATCAAGTAATAGCACGGGATAACAAGTGGTAGCAAGGAAGTTAAATAATTAGTACGAGTGTGGCTGGTGGGGCGCAGTGCATGATTGACAAACCGAGCAGTCGACGTAATTAGTTCACTGAATACACTTGATGCGCTCACATTTACACCGAAGCGTTACGTGACTCTTCTAGGATCTTACGAATATTTTAAGCTTATTTGACTTTATTAGAAGAACGACGGAAAGCCTTTCCTTGAATATTATTTTATTCTTGCACAAATAAATGTGAGGAAGATAGACTTAGAGTCGCCCAAGTAGTACAAAAAGTAACTTTTTAACCTTCTAAGTACTTTTTTTATGGTATAAGGGGGCAAACGAGCAGACGGGTCAACTGATAGTAAGCAACTACCGCCGCCCATGGACACCTGCAACTCAAAAATTCTACAGGATACAATTTTGTAAGTTTTGGAGGAGGCAGTATGAGTACACACATGTGTACACACATACTGCCTCCTCCAAAACTTACAAAATTGTACATAGTATTTGTACCATTATAGAAACAGCAAAAATACACCGACTGATACTCTCTCAGCCTACGTGTACTACACTTATTTCTTAACTTTATAAGCATCTTAATCCTACAGGATTAATGACGTATCGACTTGACAAGTAATCTTTGTTAGAGCAAACGACAGTACGGTGTGAGGCCAACCCGCTTCCAAGTGTGTTCGTATTCAAACGACATTACACATACATCGGCGGCAGCATAAATCGTTCGATTTGCATACATTGCGCACTGAGTGTAACGCTGTTTCTCCAAGCGGTGCCCGTGTTTTAATGCACGCAATTATTTCTCTCAGTTTGTTGTCAACGTTGTTATATCCCAACACAAACATCATAGTATTATTCAAATTGATTTTTTTTTTTTTTTTTTTTTTTTTTTTTCCGTGCGGAAATCCCCTCGGATACCACCTGTCGGTGGCATGTCGGACACGAACCGACTAAAACCGCACGCCTTCGCCGGGTACTAATAGCCGGGGAACCAGGTATACCCTAGAAAGGAAGGCCCTGGTGCCCCGACATACCTCGGGTCATCTACAGACGAGTAGACGACCCCCGCCCCGTGTGGGAACCCCATGTTCCCTGTGCTCCCTGGAAGCGAGCGCGCTTCGCAACGCGCTCGCCGCCACCCCGGCCTGCTTCTGCTAGGGTGACAGATGGCCTCACCTGTCACCCCCAGGCCTGCGCTTATGGAGGACGGAGGTCGTTCTGCGACCTCCGGCGCCTGAGTCGCCTGCGCTGCCTGGCCCGTGCCCGGGCCTGGCGGGCCGGGAGAGTTCTAAACCTCTCCCGGTCCCGCTCCGCCGTCTCCTTCGCGAGCATAACTTGCTCGCAGAAGGAGACGGCAGAGTTCCACGCACTCTCGCTCCGCACGATAGCCGCAATCAGGCTATCGAGCGAGAGAACTCCCACTCCGATGGCCGCCACGAGGTCTCGCCTCTGCTCAACCCACGCCGGGCACTCTGCCAGCGTGTGGAGAGCCGTGTCCACGGTCTGGCCATCGCAGTGGTGGCACTCAGGCGTTGGCTCCTTGCGGATCAGACACAGGTGATCTCCGAAACATCCCTTCCCAGTGATCACCTGCGTCAATCGGTATGAGAGGGTCCCGTGACGCCTCTCGAGCCAATCCTCCATAACGGGTCTTACCGCCGCAATGACGGCGTGCCCGGCGCTCGGTTGCCCGAGTCGTTCCCTCCACTCCCCTATGATGACCTGGCGGAGTTGGGATTTCCGGTCCTCGATTTCTCGAGTCTCGGGGCATCGACCCAACTCCTGCGCCTCCTTGCGCCACTGATACAGTGCCGCAAGGGCTCTCGCCTCCAGGTCCCACGGTGGAGTTCCGGCCAGGAGACTCGCTGCCTCAAAGGAGATCGTGCGGTACCCCATTATGATCCTGATGGCCAGCATTCGCTGCGGTCGTCGCAGTATCGCGACGTTGCTGGCCTTCAGGGCCCCCGCCCATACCGGGCACCCGTAAAGGGCCATGGACCGCACAACCCCCGAGTAGAGTCTCCTGCAGGAGTCATTGGGTCCCTTCATGTTGGGCAGCAGCCGCGCCAACGCACGCGCTGCCCCAACCAACTTAGGGACCAGACCTCGGAAATGATATCCGAAGTCCCATCGGCCATCGAGTACGAGCCCCAGATACCTGATCGAGGGCTCGATGCCGATGCGAGTGCCTCCTACCGTGAGGCTAGATCCCTCAGGCGGCTTCCTCCGAAGCCCGTGGAAGAACAGGGCCTCGGACTTGTGCAGAGCCACCTCGAGACCCAGCCGCCGGATACGCTCAACGACTTGGGCAACCCCGGCCGTGGCCCTCAGGGTTGCCTCGTGGTGCGTCTTGCCGCGCGCCGTCACGAGTGTGTCGTCCGCGTAGCACACGACGGCGACACCATCCAAGAAGGCACCACGAAGCACCCAGTCGTAGCCGATGTTCCACAAGAGTGGCCCTAACACCGACCCCTGCGGAACACCGCACGACATTTCACGCCTACCGAGACCGGTCCTACTGGGGTAGACGACGGCTCTCTCCGACAAATATGCCCCGACTATGCGGCGGAGGTAGAGAGGCACTTCGTGATACACGAGCGCCTCCCTGATGCAGCTCCAGGGCATAGTGTTGAATGCGTTGGCGATGTCCAAGGACACCGCCAACACCACTTCGCCCCGAGAGACTGCTTCCTCCGCCAGAGCCTTCACGCGCATGATCGCATCCACGGTGGAGCGCCCCTGACGGAAACCGTACTGGTTGTCCGCCAGATCCGGCCCAACCATCACGAGATGCTTGACAAGGCGCCTTGCAATCACTCTTTCAAAGAGCTTGCACACCTCGTCAAGCAACACTATGGGCCGGTAGGCGGACGGTGAGTCCGCCGGGCGCCCCTCCTTTCGGATGAGGACCAGTTTCCCCGTCCTCCACAATTTCGGAAACTGGCCCCGCTCGAGGCATGCGCTGAAGAACCCTCGCAGTCGGGGCTCGAGAGCCTCGTCGACTAAGGCCAGGACCCACGCTCGGCCAGGAATGCCATCGGGTCCCGGGGCGGTGTTTTTGGCTTTAAGCCGTAACACCGCCACCCTTAGTTCCACCCCAGTGACCTCAGGCACGTCGTCGTCATCCACGTTAGGCGCCTCAAGCGCCGGAGGCGGAGCCATCTGTGGCGGAGTATGCTCCACCACTCGCGTTGGGAACAGGGAGCCAACGACCCTCTCAAGCAGCTCTGGCTGAAGACACCGTGTGAGCGGCGGGGCCCATGGGCGCATCTTGCCCCTAACCATACGGTAGGGGCGTCCCCACGGATCCCGCTCCAGTGTCTCCAGCATCTCGCGGCGGGCCTCGCTCTTGGCCCGCTTTATCGCTGCCTGAAGGGTCCTCTTGGCAACCCTGTAACCCGCTAACAGCTCCGCCTCTCTCGCTGCCGCATCTTCGGGGCGGCGACGCCTCCTGCGGAACCTGGACCACTGGCGGCGCGCGGTCACGCAGGCTTGACGCAGCCGTGCGATCTCCGGCGACCACCAGTAGACCTGGCGCCTTGCAGTATTGGGCTGAGCCCTAGGCATCGCCGCATCGCAGACGCGGGTCATGGCCTCCCGGAACCACTGTGCTTCAGCATCGATGTCGACAGGCCTGTCCGGCGCAGGAGCCCAGGCCTGTACGATGGCGGCTTCCAGGAGGAGGTCGCGATCTAAGCGCTTGAGCGCCCAACGTGGTTCAGGTGGTGCCGGTCTGACCGGCGCGCCATCTGCAGGGGCGGAGACGTCAAACCGAATATATCGGTGATCCGAACCTGTCTCCTCCCCGACAACGACGCGCCAGCCTTGGACACGACGCGCTAGCGAGGGGCATGCGAACGAGATGTCCACGATCGAACTACCCCTCGCCGTCACGAACGTGGCCACGGCCCCCCGGTTTAGGAGAACTAGGCCGAATCTTTCAGCCCAGTTCTCCAATGCCCTTCCCCTCGGGTTCGTGCGCAGGGAACCCCAAGCCTGCGACCAGGCGTTGAAGTCCCCCAGCACAAGAACCGGGTGGAGGCGACAGGCATCGACGACGACGGCCAGCTGAGCGAGCCATTGCTCGAACTCAGTTAGGTTTCGGTTCGGCGTGAAATAAGCGGCCACGACCGCTATATCTCCAACTATCGCCGCTACACAGCCCCGTCCCCTTGCAACTACTGCAAGAGGTGGAGTGCCGGCTGCGGTACCGTGCACCAGGGCCGCCGTGCCGTCCAAGTCGGTCTCCCAGGCAGGCCCGAGAAACCGATGGACATATGGCTCGGCGATAGCGGCGATGTTGATGGACCACTGTGCCATGCTCTGGAGCAGAAGATCCTGAGCATCGGCACCGTGGCCTACGTTCACCTGGAGGATGCGGAGATGTGGATCCATCACTGGACTTCCATCCCCGCATCCCGCAGCGAGCTTTGCGGCTGTCCAGCGGCACTCTCCGTCTGGATCAGCGGCTCGGAGGCGGAGGGTCGGCCTCCCGGCTTCGGTCGCGATAGGGCACAGGCCTTACCACCAACCCGGTGGTCGGCAGGCTTGCCCCCCGCTGCGCACCTAAAGCAACGCAGCGGAGCGTTGCAGCCACCCGCCTTGTGACCGGGCTGACCACAGCGGAAGCATCGGTCACCTACGGTGGCCTCCGCCGTGCAGTGCACCCCTACGTGACCCACCGACAGGCACCTGAAGCACCTTGCCGGTCGGGCCTGCAGGAGTCGTGCCTGCGCCCTCAGGAAACCTCCGACCAGGAGGCTCCGTCCATCGGCGACCTTCTGGGCCGCCGCGATGGGGCAGCTGACAACCGCTGCCCCCTGTCCACCGGGGCCGAAGCATATTGCTCCGGCCTTCACGCTGTCCAGAGGGCAGCTTCCCGTCTCCGCCACGGCGAGTCTGAGCTCGTCCGCCGTGACAGAGTCGTCCAGGCCCGTGATGCGGATTTCGGCGCATTTAGTGGGCCTGGACACTCGGACGTCAGCTGCATCCAGTGACTCCCTCAGCTTAGCCGCTAGGGCATCGGCTTTGGGGCCACTGGTAGCGCCAGCTACCTCGAGGAGCCGGGCTCCCGTCCGTGTGTTTTTACACCGGACGCCCGGAATCTCGAGGGCTTTGAGGTCCTTGGACGTTGGCCTTGACTTTCGTCAAGACCTCGGCGTACCCCACGCCCCTCTCCGCTGCCTCCGCCGTCAAAGTGATTACGACGGCCGAGGAGCGAGGGGCTCGGAGCTTCCTCGGCGCTCCCTTCGCGGCGGCGGCGGCGTCCCTCCTCGCCTTCTTGGCCGCTTTTTTGGCGGCCTTCCGCCTCTTTTTGCTGTCCCCGGCCACCGTCCAGCCCCGCTCCAACGGGCGCTGTGCTGTGTCAGCCGGGGCCGAGACTGGGGCTTGAGTTGGGGCCGCCTTCCCCCTCCCTTTGCCCTTTCCGGCCTTCTGGGGCGGGGGCGCTGATGACGGCCCAGCCACCCTAGCTGCTGGCTGGGCTGCTAGGCCCACCTTGGCAGCGGCCGCATATGTCGCCTTTGGCGGAGCCAGAGGTGGGCGACAACGGGCGCTCTCTAAAGCGGAGATGCGCCTCATAATCCGCTCCTCCATCTCCGCCATGAGTCGGACTAAGCCCGGCTCCGGCTCCGGCTCCGGGGCGGACAGCGCCAACGGTGCCGAAGGCGCTGGTGTGGCACCAGCGTGGGCACGAGCCTTGGCGAGATCCGCCTCGAGGCGGGCTCTCTCCCTAACGTGGGCCCTGCTCTCGGCCACAAGGAGTCTGCCCGCCTCGATTATGGAGCGCACGACCGCTACCAGGGCCTCCTGTTGGGGGCCCCGGCCACACCGGACGTCTGAAGCAAGCAATCGGCCGCGCCGATTGCCTCCTCGATCCGGTCGACGGGGTTGCCGGTTTTGCCTCGCAGCTCAACGAGACCAGCACCCCCACCCCCGCTCCCCACATCAGTGGTCGACATCTCGGACGCGACCCCCTCCTGTTTTCTCCGTCCAAGACCCCCATCTTCGGCTCCTCCCAGAGCCGCGGACTGGACCGCCACCTTCGTTCGGGCCACCATGGCCTTGGGGAGTCGGCCTCCACCGCGAGCGCCTCTGCGGCTTGTGCCGACTTTGGGAGCCGAGGCCTCATCGCTCGAGGCCGACTCCAATTGCCTCTTCAGGCCCAGGCGAAGCGAGCGCCTTTTGCGCTTTGGAGTACCCTTCTGGTGCTGCTCTGCAGCTGAGACCATCGGGGTACTCGCTCCGCTCCTCTCCGAGGCAGTGTCGGTGTTCGACACTACCTCCAGGTTTTTCGCGTCCTCCGCGATAACGTCGCCGGATTTACTGCTCGGCGACGGGCAGGTTCGACATTTGGTGCTCCCCCCAGAATACGAGTGGGAGCTGCCGGAGCCGTTTGGCTCCGGGAGGGATTCCCCAGACACTGTGTGTCCGGGACCCTCCTGGGTAGATTTAATAATCCTTGGCCTCATGTCATTTAAAGAGTTTAACGTCCTTCGACGGGGACGCCTTCGGCACTGGACTCCCTCCAGCGACTCAGCCCCTTGCCAGGCGTCAGAACGTGGGCTTAGAGCATTTTTTATAGAGGTTTACGTCCTCGCGGATCCGAAGATCCACCGGTCCTGTCCATTCAGGATTACGGCTGGGCCGGACGGGGTCTGCACCAGACCGGGTCCGTCCGCCCCAGGGTTTTTTATAGAGGTTGCCTTCCTCGTAGCCCTCGAAGAGCCGTCATTCCTGACTGTTGCTAGTCAGGGTTACGACATGGCCGGACGGTGGTCTGCGTCAGACCAGTGTCCACCACCTCTGGACAGAGCCAGCGGCAGTGGACCCGTCCGCCCCCAGCCCGCTCTCCCCTATGCCCTCTGCCAAACAGAGGGACATGCGGAAAGCAGCCCTCCGAACAGCCCTTGACGGGCCGTTCCCACCTCGGCCGGAATTGGCCGCAGGCGGCAGCGCCTTTCCCACCTAGGGAGAGAGGCGCTGCCGTCTCCGTTGCCCAGGGTGCACCACAAGGAGGTTCCGGACCACGCACCCCGGTTCCGGACCACGCACCCCCCTACACAGGCCCTGGGACTACCATGATAGGTATTACCCGAAACTAACCAGTTCCTTTTGAACCTATTAAGGACCTTGATAAAAATAATACTAAACAATAAAAGACCACTTAAGTAATTTATTATTCTACAAGAACTGAAATATTAGCTATAACCTAGAAATATTACTAAAATACAACCTAGAAATATTTTTAGCATGATCAAATATGTGTGCTTAGTATACTATAAGTATGTTTCTGTTTAACAAACATGTGCGGATCAAATATAACTGTAATTGTAGGTAAAGGCATTTTTTTTCTTTTTTAAATACTGAAATTTGTTAGCAGGGAACTTTTCAATTTGGTGTTTTTTAATACAACTAAAGCATTGGGAATATATCTAGCGACGCGGTGACATTGCAAAAACATAAAACGGACACAAAGAACGCTCAGACTCAGAAAAACAGTTTGTTTTGTGAAGATCGAACTCAGCGCACGGCGGCTTGCTGAGCGATTAAATTAAACCACTACGCCATCCGTGCAGTCAATGTGTGTTTTTCATGACTTAGTGAATCTCTTGGATGTCGTTAGATACGTATCTAACGACATCCAAGAGATTCACTAAGTAAGGATAAAATATTCATTATGATCACGTGATCATAATGAATATTTTATCCTTCTAATTTTATCAATTTGTTTATAAATATTATTTTGAAAATGTAATTCGAAAACAATGAGATTTTAGAACAAAACAATGAGTAATATTGTAAGATACGTGATTAGTGTCAACATCCATGTTTAAGCATCTAGCATAATTAACTATAAACATTAAAATTGTCTTGAATGTAAGAAGAAAGTGAACATTTTTGTTAAGGACTTGCATCATTTTATTTCTGCCAAAAAGGTATAATATGTTTAGGTGTAATCTACAAATGTAATAAGAAATACCATTTCTATTGTACGAAGTAGACCCTCCGAAACATGAAGATAAAATAGTTTAGTTGCGAAACTTTAGATAATGGAATAACTGTGAATTACACACGGGAGACACAATTTACACTAAATTGTAGAACACTGCAATATTTTACATATTACTCTCAGAACACAACAACTGAATTGTTTTAAATGATCTCTAATAGTTATATGTAATTAAATAATTAGTGACGGTTTTAATATGTTTCATGTTTAAAGTAAGATGTATTCTGTCTTTATTTGGACACTTTATAAAATATAAACATTAAGTGAATGTGAAATAAAAGTTTAAAAGCATAGAAAACATTTAGAATTGTATGAAGTAGTCTGCCATCAAGGGTTTGACACACCAGGTAGTCAACTAGTACATTTGTAACCTGTTACAAAAGCTGAAATTAAAACAATTTATTTTTTCTATTTTATTATTTATTAATATAAAAAAAAATCAGCTGTCATAAATAAAAAAAAAGTGATGATTTTCAATTTAAAACGTTTAATAAAAAAATAAGTTCATCTCTATTTTTTTTCTAATCATGCAAATTAAGGTGTGTTTTGTAAAATAAAGCTACTACACACTATGATTGTGTGTAGTAGCTTGCGGTGTCGCTCAACAGCCACCGTTAGACTGCGATGAGCTGGCGCTTTCAATCCTCCTTTTGTGTTGAAGAATCATAACAAGCGTTTGTCTAGAAAGCTTTACAATTTTACATAATACTAACTTTCAAGCCAACTTTTAACCAACAAGATTTCTCATTCCGACTGGAAACAGTAACATTAACCCAACTGCCTCAAGTTTGTCAATCACATCCAGTCGTACTCCGAAGCACTCGCATCTACTCGTAGCTATTTTATTAAACCGCAGCGCGAAGTTTGAACAAACCGTCTTAGTTAGATGATTAATCAGGAGGGATGTGTGTATACGTGTCATCTCGGGAACAATGCCGTTATGAGCGCGGTTTGTCTTCAATGTTAGTTCATCGCGTGAAATAGGTTGGTTCAAGTTCATTATTATTATTAATTTTATTTTATCCCATATTTCTTATATTACAAAGAAAAACTCTCCTTGAATTTGAAGACGAAATAAATAAATATAAAAGCTCTATGGTTTCCCCTCAGCTCGCTCGATTTCCTATTTTCTCTATGAAGTATAAACCTCTTAATTTATTTATCCTTAAAATATTTCTGAATACTCACGAGGGGTTCTCATTTCGTCATAACCCGCGTGAATGTTACCTGCTTACTCTGAAACGGCTGGACCTATTTACTTTGTATCAGGATGTGTCGATGGAATTATAAAGAAATCTAGGCAACTTAAATAGTATATTTTGTGAAGTTATAAACAGGCAAAGTTGTTTTTAATTTTTGTAATTAATAGACTTATTAAAGGTGCTCCTGCATAGCTATTACTTAGACGTCGTTTCACGCATTCCTCTCTTGCGTTGACTGTATTGTAAACGTATGGGCCTGAGCAGATCGCGCACCTCCCGCGAGTTATCCATGCGAGGTCGCGGCAGTTCCGACGCGGTGTTTGTCTGTCATAGCCACCTGTCAACAGTGATTAGACGCTCAATGATGAAGCGGTACTGATCGAGTTTCGGGTGGTTCTAAACAGATAAAATAGATTCGGAACTTAATAACTTACGTATCATGGTGCATTTATCAGCGCAGAAAAATATTATCTGTTGGATTTGCTGCTTGCGAAGGCGTTATTATGTTGCATATTAATATCACTACGTGTGCACGTACTTTGTTAAAACTAATTACAATTGGTTATATATTTGATATTTTAATTGTCAAGTTTAAAAGTTGATTAGAAATGTTAGCCGTGAAGTTTATCCATCCTCCCGTGAAAACTCCAAAGATATTATTTTCGACGTTTTTTCTAATATGGCAAATGAAAATTATCTGCGAGAATAAGCTATCTTAACTATATCTGCCGCAGAACCGATAACCGTTGGGGTTAACGAGTTCTTGAGTTGCTGGCAGAAGCTGGATGCGAGAAGCCCAAAATCGATCTAAGTGGTGTCCGATAAGAGAAGCTTATGTCCAGCAGTGGACTGCGCTAGGCTGATGCTGATGATAAAATATTATTAAAGAAAAATGTTGGTTAAAAATAGTTTATTAGTAATAGTAATGAGAATAAAATGCAAAGAAGACATGACAAAAACCAGAAAATCTAACTTTCATAAAATCTATAGCAATTTTTTTAAAGTCGCTCAAAATCATTCCATACCTTCCATAGACAATGTAACAATTAAAGTATAAGTATGTACCATTTATCACAGCGATGTTGTTCGCACTCAATCGCTTATAGTCAGAGTTGGGCACTCGCTCATCAAATGTTGGGCCGGCTGCGGATTGTTCGCACATCTAAACTGCGATACGCAACTATTCCCATGTGAGAACTTTTAGGTGGAGATTACACTCATGAGCTGAAGCGGACGTCAGTTCCTTGTCGCAAGAAATCTTAGCATATCTATTCATATAGGCATATTACGGCTATCTGGAAAAATCGCTATTTTTGCAATGTAAAGTATATTCTGTTCGTGATCTCCGAAATTCTTTTCATCATCATTGGACTTCATTATTTTGTTAAATAAGCAAAGTACCGTGTAGACACAAGTAGTTTCCTTGTAAATTCATCCAGGTAAGCATCCAGGGAGGTTAACTTCGATAGTGTACTTGGTGGGATTAGAACCCGCAATTGATAGTAATTGCAAGTGAAGTCCATTTTACTAAAATGGTAACGATGCAGATAAAATTCCAGTAGGTGATGACAGAGAGTATTTCTATTATTTGACTTACGTTCCTAGCGTTTATTAATTCGCCACATGTGTACAATACTTTAATGGAATACTTTAATTATGATGCAGTTCTCGATTACCATAAAGCAGATCAAAGTAGTTTTATGGGAGAGTCAGGTGATTCATACAAGATTCAAACTAAATTTTGAATGCAACGACATACCTTTTTTCAAGGGCGAATAAGATGCGTCAAACATCGACATGACATGACATCGTCCACATGATTTCGCTGCCCCTCACATGCGTATCCGCTACCTAAGCGTAGACAATAAATGAATGGCAATCGTGAAGAGATTATAGCAATTGAGAAGGGCCAAGTTGTACTTCGAATACAGCCTCTGAGAGCTTGGAATTAGCGGACATGTTGCTTGTATATTCCTTACACGTGTTCAATGTTAAGTCACTGACCAAACTTATGTTCAAAGTACAGAAAGTTAGATTTCTGCTTTAATACAAATATTTATTAAAATATTACGGGTTTATTGGGAGAAACCCGCCTAGTTTCGGATACTATAGAGTTGTATTGTGAGTTGTTGTTTGTTTTTAACAACTGACTGTCACTTCTGGGAATTGAGTACGACTGTTGAAATTCGGACAACCTCTTATCTCGATCGCTTCGTGTATTACCTCAGTAATTGAAATTATAATATAAATGCCAGTTACTTTGTTTTGTGTAGTTTTCTTTTTAATAGAACATTTTAAAGAACAACTTAGGCTTCGTTCCAATTTAATTTGGCATATATATTTAGTGTGGTTTTATCTTAAAATGGGTATTAGATTAGAAATACGTGAATTTCACATAGCATACATATGACAGATCATTAATACTGTTTTAGCGCGTTTGGGACGTCCACTGCTAGGAACAGTCCCTCTCGATACATGGGAATGGGAAGAGGCCTACGTCCAGCGTCCCAGTGTCGACCTACGATATTTTTAAATTCATTTTTCCACCTTGATTGTGGCCAATCTAAGCTGCGCATTTGAGTTCGTGATAATGAAGATTTTCAAAGTTGAGTTATTGAACCAGCCTGGCAAGTACCAGCTGGGTTCTATTTCTTTGTACACTACTACCTTGTATGTATATACAAATACAAATGAGTTAAAATGTACAACACATTTTTATAGTCTACAATTTTCAGAACACTATCTTGTAAGTAAAATAACGAAACGAGCGAACTAAAGTTAACTTTTGAAGCGAATTAATTAATCATATCCTCCTATACCGTGAGACAAACTTAACTAAATATAGAGCCCGCAAAGAAATACTGTCACAGCAAAAAATACATTTCATAGTGTGGGTTTCCAGGAACCCATGTCAGGGTGGACGGACAGACGGACAGAACGGACAGATTAACGGTAAAACGTGGAACCAACAGTGAAATGAACATGTGGCCTTGTCTGCTCTTTGTGTATTAAAATTTCGTAAGACAGGTGACTTTTTACTTAACGTGTTAGATTTACTTTTAAAAGGTTTGTGAGAGCAGATAACTTTGGATAAGCTAGCTAAATATATTGACGAACTCGGTGGCGCGTAGGGACTCGCGTTTTTTGGGAGTCGCGAGTTCGATTCTTTTTTAGAATAACTATTTTTACTTATTAAGAAGAACAACGGGCCTATATTTTTGGTTGTAAGTAATACTACTTCATACTCAACACCTATTTCCCCTTCCTACCTAACATCCTCATTTCATTTTCTATGTGCCAATCACAACAGAAGTCTCCGTTCATTAAACAATCCACTTCTGTTATGCCCACCCATACTTCCGCATGTGTCCACTCTTCGTTTTTAATCCAATCTGTCCTCCTCTGGAACGTTCTGCCTTTGAAATCAGGATAGCACCCAGTCGCCTCTCATTTAAGACGAAAGTCCGAGCTCGAATTCTCGACACTTTAGCAGACACATCACATCCCTAAAGTCTTATATGTTATATGTATATATACGTATGTACCATATGTATGTATGTAACTCAGCAAGTATATATATGTATGTGTATCTCAGTACGTATGTAACCTAATTTTAATTTCATGCACCTACTCTGACATTTCCCCACCGCCCAAAGGTAGACTGGGAGAAAATGCCTTTGGCATTAAGTCCGCCATTGTACAATGTTTTGTTGTTTGTGCAAAAAGAATTAAATAAATAAATAATACTACTAAGCTAGAGATCGTGCGTTCGATACCCACCCAGGAAGAAGACTTGTGCGAAGAACACAGTCCTTTCGTCTGTGTCAGACAACATCATATTATAAACTTTGTAAGTTCTAAATCTCGTCTATAAAACACATGTAGTAATAATATATATCAATACGCTTCTTAACAGATTGTATCTCATTTCGGAGCAGACAGCCCGTGTGTTATGGATCACAAGTAACTATAAAATTAACCATTGTTTGTTTATCTGTTGAGCTTCACCTACGCCTAAACTACTAAACCGATTTTGAAAAGTCTTTCACCAGTGAAAAGCTACATTATCAACGAGTAACATAGCCTAGTTTTACCGCGATATCTGAAATACACGCGGCCGAAGCCGGGGGCCAAAGCTAGTTTAATTTAATGTACATAATAATATATACTTATTTAGTAGGAGAATTATGTCTAATTAACATTCTGCATCTGTACCTGAACTAGGTAGTTAAAATTATAAACTTATTAGCATAATGTAGGTAGCATAATTTTCGTAAATATCTGTCAACATTGTCTCAATGTTTGCGACTGTACCGCAACAGTGAGTTACACCCTAGTGAGGTCTCGCAAACATTAATGAAAATATTTTTTTCCTTAATTATTATCAAACTTTTAATTTAAATTTTTGGTTAAATGAATATTAATTAGATATTGTAGTTAAGACAGTCGTTCCTTTCTTAGTAACTACTCAAAACATGCTAAATTTCGATTCTTATAAACCACGCGTGTCAAGCAAAACTTTACCATCAAACATATCAAAACATGTAGTGAAGGGTGCACATACGAGTATATTAAAGAGTAAGTGTCGGAGGGTTGTGTCGCGCGCGGGGTCATGGAGGGGGGGGAGGGTTAGGAGTGCCGCAACGTATGCGTTACACTATGTGCACGGCGCAGTTGACTTGCAACTTGCAATAAAACTTGCCTCCGGGGAAGGAAGACTATGCGTCTGTGGCACAACTCATGGACGGTCAGCTGGTTTGTCTGCTGGTCATACGGCTGTCTGCTGGTATGGCGGTGGTATACAGCTAGGACATACGACTTGTTTACCATCGAATATAATACTCCAAACTATTGAAATATTTTTCAACAACCCTTACTAGTAGTTCGATACCCACGGGATGAATAGGGGTGGTGACACTCCATATTCTTAATCCACACGGAATATTGGTAACTACATATTTGATAAATGAATAGTGCCATAATAATTTTATCTTGTATGTCTTCTGATATTTACTTTTAGTTAAAATACTTACAATTTAGTTATGATAAAAATGTTAAGATAAATCTTGGCGGTTGATCATCTCTATAAGTTTGCAGACCACCCTTGACAAATATAATTTTTATTTCACCTTTGATACTACAGCAGAAGGGATTTAGAATTGGCTTATATGGAACTCATTTTAAAGCAATGTTCTAAGCAATGCGTACATTGGATGATAAAAAAAGTTGTTAATTTCATAAATTTTAGTATTTAAATATTTTTCTTCGAAATCGCTAGAAGTTTGCAAGTTAAATAAGTAACGGGGACATGAACTCAAAAGCGCTGTGTGCAGGCCCAAGTTGAGCGGGTAACTTTCCAGTCGCAAGGCACACCTCCATAATTGGGTAAATACAGGAGGCGAGCAAAGCAACCAATTCATAGATAAATTAGTCATGCCACTCAAGACAACATATAATATTTTCGAAAGAAATGAACCATGGAAATATAATAGTGATCTTACTCCAAGTGCTATGCTATGTATATATGAACATTTAATTTTTGATTTGGTCTGGGTGTTTCTATGTATAATAAGTATGTATTTACAAAAAAAAAAAAGTATATATGTATTTATATCAGTTGTCTAGTACCCATAGTACAAGCTCTGCTTAGTTTGGGACTAGATGGCGTTGTGTAAATGTGGTAGAATATTATTATTATATTATTATTATTATATTTATCTGAAAGTGGACTACAAGGGCCGCCAACGCACTTGTGACTCATGTGCTGTATGTGTCGGTCATGTGCTTAGCCGCAACTTGCCGCCATCGTTTTCAAAATTTTCATCCTCATCACCTGGATAGTTGGCGCTCCACTACTGTGCGCTTTTCGAGACACTTTTTGCCCCGCACGACCAATCTGTTGTGGAGGAACGGGTGTCTGTCCCTCCAACACAAAGGGAGGATCCTCGGACCAGGCGAGGTGATCATGCCTGGCGGGCCGCGGCCCAACGGTTGATGTTGGGAAGTTGTATATATGCTAACCGGCGAGGGAATTCTTTATATCGCGATACAGGATTAGCAATTCTTATTTTAGTAGTTACTCCGTAGTTCGGTGTGTCTTCATTAGATGGCGCTGTAGTATGTTTTTTATGTTTCTTTGTATATGATACGTCCTTCAAACCTTTAAGAAAAGAGCGTACTCCTTCCTAAAAAGCCGACAAAGCGTTTGTGACTCCTCTAAGTTGCAGGTGTCCATGGGCGGCTCGAAGTTTGCCCCATTTTATAAATATACCCACAATTGTGCTAAATTAGTTTTCGCTTAGTATAATTTGCTTCTATTTAATATTAATATTGTTAAACCTAACTAACAAATTTCAAGCTTGAGGCTGAACGAGTTTCTTCCTGTCGGCAATCGTAAAAAGCTGTTTCGGCTGGCCATAGTAGACACTAATAGATAGTTGTCTGAAATTGGACACCATTGTGGGAATATAATTATTTATTTTTTCATATAATTATAAATATGATCATTTATCTAAGGTTTCGTAACGTTCTACATCAATATGCACATTTTGGATTTTTTTTTCTTCTCACCAATATCTATTCTGTTATCTGTTCAAAATTGTAACTTGTTTAATTTTACAGCACATCTGCGATCTTGATTACAATATGAGTAAATTTTTTAAATGTAAACTCCTACAATAACGCATTAAATGTACTCCCCAGTACGAACCTAGGCGATGATCAAATCAGCATCTGTCTACCATTATCTCAATTTTATTTGGGGTCAACTCAGTAAGTATGATTCTTCCATTCTACTCTATCATTCGTAATCTCACTGCTTGCTCCGTTGCTAGCCATATAGTTAGGAGTATAACCTCCACCACTAACATCCACCTTTTTTTGGACTGCCTTTTTTCTTGTACCCTTCAACTCCAATACCTTCTTGGCTACATTTTCCTCATCCCTCCGTATGACATGTCCATATCAAAATAATCTATTACTTGTTAATTGTTTATTAAGTGGCGCCACTTAGATATTGATAAAAATTTAAAACGTAATTTATAACTACTACACGAAATAATAGACATAAAAAAAGGCTTGACAAAGATTAAAAAAAGAAACAAAGTTAAAAAAGACTGAAAAAGTATAAGCTTTATAATATACTTCTTTATTTATTTGTTAACTTTATTATTATTGACTGACAGAGTTTTACCAAAAGTGTTTTTATTCACTGGCGGCCTAAACACTAGAGTAATGAAATTATTTACTCTGTGAAGTCAACCGACCATAAACAATTCAAACACAGTTCGACCTATGAATTGAAACGTTAAAGATCAAATCACCAAGTTAATACCTTAGCTTGCATCAATAAATAGCACAATATAAACACACATTGTGTATTAAACAAGTTAGTACGTCACAGCGCAGGTAAACGACGGGCCCAAGCCAACACTTAAAATTCAAACTTGGCTCGGAAACAAATCCTTTGACAGCGTGTTTATTTGCTTCTTTCGTAAGCAAAAATTAACTTTAAAACGATGGTGATAAGGTGCATTTAGGTGTTGTAAAAGCTATTTTAAAGTTTTACAAGCGTTTTTAATAATGTGCGGGACATGTAAATTCGGGTGAAGTTTTCCAATAAAAGTTGCAACAGTGTTCGAGTGTGCGCCACACTCGAGGCTCCACTCGCTGTACCGGAGCCTACCATTGTGTCTGTGGAAGGCGCGTTATTGAAAACGTGTGATGAGGAAACGATATCAGTACTTTATGTTTTTTGTACGCGAATCTAAAAACCACTTAGCTTGGAATGTTGTCACGCCCTAACTGTTAAATCAATTTTGAGGTAGACATAATGAGTAAATAAAAGAAATTTCATGTCGGCAATGCACTTGTTCTTAAGTTGCAGGCGTCAGTAAGTGGAACCGGCAGTTATCAGGTGGTTGCTACATATAGCAATTCCCTTCAATTTTACCCACGTTTATTATTACTACTAAATTACCTATGGTGCTAAGTTGGAGACGGTAATAGAAATACCCATGATGAACGACGCGATTGCTAGTATTCCTTAAAACAAGCAGCAATATACCTCTCAATAATGTATAATAACCTTAATATTAAAACAAACAGTTTACACTAGTTGTTGAGGAGGTATTGAAGGGTTCCTACTTAGTATCTAAAACCATATTTTTCAGTCTTTCTTTTACTTTAACTTATTTCCAACATTTTTCTCTTAGTACAAAAACACCTTACATCATTCTACATATACATACCTTTTTTATTTTTTAAACCATAGACTAATAATTTTGGATAGAAACATTGCTTTCACTCAACACTAGTAAAGTTGGTGGACAAAGAGTTCTGGTAATGTGATAGATGTTAGCAATGGTCATTTATTTGCATAAACTATAGCAGTCGTTCTTTGTTCCCTCTCCAAATCACTCTATTTGTATCCCATGGGTAGCCTTCAGCTGCCATAAGATTATTTCTTATGCGTTGCATGTACAAAAATGCACCAGTCTCGCAATGCAGACTTGTACATTTTTTCTGCCGTAAAAAGTTGTGAAATCGAATGTAAACCAAGTCGGCTAATTGAGTACCTACCTATACACATGGGAGCAGCTATTTAACCACTTTGTCATAAATTAATACCTTGTTAGTTAACTAACAACCTTTTTTTAAGTAACCATATCACTTTTTTAATTTCCTTAATAAATAACAAAACGGCCTCCATACAGGTTAAAAAAAATTAAAAGCCCAGAGCGCTAATATTTGAAAAGTTTTGTTATCATATAATAATGGCACTAACACACTAACACTATGGACTGCACCACTGTGGTCTAAAATAAATGATTATTATTATAAATAGATTCTTTTGCCGAGTCATCATCAACAGCCTTTAATAGTCCACTGCTGGACATAGGCCTCCCCTTAGAATGGAGGTTTTGGCATACTATACCACGCTAGCCAGATGGGTTGGTAAAGGGTTGGTGTCAAGTTTTCCTTCTCTCTCTTTTGCCGAGTGCAATTGCCAAGATAAACAATTATAACTAATTCTGTAAAGTGAAAATTAATAACCCATTGATATTACAGGGTCGTTATTTTATTACATGCAAGTCTTAAGTTTAGTTTCCTTATAGGTTAAAAATTAATAACCTAAAAACTTGCATATGGTCTGATTCTAAACTAATCAGTTTATATTAATGTTAACAGAATGCTGGTGAACATGCTTATATATTTCTAAATACATACAATAGATTTCACTCGAACACAGAAAGACATAATCGTGATCTTCACACAAATGTATATGTGGTGATGGATTAAGAACACGGAGTCTCACCACCCCTATTCATCCCGTGGGTGTCGTAAGAGCCGACAACAGCACTTCAAAGAGAAGGAAAACTTGACACAAACCCTATACCAACGCAGAGTGATATAATTGACCAAAACCTCCTTTCTGATTAGAGACCCGTCTTCAGCTGTGGACTATTAAAGGCTGCTGATGATGATGATGAACTCATAGACCTACAGGAGAGACAAAAATTTATCAACACAAGACGATGACAGTTCTTTGTAGCAATGGTTATGTTCTTTAGCTCGTCGCATTTCTAAGTTAAAAAAGTGGAAATAAGTTATTATTTCAAGCATATTGCATTTTGATTGAATCCAGTGTGTGAATATATTTTTTTAAGCATTGAGAGTCACTATGTTTAAGTGCATATGAAATTTGTATATATACGCTTTTTATGTTGCCATGGCAGCTTTCTAGCATAGCAGATATACCAATCCTTTATTATATAACTTAAAACAATCACAATTGTATTTCATTGGTGCCCATTTTATAGAAACCTCATAAAATATTGATAAAATAAATGTACCTACAGCTATTGTCAAAAGTAACTTATGGAAGCTTTTCAAATTAATTTTACAATGTAAATTTGCGCACACGGATACAATCGTTAGGTTAAAATACGGTAAGATTGGTGCTGATACATTTTCAAAGATTTTTATTAAATCGATTTTAAATAATAGTAGCATCGAACACTCGCTGCCATTCAATTGTGCTGATAATTGGAACACATATTTATCATAAGATAAGATTAAGATAATAAGATATAGATAAGAGCTGATTAGCTTTTAATCCGTACTGTAGACACAGGGTCTGATAACAAAAGTGTATGGTAGCCCTAACGACATTTTTCGACTTCTCGAGAAAGAGTATTTTGATTAAAAATATGCTTTGTAGTGCTCGGAAAAAGTCACCACACTAAGGAACGTAAATGATGCACGGCTTTATTCAGGGCCCTATTTGCGGTGATGGTGTGCGTGGTTAACAAGTAATAAGATACCTGCTTAGAGCTGCTTCGTGGACTGGTGAGACTCAGCGACGCATTCGAGAACTGTCCGCACTTCAAAACAGTATAGTGTTGTGAAGTACCGCCAGTACATCATCAATGGAGTCCTGTCGAGTAGCGTATAAGAACCTCCATTTTTTTCATCTAAGAATACTTAGATTTATCAATATGAGAAAGTCGTTCTCGAAAATAAATTCACATTCGGTGCAAGACATATTGAGTCGCCGAGTTTCCGGTGCACGTGCCTACTGTACAATGTCTCGTTCTAATTTTTGTCATTGTCTAGTCATTTAAATGTTAATTTACTTATATTTCTGTCATGCGCATCATATAAATTAATTTTGGGTTCGTTGTGAAGTAAAACTAGAATTATTATAATAAAGGAACTATAACTCACACGGACACTAACTTTTTCTTCGGTCACCACCAAACGTCTGAACCCGAATCATAGGGTTGATAAAAATTCATAGGATACTTCTCGTTGACCCATAACTCTGAAATTTGGCAAGTAACATCGTCTACAAGTAGGAGTACAGTGAAAAATCTGAAAACCATACAACTATACGCGCATAAGTTCTGAACGACTGCACCAAATTGGATAATTCTTTTTCTGTATGTTTCTTATTGTCAGGACAAGGTTTATATAAAAGAATTTTAATAAAAAAATTAAGAGATTTAAAAAAGGATCTCGTTATTAGAAAATTGGGTGAGTGAATGAGACATATAACTGTGAGAGATCTTCTATAAATTGACAAAACACTACTGTCAAGATTGACAGTATGGTGACATTAATTCATATACCCGGTGTGTCAGCAAACTACCTCACTAATTAAAAATAATTAGATTTATTTAAATTAGATTCTAATTGATTAAAATTGAAGTTTTAATAGTTATTACTAAGAAATAACCTGAAGAATCATATTATCTAAATACATCAAGACAATAAAACAACCTAACAACTTATAAACACGTGTATCAGAATGCGTCCTTTAGTAATACCTTAGAAATTAGAATACATCTTTAATTATCTTTATTTACTATCCTATGGATCTATGTGTCACTCTTGATAAGACCTTGGAATACAATACATCTTTAATTGTATTTACTGTTGTCTTTATTTACTACCGTCAGACCGTACGGATCTATGTACAACTCTTGGTAGAAACTTGGAAAATATTTTGTTTTTTTTTACTGTTGTTCGTCCGAGATCGTATCGGTCCGGAAATAACACAGGCGACCATTCCTTCCAAATAACATCTGCGGTGAACAGTAAAATATCTGGCATGTAGTGAGTCTGTACCAGTAGTGTATACTAGTACCTGCAGCGTTCATCATGCACACGCGGTGCTTGCGTGACTGGCGCCCTAAGTATTACTTTGACATAACAAACGTAAATAAATTGCCTATGTAGTACTTAAACTTTCGCAAATTACTGCAATGGCTCAGCAATCTCGTGATGTATTTATAAATACATACATGTTTAACTAGAGAAAATTATGAGAATTCATCATATGATTGGAAAATAGTATGAAAAAGGAAGTTGTAATATAGGTCTGGTAATATTTATTAATTATTAAAATAGTAGGCGAAAAACTTCTTTCTAAGGAGAGGCCTGAAAAGGCTTAAAGGCTGATGATGATTAAGATTGTTATTTTTTTTTAAATAAAAGTTGATTAATATTTATTTTTTCTTAGGCATAAATATATATATATATCATTACGTATATTGTGGCTATATTATGGTCTAACCTTAGTTGGTATTTCATTTCTTCTATTATTACCTTTGTCAAGTACACCTATCTCATGCTTTGTCTGTTTAAGTCAAACGATGTATAAACTGGTAGATAAAGTTAATGAAATTAACAACTGAAATTAAAAATAATCATTTTTATTTTTTTTTGTTTTGTGTATTTTATGTATACCATACTAAACTTACTTACAAAAAAAAGTAAAATTTCACTCAATCTAGCTTTAATAACAAGCTCTGCTTAGTTTGAAACTAGAGGGTGTTGTATGTCAGATGTCCGTAAAAACCTACGTAATTTCAAACAAACCACCGACTTGTAGGTGTGCTTTAAATTTCTATTAAACCTTTGCATTTAACAAAACTAACAAAACTAAACTGGTATTTTCCAGTACCATTATACGCAAAATAAAATATTTAGTAATTGATATTATGTAACTGCACACATACCACAGATCTACTGACGTGCATAAAATTAAAACCAGTGACGTCATCATTTGTTCCATCCGTCATCGTTCTTGAGATATTTTGAAATCTTTTGTTCGGAGTATTATCTAACACTTGACTTCGTAATTATTGTTAAATGATTTGTTCAAAGTGTAGAAACCGTAGAAATAGGGTAGATTATTATAATAATATACTACGTCTTTTATTAAAACAGGGTTACCCTCATCGTTATATAAATTGTTATGTGTAGTAATTTAGACTCACTAAAAACAATTTCACGGGGATTATTGTATTGTCTTCAGTCATATTACTCCGTAGCCTGGAGTCAAGATAACGTGGGTTGTTTGTGTAATGATTACTTTCCAAGCTTTTGTGAAGTTGTTGATTGTGTGGTGTATTAACTTTTTATACGTTTGTCAGTCTAATTTGTAACCCAAATGTTATTTGAGTATAAGAAACGTTTTTCCCTTGAAACCACAGTAAAAAAATTAAACTAATATAGACAGATAGATAAGTAATCTTAATTGCACACCATTTCTTGGAACACAATACATATAGTGTAGAATGCAAACAGAAAAGCAATGGTAAATGAGCGACCTAATCGCAATCTGCGATATCTTACAGACAACCTTTAGACGGATTATACTGTACAATAGTTTGTGGTGCGCAATTACAGTATACGTATATTAATATATATCAATTTTATTTTAGGTATACGCCGATATACACATGGACTCATCTCTTTCTCTCTTCGGTGGAATCAACAGCCCGACATTCAATTAGAAGCCCATCGAAGATCGACTCCTACGATCGAGATACTTCATAAATATGAGAAATAAAACTATTGTGACTCTCAAGATCAAGATAGGTAGCTTGGGGAAAAAGTATAAATGTTAATAAGGAATGGCTGGCCTGTAAACACCAGCTGCTGAGGGCTCAACCCGTGTCACGAATGACGCAGACGGACGGATTATAATAATGCTCGTCTCACTGGCCCTGTTATAATATATGATATACTACCCAAAAAAACGTAAAATAAATCTCTGTACGCGATGATTTAAATCTAAGAAAAGCAATTGCTACACTTTTTGTAATATCTTTTATCCATATTGTTATAATATCTTACACAATCTTCATCCAAAATTATCTTTTATTTTTAATATGTAGGTATCGTAAGTCTTAGACATTTTTAAAATAAAAGACATACACTCAGGTCTTCTATCCCCATGGGGGTAGACTCAAGAGTTTTAGATGCCGACTAGAACTTAAGTCCCACTCACGCAATAGGGGGGCAAGACTATTGCTGTCAACCGGGGATATATATTTATAAACAAATCTATGTATGTTTTCTTTGATATATAAATTTTATAGAAAAATTACACCTAGATGAAGAACAAACGATCGTGCTAATAGCTTTTATAGCATAGTACATGCTTTCCTTGTAAAGGACCTAACTATGCGACTTTGAAACGAAATGTCAAAAATACCTACCAATATCATTTTCTTGCCACGTTTAATGAAAAACTCAACAACAGCAAAATTATTTTGAATTTCCCAGTTCTACTACAATAAGCATTGCAAATGAACATACTTAATAGATGGATGGACTGGATGCCCTGATTTTGGATGATAATTCATTATAGTGCTAAATAAACCACAATTCACCTTTACAATTAACAATGATAAAATTAGGAGTATATATAAAAAACAAATTAAAGTAGACAGGTAGTCTTTCCTTCTCCAATCGAATGATAATGCTCAATGGAATGAATGGGGTGGTGCAATCAAAGGTTCAAGATCAAAATTGTTTTTATTAAGTAGTTTAGATTCCAGGATTCAGGGATTGCAGTGTTCCAAAAAATTTAAAATATATTAAAAACTTTTTTAACTGTTCTTCGTTCTTTCTCTCTTTCTTCTGATCATCTATGACGATAACTGGGATGGCGCCCGATTTAAAACCGAGAGCACGTTTCGGCGAGTGATTGTGTACTTGACTGCAAATTTATTGATCTTAAATATTAAAAAGATTAAACTAGTATGTTTTTACCTCGCCCACACCAGGCCTACTCTTCCTTATTCTGCCACTGTCAAAGCTCACACTTGCTTGCTTCCTCACAAATACTTCTGCCTTTTTCCGGAGCTCACCATGGTCTCTAGCAATAAGAACCTGGGGGTGTATATTGATAAACATCTTACCTGGTGCCCAATCATAGAGACAATTTGTGCACGCACTAAAAAATTGATATAAATCTTTAAGAAGCTGTGATATTACACCGACTATATAACTTCAGGTCTATCATTTTAAAAGTGATGCGTTTCAAACGTAGGGATTATCCCACCACTCTGCTTTACTTTATATCCTGCGTTCTGTGCTGTGCTTAGACTCCTCTCTTCCAGTCGACAGCAGTGTTTTTGTTAGACGGAAAGGCTCCGTGGTTTGTGCCCTCATGCCGTGTTGCACAACTTTTGCAAGTCGTTATTTTATCGTCCAAAGTGCACGTTTAGTTTACAACAAAATAAATCGTATCCTTAACATTTACTCCTTGACGCAATACAATCTGAAATATACTTGCGGGCTATTTGCAGAAGTTGTCATATGATATCTGAAGAATATCTTATCGTTTGTATATATTTATAACTGTCTCAATGCGTACCACATGATGTTTGTCAATGTTCTCCATAACTGTGACTATGCACATCCTATTAGTAGATCTATGACGTTGAATAAATTACTATCCAGATATATCACGGCTCCTAAGATACAGGTTTCGCACCTAGTTTAGGAGTCTGTTGTAACTGACTACATATTTGTGATCATATTACTACTTAAGCTCTGTTATGCCTGTGCATATTATGTATTATGCTTAAGCTAAGTGTATATATAAGAATTAAAGTAACTAAAGATTATTGTTATTATTTTTATTGTTTCTTCTCTCTTATAAAAAGTTTTTTGCTTCTTTAATCGGAATTGAAAATTTTATTCATATACATATATCTACATAATAAAAACACATACTTTAAACAGTTACTTGGCAGCAACATCGTTCATAATTAATTTCATGTTTATAAATGCTTTTAGTTTTTATTTCAAACAATTTTATCCATTCGAAATTATTCTTGGGTAAGAAATGCAGTGTAAGAAAATTGTATTTGAGCATTTTTTTAAATCAAACTATGTTATATAATGCACCTGTATATAATAAAAATGACTACCCTCGGTTTCTTAGTTACGTACTTCTGGCGTCACACATTTGCGTTTGCAAGAGTCTACTCTACAATTAAAAATACATTTGTTAATCATACAGAAGTTTGGAAACAAGAAGATAGACCTGTTACAACACCTATGTCTAGGAAACAGGGTGAAGATATTATATGTGGAGTAGATTCTTTTGAAAAAAACTATTATGATTGTAATGCTGAAAATCAAGAACATTATAAATCAAAAGGCAATTATGATGACCAAGTTAATATTGACTATTTTGAAGATACGACTGAAAATGATTATATGGGACTTGCAGAAAGTGTAACTGAAAATTATTTTATAGCACTAGCAGAAAACATAACCACAACGGAATTCCCAGAAATTGAGGTAGAAAGGATGAATCGAACTATAGACTGTCCAATGGCTAATTGTAGCACCGTGGTGTTCGTGGAAAACCCTACTGTAACATTCTATAACATAACTACAGAAGTTGTGTGGCTTGCTGGTACAAAACCGTTACATCAAAAAATTCCTCTTGAGCACGAATACAAAAAAACTACCATTACTTATAGTGGAAATTTATCTAGCACAGAACCACCAATGGAAACAGAACCAACACCAAAAACCCCAGCTACACGGTCCACTACTCTACATAGCTATAGAAGTACCATTAGTACAGCAAAAACTTCTTCCAAACGTATGAAAGCATTTAATACCCAAAAGCGTTTTATAAGAAAATTAAGAAAACAGACATAATTCTTTCGTTGATAGAAACAAAACATTGAAGTGTTTAAACTTAATCATATTAATTAATTATAATATATAATTTAGCCTGAATACGTATAATTAGTGTGTAACTAAATAAAGAGAATACTGATATTACGACCAAGAAATTTTAAATATGTTATTTTAGTAGGAAATAAGACATAGATAGAATTTAAGTAAGGAGAAATGTATATTATGTATTATAGTTATTCGTAGACTTTCTGTTAACTAATGGTTGTTGTTTGAATTCCACCTTTATTCGTATATCGTCATGACATGTGACGAAAATCAGAAAAATGTGAATTGTAATTATACGATCAAAAAAGAAATTGGAATTTAATAAAAAAGTTACTTTATAAAAGTAAATATTACGTGTTAACCAAGAGTTTAAAAAAAAAAAGTTAAAATGTTTACCCTTATAATAATGCCGGTAGTGCAATTAAGTCGAGGAACTAGGTAAGCAGTGGTTTGTTAGGTGTTGTTCACGGCACCCGACGTGCGTAAAATGTTGTGGAGGCACTGGTGTTACGTCTAGAGGATTCGATCCCGGGATTTCGGGATTATCTACAGTTAATCTCGGAATCCCGGGATACTACCGGGATTGTATTGGCAATGTAAAGTGGTAACAAAAAGACACTAAAACATATCAAAATCATTTTTTTGTTTATCTTTTAGTTGTGTGAGGACATAGAATATTTAAGTTTTAACTCTCCAAAAAGGCGGTTAAACAAAATTATACTTACTTCTTGTAAAATAAACAAACTAGTGCCTAGTTTGTTTTGTTTCGGTAAATAATTTATGAAACTAACAATAAACTGGAAAAAAATCAACTTATTTAGACTTATTTAGATAAACTATAAAAAAACTATATGCTAAAGAGATCAATATTTATAGATACCTACTCATATTTTTAAATTGAATTGACCAAACACTTTATAAATTACTTATTTAAACCACGAAAATAAAATCTAAGGAGTAACAACGCATCCAGCGTCTCATCTGCGAGCATACTTCTCAATTTGTTGCACAAATATGAAGAGGCTGAAAAAGAGCGTTCGATGGAAGTTGGAGGAATTGTCAATAATTTTTTATAAGTCTTCTCCAAATTATAATCTCGAGTGGAACTGGCTTCAAAAAGATCCATTTCTTGTTTAATGATTTTAGAAAAATCTGTTTCTTTATATGTTTCTGGATTTAATGTTTTCATGCTATTTTCAGTGTTTTATTTGAAACCGAAATTGTTGTTCTGCATCATTAATTATTTCTGTTTTCGGACATAATATTGTGGACAATATTTCTTTAAAGATTAAATATGCTTTGGACAAACGTGTCGCATGTGCGACCGTAGCTGATCAAATCACATTGAATCCAATTTGATCCTATATTGGATGCGACTTTTAGTAAAACTATGTTGACGAGGAACTGTCTTTGTTTATTACAAATCTATCCAATATGAACGCTCCAGTTGATCTTTCTGTCCATTTTGACCAAGGTATGGTTGATGGTCAGTATTTTTGTTGGTGGGGCAATCACATTCTATTATTACACATATATCATTATATACACATATGAGCAGTTATGACTAGGGAAAATTATTTTGTTTAATAAGGAGTGTTTAATATACAAAGATATGACATGTAATGGTTGCGTGTTATCTGTATTTAATAAACACCCAGAATCGTGATACCATCTCATGCGTATTTTAAGGCCGGACATAAAGAAATCGCAGCTTTTTGCTCATATTTGTCTGTTGCGAATAAACATGTGTCGTAAGCAAATTTGGAGCTGAGAGCTTGTGCAATATTTTATGTAGTTATCTATATCATGAATCTTTATAGTCTAAAGTATCAAATGACCGTAAGAATAAACCAAAACCAAAATATGATTGAATACGTTTCTTGATAAAGGTATCAAGAAATGAATTCAGTTCATCAGAGAACTTCAAAAAGAGTTCTGTTTTGCTTTTTCCTGGTTGAGAACATATTGGTTCCGAGTGATGACGTAATGTCTTTTGTAGTTAATGTATTTGATAACTGATATATCGATCGGTATCTAAGGTATCGAACACACGATCTGTTGCTTAGTAGGTAGCTTCTTATATTATTTCTTATAATAGTAATTGAAAGAAATATCCCCTATTCCAATCACTTGCAGCTTCAGAATACTTATTTATTGACACACGTTATTCTGGTGAGGCGCTCCTTTCACCTCTCTTGCACTTTGAGGCACAAATAATTTCAATGATTGATATATTTTTGTTACTTAATATTGTCTTCGAGGCGATTTATGCGCACGTAAGACCAAGCGTCGCCGGCGTGTTGCTTCATTAGATTGCATCACTTTCATTTTCACACATTTCACTATCTTGTTACATTATTCTAGAAACAATTAATTTGAATATAGAAGAACACGTTTTAAGCAAACATTAATTTTAAGAAAAGAATTAGTTAATTATTTATAATTAGTAAATCGCTTAGTTATGAAACGCAAAACAATCCGTTTTGTAACTGCTGCAAATAGTATTTATTGCTCTATTACAGAACAATTTATTATAGGAAGATAATTAAAACTTAAAGAAAGAAACAAACACACGACTTGTTAATAATTTCTTCTAATAATAAACAATGTCCGTTTTTGACATATTCACAGTTATATAATATTTATTGTTAGGGACGGACATAAAAACCGTTGAGCATACAGAACGTGCGCGGGAATATGAAGAAAGGGGATTTACCCTTGTCAACCAGGAGACGGGCGCTGTAATAACCACGAGCAACCCAGATAAAAGGAACTCAATAACAACGTCTTTTGGTACAATGCTGATGTTGTGAGCCACGAACATATATACCAACAGTTTATACAGAAAAGTTTTATGTACCTCACAAGAAATTACCAAGACCTTAAAACAAGTTCTTGAAAATATATAGTCATAGTGAGAGCGAAAACAAATACAGTAAGTACGACTTAATTTGGTAATTTTAGACAACAAACGTGGACAGTAAGTATACAGAACGTGTGCGCTGTGTGGTAGAAATGTGTTGACCATGTTTTAAAACAATAATACCCTTTTGACCATTCTTTGAAAGGTAAAATTGTGATAGTGAACTAGAATGAATGAAGGACTAAACATTAATTTTTGTTCTCAAGTAGTTTCACTAAAAATGAAAACTTATTTTATGTTATTTACTATATGATAGTGTAGCTATTAAGTAAAGTTTAACGTAACTAACTTTAACTAGTTTAACGTAAATAACTTTTAAACGTACTAAAACTAATTGCAAATGTTTGGCACTATAGAATTTGGATAAATATAGGAAACCACAATATTGTAGGTATAGAGTTGTTGTGCCAACATCGACACAAAAGAAACATGTTAATGCATGCATTGCTCGATGGCATTTCCATGCCAAATCATAACATACTGATAAGGTTTCTTGTTTACAGATACGAATACGAATCAAGCCGAATATATTGTATTATCACAGTTTAACTATGCAGTGTTTTATATACTAGTACGTCATGTGGAACATCGTCTACTTAGGGTTAATGTTTAACGTTATGCATTCATTTATTACAGCATCCATTCTCCCAAATCCTGGAAGCAAAATACCTGTCATTCAAAAATTAAAATATGTACGAGCCGGATCTGAATTGAAGAATATGTTGTTAAAAAAAAATAGCAAACATTTAGTAAGTGATTTATCCTCGATTCATGGTGACACAGTCGTATTACATAAAAATCAACGCCTAAGTTTTGCGACTGCCCGTGATATAACAGTTGGACCTAAAGTCAAACAAGCAATGCCTCGAAAACGCCGAGATATTTCAAAAACATCTATTCCCCAACCAACTGAAAACTTGGCTAACTACGACGACACACAAAATTCCTCAGCCAGTAATGAAGAGCATCGAAGACAATACCAAAAAAAAATGGCTGCAAGGGGAGCCAGTGCGACACTGAAATATGTAAGAACCAAAAGTACGTATCCTCCGCTTCCAGACGAGTTAACAACGGAATCGACAGTTCCTGTTACATTTATGGCAATGTGTGGTATCGCAAAATGTAGGAAACACAGCTGGGTCGATCCCGATCCGGTGTTGAAAGAAGGGATTCTAAGATTTAAAGCGACCAGTAACGTCAAACTTACAAATAAAAAAATTAACAATTAGGTGCAAGTAAAGACCATTTTTTATTTGAGGTCAAGACAACATTGTTTAGTAATGTTTAACAACATTGAGTTTTGTACAAATATATGCATATGTAACTAGTAGTGTAGTTTTAAGAAATAGTGAGGGCGATTTAAGTACAATAAGAAGATTTACTTACAATAAAAACGCATCAAAACGTATTTATAAACAATGTAAAACGTAACGTAACGTAACGTAATGTAACGTAACGTAACGTATTTATTGTTATGCAATTAAATGTCAAGTAATACAAAAATTTATTTAATATCTATTATATATAAATAAACTATTTATAATCAAATAAGAATTTCTAAACATTCAGACATTACGAAAAAAAGCTAAACATTCTTGTATTTTGTATTTTTAGAAATATATTAAAATATTTCTGATTTAGGTAAGAACCTACAGTACTAAGTTGAAATATTTTAAAGCAATAGTCATCAGTTTTAGTACTAGGTAAGATGTTTCGTACCCCGTCGACCGGATTGAGGAGGCAATCGGCGCGGCAGATTGCTTGCTACAGACGTCCGGGTTGGCCGGGGGCCCCCAACAGGAGGCCCTGGTAGCGGTCGTGCGCTCCATAATCGAGGCGGGCAGACTCCTCGTGGCCGAGAGCAAGGCCCACGTTAGGGAGAAAGCCCGCCTCGAGGCGGATCTCGCCAAGGCTCGTGCCCACGCTGGTGCCACACCAGCGTCTTCGGCGCCGTTGGCACTGTCCGCCCGTAAGGAGCCGGACTTAGTCCGGCTCATGGTGGAGATGAAGGAGCGGATAATGAGGCGTATCTCCGCAATAGAGAGCGCCCGTTGTAGCCCACCTCTGGCTCCGCCAAGGGCGACCTATGCGGCCTCTGCCAGGGCGGGCCTAACAGCCCAGCCAACAGCTAGTGTGGCTGGGCCATCATCAGCGTCCCCGCCTGAGAAGGGCGGAAAGGGCAAAGGGAGGGGGAAGGCGGCCCCAACCCAAGCCCTAGTCTCCGCCCCGGCTGACACCGCACAGCGCCCGTTGGAGCGGGGCTGGATGGTAGCCGGGGAGAGTAAAAAGAGGCGGAAGGCCGCCAAAAAAGCGGCCAAGAAGGCGAGGAGGGACGCCGGGACGGGAGCGCCGAGGAAGCTCCGCGCCCCTCGCTCCTGGGCCGTCATTATCACTTTGACGGCGGAGGTAGCGGAGAGGGGCATGGGGTACGCCGAGGTCTTGACGAAAGTCAAGGCCAACGTGGACCTCAAAGCCCTCGAGATTCCGGGCGTCCGGTGTAAAAACACACTGACGGGGGCCCGGCTCCTCGAGGTCGCCGGTGCTACCAGTGGCCCCAAAGCCGACACCCTAGCGGCTAAGCTGAGGGGGTCACTGGATGCAGCTGACGTCCGAGTGTCCAGGCCCACTAAATGCGCCAAAGTTCGTATCACGGGCCTGGACGACTCTGTCATTGCGGACGAGCTCAGACTCGCCGTGGCGGAGACAGGAAGCTGCCCTCTGGACAGCGTGAAGGCCGGCGCAATACGCTTCGGCCCCGGTGGACAGGCGGCAGCGGTTGGCAGCTGCCCCATCGCGGCGGCCCGGAAGGTCGCCGATGGACGGAGCCTCCTGGTCGGAGGTTTCCTAAGGGCGCAGGCACGACTCCTGCAGGCCCGACCGGCAAGGTGCTTCCGTTGCCTGTCGGTAGGGCACGTAGGGGTGCACTGCACGGCGGAGGCCACCGTAGGTGATCGATGCTTTCGCTGTGGCCAGCCCGGTTACAAGGCGGGTGGCTGCAACGCTAGGCAGCGTTGCTTTAGGTGCGCAGCGGGGGGCAAGCCTGCCGACCACCGGATTGGTGGTAAGGCCTGAGCCCTATCGGGGCCGAAGCCGGGAGGCCCACCTCCCGCCTCCGGGCCGCTGATCCAGACGGAGGGTGCCGCTGGAGAGCGGCAAAGTTCGCTGCGGGATGCGGGGATGGAAGTCCAGTGATGGATTCACATCTCCGCATCCTCCAGGTGAATGTAGGATACGGTGCCGATGCTCAGGATCTTCTGCTCCAGAGCATGGCACAGTGGTCCATCAACATCGCCGCTGTCGCCGAGCCATATGTCCATCGGTTCCTCGGGCCTGCCTGGGAGACCGACTTGGACGGCACGGCGGCACTGGTGCACTGTACCGCAGCCGGCACTCCACCTCTTGCAGTGGTTGCAAGGGGACGGGGCTGCGTAGCGGCGATGGTTGGGGATATAGCGGTCGTGGCCGCTTATTTCACGCCGAACCGAAACATAACGTCGATGCCTGTCGCCCCCACCCGGTTCTTGTGCTGGGGGACTTCAACGCCTGGTCGCAGGCTTGGGGTTCCCTGCGCACCATCATCAATATTAATAGTCCACTGCTGGACACAGGCCTCTCCTTACAAAGGAAGTTTTGGCCGACTAGACCACGCTGGCCAGACGGGTTGGTATAGGGTTTGTGTCAAGTTTTCCTTCTTTTTTCTGGTGTCCTGCGTTGTTTTGCGCCCTTAGTCGGCTCTTACGACACCCACGGGATGATTTGGTGTAGTGACTTATTCTTAATCATGACGGATTAAGAATAAGTCACTACACCAAATCATCCCGTCCGGATACACGGATACACGGACCGTCACTACAAGCCACTCATCATAACCCTATTGAAGAAGACACTCTGTTCGACCTTTCATTACTTCGTCTCTTGCAAAGGTTTCATCGCATGGACAATGCTTAGCAGCTAGATTTTCATGCCACGACCTGATTTTTATTACGTATAAAATCAAAACGCCTAAGCCTAAGCCGAAAATTATGTTCAAGCGCAGCTTCGAACGTATGAATTAAGACAAACTTTAAGAGGATGCCTCTCATACCAACTGGGAACCGCTAGCGGCAGCAGCCACCGTCAATGTATAGATTCAAATATTGAACAAAAACAATCTGCACCTATGTATATAATATTCAGGCGCCAGTAAAGGCGCATATCGCGACGGCGCATAAATTTAAGCTTGGGGTACGCAAGCTCTATGGATACTTGTTGAAGGAGTCATCAGAATAATCGACTTTGTGTAATGTTATTATTTATGACCATATGTATGTATCGGCGGACGGCTGGTTTCCGGGCGGATAGTGGCAGTCGGCCCCCGCCCGAAGAGATAAGCGAGTGGCGTGAGGCCACTCGCCGAGCCACGATGGCTCATTGGTCGTCCCGGCTGGAGGCTCCACGTGCTGGCTTTGCCGCCGTGGAGGCGCTCCAGCCGGTCATCGTCGAGTGGGCAGGGTGGCAGCACGGGACCTTTTCCTTTCGGCTGACGCAGGTCCTTTCCGGGCATGGCTGCTTCGGGTAGTACCTGCACTCGGTCGCTAGGAGTTAATTGATACCGTATGTATTTATATATACAGGGTTACTGGGTCAGTTAAATACTTTAAGGGATTGTAGTTGCCATCATTTCTTATAGAATCTTCTCACTATTAAATACTTTATCCAAAACCTAACTATTTTCAACTTTTAAGATTTTTTATAAAAATTGCCGAAATTTTGCTTCATTCAATTTTTTTACAACTTACATCCTTTTTTTTTACTTTTTTACTTTTTTGTGTAATTGATAAATAGTTTCTTAATTTTTATTACTAAGCTTGTAGTTAACTTAAACAAACTGGGCCAAAGTAGATGGTTAATAATAGATGAATTGATTGATTAATAAATGAATGAAACACTAGTTTTAATTATACACCTGTCACACACAGCTCTGCACCCCCCAAAGGCTGACTAGAAGAAAATGCCTATGGCATGAAGTCCGGCTTATGCAATATATTTGCAGGAAGTATTAAATATAATCATCATAACAACTTGGGCCAAATGTCTTGGGCCGAATGTCCATATGCAGTACCTACAATTTTATATAGTGTTCGGTATTTTATTACTAAAACTATGTCGTAAGACTAAACGTTAATTCTTAAAATAATATTTGTGTATCTACTAAGATCTCCATCCATCCAGCCTTACTTCTAGGTGTACTCATGCTATGTACTGCGTGCGTGCTAGTTTATTGTATTCGTACAGTTTATTGGTACAAAAAACAGAAAAAAATCATTAATTTTCCCTCATAATTCCTCCATCCTCCATTTTTTATTTGTGCATGTTTTTCGTTGTGTGTCTCTAATCTGTCATAAATAATGATATAAAAGGGATATCTGGTATAGAATATTTATTATTGAAAGTCTAAATATATCTCTTACACGTCTTTAGATATATATCTCTATATATGTCTTAGACCTGAAGAATGCACGAGAATCCTCACAATGCTGGATGACGGATGGAGCCTGCGCGATATTGCAAGAACGGTCATTGTATCTTTGGTGACGAGTTGTTCGACGTTTTCAAGAATTTGGATCTAACCTGCGCAGATCAGAAACAGCAAGAATTATATGAAGGACGGTTATCTGCTCTCAATACTCTGTAATCGATTTGTTATGGGCTTGCGCTAAAAATCAGAGGAAGTATCCCAAGCAAATGGACTAAAGCGGATGTCTTACTGAAGTCAGTTCAGCCCCAAAACGATGGGTCCAAAATTACAGTAAGAGCATCGTATTGCAGAGAGAGAGAGAGTAGAGTTTTGTTCATGGAATAATTTCATGTTATTCAAGCGTGCTGGAATACAGAGTATACGGAAAACCATTCTTCCAGCAGGCGTATAATAAATAGTTTTATACGGCGCGGCGGAGAGTCCGTACTTGGGATTTTGTGTATTACTTGGAATTTCTTGCGAGGACCGAACTGAGCTCATAATTTAACATGATACCATGGCATTTCATGGTATGGGACTTGAGTTTACTTAAATACTATTTCAGGTACTATTAAGAAACACCAGCCATTCAATTAATGACGACCGAATGGCGTAGTGGTTTGTGTAACGGACTGCTATTCCAAAGGTCGCGGGTTCGATTCCCGCTCAAGTCAAACATTTGTGTGCATGAACATTTAATGTTTGATTTGGTCTGGGTGTTTCTATGTATAATAAGTATGTATTTACAAAAAAAAGTTGTCTAGTACCCATAGTACAAGCTCTGCTTAGTTTGGGACTAGATGGCGTTGTGTGAATGTGGTAGAATATTAATGACAAAAGGCAATTTCTTTTAGATGGATAATTTTCTAATCAGATATCTCACAACCTTAATCTAACATTTCCTTCACTTGTTAGTGACATTAAAGTGTTAACAGTTCAAAAGCGTTTTGTAGAGTTTTTGATAATTTGTCTTCCAAACAGAACGATAAGAATTCTTAAATAAGTAGCTATTATATCTAAGAGGGCCTTTTTTAATCGGCCTGTTAAAACGTGGCTCCTTTTCATTACTCTTTGAGACTATATTGGGCTGATATATCGTGGGGCAGAAATGGTGTAATGCAATTTGAACGGCGTAACATAACAATCTGATTACTTTTACCTTGTTTACATATATGGTATTCGTTAGTTACATTTTCTCTAAATAACGAAGTAGTTTTAACTTGCACGATATGTGGGGTCTTATCATTGCTATTGTAGGCTTTAATAAATTGAATCCAGTATATACCGAGCATAACAACGTACGCACATCTAACCTTTATAAATACGATACGATAAAATACGGTTTTAGCCCCAAATTAAAGAGATTGCAATTTTCAAAGCCAATGTGGGAAGTTTTGATTATACCACTGTCTTATAGTGAGTCAAGTTGTGATACCTCTAAAGGTAATTTACTTCAAAAAACTAATTGTTACATGCTTCGAAGGCAAGCCTATCCATTTAAAAAAAGACTTTCAATGTTGCCACTGCAAAATCCTTATCCCGATTTGAAAAGTGTTTTACGAACCTATGATATGCAACGTATTGCACGAGCAAAATATATTGTTGGCCGACCAACTCATAGTCCTCGATATAATAAAAGGTATAGCCACTATAAAAAACTTAAAAGAGATGATACGGCAGAAAAAGACGATTCCAAAAACAAAGATGACAAGCAAACGAACAGCAAGCAAACAGAGAAAGACAAAAGTGAAGATCAAGAAGAAAGCGTTACTATACCTACATCGAGCACTGTAATGACTAACAGTCTTCAATCCAGTGCAATATGTCCTGACCTAGCAAGGTGCAAAACTTTCAATTTTCGCGCAAGAGATAAAGCACAAAACTCAGAAGAGAATATGGCAATTCCAAAAAGAAAATTCTTGCTACTCTTAAATTAAAGCAATGAGAAACAAAGTGCTTCATGTTACAATTAGGTTACAATAAACAGAATAAGAAAATATCCACTGTTTAAAAAAAAAACCAGTTCTGAGTCCAGTTAGGACAGAATATTTTGAAAATAAAACGCAAACAAGCTTTCAACCACTAAGGACTCTCTCACTCAAGACTCAGAATAATGAAAAGATTTTAAATAAACAAAATACAGAAAATAATATGGTGACGAATTAAAAATACGGAATGTCACCATCCCTATTCATCCCGTGGGTAGCGTAAGAGCCGACTAAGGGAGCAAGCTACGTAGGACAACAACACTGCAAAGAGAAGGAAAACTTGAAACAAAGCCTAGGTATAGGGTTGTTTCAAGTTTTCCTTCTGCCTTCCTGTACAGGTTGGTAAACCTGTTTGGCTAGCGCGGTATAGCAGACCAAAACCTCCTTACTGAGGAGAGACCTATGTTCAGCAGTGGACTATGAAAGGCTGTTGATGATGATGATGAATAAGTTGAGAAGCAACTATTAAATTAATAATTTATAAATATACTACTTAATTACGGAATAAGTTTGATAATTATTTACTTCTTTTAATTTCTAATTCATTTTACATCAGGTGGACACGTATTATTTGTGAAAATTAAGAAAATAATATTATTTTTTAACATTGTGTTATATTAATTATTTCATGCTTGATGTTTGTATCCAATCATTTATTTCTAAGCTAGCTGACTCGGCAAACTTCGAACCGCCATATTTTTGCTTTCGTGAATATTTTTGAAATTCCTGGAACACTCGTTTTACTATATCCCCGCCTCGGCATCACACAGGTGGTATACGAGTACAGTTGCGAACTAAGGAAATGTCACACTTTCGGTAAATTTAAATAAATTTCAATAATTCAATATGTTGACATTACTTGCTTACTGATAAAAAAAGGACAAAATCTTAATAAAATAAAATGGTGGTATGGTTTGCCGACTCTCGAGCACGTAACGTACAATGAAACGCCCAACGCCCATTAAAAAAACGGCAATTCAAGGTTTATTCCACACTCTTCTAAGGATGGACCTTGGGATTAATCAAAGTCATTGACGCATGCAACCGATTATGCTCATGTAAGGGTTGTCGTAGCTGAATGATAATCTCTCTCCTACCTGAATGATTGATAGTACAGCGTTCGTTTACTTCAGCTTCAGAATTCCCCAGAAAATAATTTTAAAGAAAATTGTAATCGCCATCGCCTGATGGCAACATTGCTCCTGCACAGTGGTGAATTTATGCTTAAATCTTTAATATTGAACATAAGGAAATATTTAAAGAAACCTTCATTTTTGAGCCTCTCTACAATTTTCATATATGTAGATTTAAGTTGCAAAGGATGTGTATAATATGTGTTACATAGTAAAAAACATACCTTAAAAGTTAGATTGAAACCACGTTCTTCAATAATATATGCACCAAATGATGCCATTAAGAACGCACTCTTGTAATTTTGAATATTCTGCCAGAAATTCCTTAATAAAGGTTCTTGCCCTGAAAGTAATGAATTTAGTGGTTTACAGGTGGCGTCGTTACTAGTGTTAATGTGACTTTTCCATTCGCACAACATAATCCTGGTGGTGCGTTGTGGAAACCTCAAAACATTTACAAATAGTGCTCATTTAACCAAAATCAACTGTTGTATTATATCTAAACGCTAAACGTTCATAGGCAACTGTTAAATTTGATCGTCTTTTTTATTGCCCCACGCTCGAAGTCGATGGTGTTGGTTCTGCCGGAGTCGTGGTAAATTTTGATTGAGAAATTCACATTCTTTTTTCGCTTTGCTTCTAAAGTCTTGTCGGCAAAGATGACATCATTCTTACACTGTCGTGGTTTCTTTCTTACAAGCTGTAGTAAATAATAACAACAGTAAATACAATCAAAATGTATTCCAAGGTCTTAACAAGATTTGTACTCGTACATAGAACCGTACGGTTCGAAGGTAGTAAATAAAGACAACAGTAGATACAAATAAAGATGTATTGTTGTATTCCAAGGTCTTACGGACGCATTGCTTGTGCACGTGTTTATCAAATGTTAGGCCAAATGTTGTGTGGACGGGCAACTCTGGTCTTACGATTGTGAGGTGACGGAGGGAGAGCTGGACCGAGTCGTGCGGCGGCTGGCTTTCCGCGACACTGCGCCCGGACCTGATGGTATTCCAGGTCGGGCGCTGGTGTTAGCTCTTCCCCTAAGCTGGAAAGAAGCGAGACTGGTCTGGACTGGACTCTTGAAAAGGAAGGAAGGACTGCAGATTCTCCCTCTGCGTTCCGACCGATATGCTTGCTGAACGAGGTGGGGGAAAGAGGGTTATATCTGATCGTAGCAGCCACTTTGGATTCCGACGGAGGCGATCGACATTGGACGCTGTCAGGTACGTTCGCTCCATTTCGGAATCAGCACCCTCTCCTGGCAGGCGATAAGGGCGGCCCTGTAATTTCATGAGTCGTGCGGGGCTATCGTACGATCTCGTTTGAGGCGGCGACGGTCCTGGCGCGATATGAATCCTTCGACATTCTGGCCGACATGGACATGATGGTCTATTACCAAGTGTTCTCTGTCGCTCGGAATGGTGAGCAGGCCGCGCCGGATCATGAGCCCGGAAAGCTACAGCGGAACGCGCATACGCATTCTCTACGGGCGTGGCAGGCACTACTAACTGCCGAGGTAGGCCGGTAAATCAATCAAATTATTTATTTTTTATTTATTGAAATTATTGTATATGAATTAATGTCACCATACTGTCAATGTTGACACTAATTTTTGGTCAATTTATAGAAGATCTCTCATTCACCCACCCGCTTTTTTAATACTAAGATTTTTGAAAAATCTGTTCGTTTTTTATTAATTTTCTTTTATATAAATTTTGTCTTGACAATAAAGAATACACAAAATTATTATCCAATGTAGTGCAGTCGCTTAGAAGTTATGCACGTACATACATTGCAACGATTCACTTTTTTTTATAGTATTTTAAATGGCTTAGTAATAAACATTTTTTTACCTATATAATTGAATCACTTTATTTTAATTTACGTCTTATATACTAAGTAAAAATATATTAACTTACCCGTTCTATATTACTAATAACTAATTTTAAAAATTACTACCGGTCCGAGGCAAACTACGAGGTATTTAAACACACCCCCGTTTCCGACTCGAAACACTTTGCCTTAGGGCTAAAGTGTCACTATGTTGGAGCATGTATATAAGGTATTTCAATCACCAATCATAAAATAATAGTACTGCTCTTGAATAAACGTCGACAACAAAATGTGTAACTCTGAACATAATTTAGTAAACTGGCTGGTTTTAGTGAAAGAATGCAAACAATATTTATTTTAAATCTAAAATTTAATAATATGTCACTATTTCAAAGGTAAGGATACTCATTAAAGTTATATTCTTATAAAGGCTGTAAAATTCTTAAAAAGATAATGTTAACTCAAAATATTTTTAGTTATATGAATTCGATGTAAATATTCGTAAAAAAATACGAAGTCCTAAGAAAAATGCTTGGCCGATATTGAAATAGCTAAAATTCCAGATTTAAAAATAGTAGTAGTACCTACTAGTTTTAATTTTGCTACAAACATTTTTTTATTTTATTTTTTATGTACGAGCAGACGGGTCACCTGATTTAAAGTGACTATCGCCGCCCATGAACGTCTGCAACTCAGGAGTCACAAACGCGTTGCCGGCCTTTTAGGAAGGAGTACGATCTTTTCTTGAAGGTCGTATCGGTCCGGAAATACCGCAGATAATAACCCGTTCCACAGATTGGTTGTGCTTAGTGGTACTTAACTTGTGCTTGGTGGTACTTAACCTAAAAACATGCGCCCTCTTGTATACTTCAAATACAGCCACAAGCATAGCGTGCACAAGAGACCCAATCTTACAATATAGGCAACGAGAGATGGATAATAGAGAGTTCCCTCTATCTCTTTCTAGTCGAGCTCTGTGGTTGGCTGGGGAAATTTTTAATCGCCCGCCTGTTCTACGTTTAAAACCTCGCCCACTTCACAATAGCCGATCGCAGATCAGCTAAACAGAGATAGAGGGAACTATCGGGCATCCATCTCTCTTGTTGCCTGTATTGCTTCCACTTACAGGCAGTTGTACCCCGTGTTCTCTCTATGAATGCAGCTACACGAAACGCGATCAAGGCATTATCACTCACATTATCGAATAGTTCGGACGTATCTAGAATATAAAAATTTCTTGCAACGTTTTTAACTGTGCAATGATATTGTTAAAACTCTCAGTATCTTCGAAGAAATTCACTAAATCAATCACATACATATATGTTGATGTAGCATAGCAAAATTAAATGAAAAAATATTGCACAACATTAATTTTTTGGTCAAATTATAAAAAAAAGTAAAAGAATAATCAAGTTAGAACCAGAACAAAAATAGCAGTAACAAATGATGAATTCATAACCGAGTCGAACTCATAACGACATTAATTACTAGCACAATATCAGTTGGGTATGCATAAGAAATGTCAAGGTAGTTTTTATGAGTCATTAGTGTATCGATTATATTTTATCATTTTCAACATTGGTTCTTGTATGAGTATGTTTTTGTTCCCTAGTATGGAATTACTTTATTTGCTTTTGAATGAGTAAACTTTATTGCATGTGACTGTGATAGCTTCCATTTTTATCGATATAGTCAGAACTCTAGTAACAAATCTCTAGTATCATGCAATCACTGATAACGGACTTACGGGTAGGCGCTGTAAATAATAACGTTGTCAGTGACATCAGCTATGCTAATTACTAATTTTAATACAGAATTGATCAATCAACACTTCGCTACGTCTTCCAATTTCGACTCTACATAATCTTTTATAAATGCTTGAGAAAGGCATTATAGAGGTAGCAACGTATAAAAAAAAATTAAACCTCCTTTAACTACAGATAATGAAGGCAAGCTTAACTACGTAATAAATTCCGATCCTGCAAAGCACTGATTCTTATGTCACATGAATGTTGCAGAGTTGATGGTCTGAATCGCACAATAAACGAAACATTCAAAAACTTTAGTCACAGAATGGATGAAACATATACATACGTACTTAAACTAAATATTATAGCGGTTCTAAACCAAAAAAACCGACACTCTTAAAAGTAACAAGAGTATACCCGAAGGGAAAAATATGATATTGCTTTTAAATATGAAATATTACGCCGAAAGTGTTCTTGTATTATGAAGAAAAAGGGTTTTGGGTGCGTGACGTTTATGCTCGCACGGGGCCGGCCAACCGCCGCGCAATGTGTCTCTATTGTGGATACAATGAATTGATATTGCCCGCATTCTTATTTTATTGTACTTATGCTGGGTGTATTTTTGGAACTTTTATAGCTGTTGGTATTGTTTAAGTAATAAATAAGTTCAAGTACATTATTATTACACTACGTTTTTGTGAAAAAATGAATATACATATTGTGCTCAGCTCAGCGTTAACAAATTGAATCATTTGGCTTAAAACCATTCAAAGAGCCACCATCAGGCCACTGCTGTACATAAGTGTTCCAAATTTGCGCCATAATACAAGATCGTCCACTTGCTATAGCAATTAGGCTTATCAATGAGTTCCTTCAGTATAGTCCAGATGCAGATATATTTTTCGACTCCCAGAACATAATTTTAAAACATATTTATACATATCTAAATTTTAAAGAGTAATTTTATAGTTCCTTAGTTGATGTAAGGTTGTTTTTGTTTACAAATTTTATGTTGTTTCTTTTTGATGGTCTGAGTTTTACAATTGTAATAGTATTTAGTTTATTTTTGTTAAAATTAGCATAGATATAAGCGATTTGGTGTATACTGTGATGCTTATATTTTATTAATAAAGAATTGAATTGAAGAATTGAATTGCCGCATCTAAACCAATAAAAAAAAAAATAACGATGATATTAATAATAGGTCTTAACCTATAAAATTGCCGTTTTGTATGCAATAAGTGAAAGTACTTATTTTTTGTCAAACTTTTTTATTTCTGTTATTCGAAGTAATCACCCACCCAATCAAATTGAATTTTTTACCCACTAAAAAGTTGTCTTAATTTTGAAAAAAGTAATAGTCGGTAGGTGCAAGGTCTGGTGAGTATGCCGGATGAGGGAGAGCTTCCAACCCCAGCTCTTGCAGCTTGGAGACTGTCTTTTGCGCAGTATGGGGGTCGCGCGTTGTCGTAAAGGAGCAGTGGGGACGACCAATTGACCAAAGCTGGTTGCAGATGTGCAAGCTTCTCCATCATTCTCTCCAGTTCTTCACAGTACACATCTGCATTAATGCTCTTGCCGTTTTGTAAAAAGCTGTGGTGAATCACACCCACACTAGACCACCAAACAGTGACCATCACCTTTTTAGGGGTCATTTTTGGTTTAGGGCATTGCTTTGGTGCTGAACCAGGGTATAACCAACTTGCTGAGCGCTTTCGATTGTCGAACAGAATCCATTTTTCGTCGCACGTAACAATTCGTTTCAAAATTCCTTTATTTCTTTGCCTGTTGAGCAGCGCAAGGCAGGTCTCGACGCGTACGTTGCGCTGGCGATCGTTAAGGTCGTGGGGCACCCATCTATCAAGCTTTTTTACCTTGCCAATTTGTCGCAAATGGATCAATATTGTTTTGATGCTTACATTAAAAGCTGCTGCTAGCTCAGGTGTAGATTGAGTTTCGTCAGCTTCCACAATCGCCTTTAATTCATTATTGTTAACCAAAGTCTTCGGACGACCACGAGCTTCATTTTTCAAGTCAAAATTTCCAGAACGGAACCGGAAAAACCAATAACGGGTTGTGCGTTCGTTTGTACAGTTCTCTCCGTAAACGTTTTTGATGTTACGTGCCGTTTGTGTCGTGTTGGTGTCACGACGGAACTCATATTCCATAATTACACGAATTTTTAAAGTATCCATTATGACGAAAAATGTTCAAATGTAATGAAAATACAACGCTAATCAAAAAACAAAAGACTGAGTTTGTAAATAGAATGTCATGGTTTTAAAAGAAAATTAATTTGAATATAGAATACAGAGCCATTACAAACTTTTTTTTTTTGAAATGACCAGTACTGAAGAAAGGCAATTTCATAGGTAAAGACCTAATATTATTTCTGTCGATGAAACAATAGACTTAAAGTCTTCATGAAGCAAGAGCCGTCTCATTGAGGAATTATTTTACACGTATTAACGTAGTAGGTTCGTCGTAGTTCGAGGGGGTTTCCTTATTCCATATTTTTACCTTAAATAATGGTCACATGTGGTCACAACCGACTTCAATGCGCCAACATCATGATGTAAGTGTAATAATCCAGTATTCATCATTCCTAAATTTTCACTCTTGGGGTGAAATTATTTCTGTAAATTTGAATTTGACCGAACAGAAAGTAACTTTCGAAATTGGTTCATACTTAACTAAGGTCTGAGGCAAGAAACATAGAAGAAAAACATACAAACAAACTTGAAACCTGCTCCTTTTTTGAATTTTGAATGAATATTCAATGAGCATTTGTCAACACTGATATATTTTATTAGAATAAAGCAATCATGGCTGGTGAGACACGATTCTCTATATCATAAGATGTATTGTAAAACGATTCTCTATATCATAAGATGTATTGTAAAACGATTCTCTATATCATAAGATGTATTGTAAAACGATTCTCTAGGCTTAATCTATCAATCAAAACAAGCAGAATCTGACTGAATATAAACTCAAAGGGGGGCAACGTAATCTGTGACTCTGGAGCTACTCTGTCCGTGGACGGAGGTAGTTACTTACTATCAGGCGATCGGTTTACTTGTTTGCCCCCTTCATCATCGTCATCATCAGCCTATCGCAGTCCACTGCTGGAGATAGGCCTCTCCCACGGCACGCCACTTAGATTGATTTAAGCTTCTCGCATTTTTGACCTCTTATTTCATTTCTTTTGTAAAAAGTGTGTAGTTTAGCACGTAAAAATATATATTTCAATGAAAATCATAAGTCCGCCGTATATCCTTCGCAAGATAAGACACCCAACGGAGCGTGAAATTCTACAATGCCGCCGGACTGGGCTTCGAACCCGCCCGTGCATTATACGGGATGAACTACACTTAGATAATTTTAACTTAGGACTACTGTTTCTGGAAAAAGTTGTTCGATAGTATCTCTTCTTCTATATCTTCTTCATATTATAATATTATTAAAATGACAGACGGGACTGCATTATTAAGTATATGCAGGTTCATAGAACACACACAGCTTTCGATAATCTCTCCATGTTCTTTTTTTATAGAACTTTTTGCCGTTGAGACTTGAAGAAATTGTGCAAACATATTATTTTGCACCATGGCAATTAAGAGTATGTATGTTTATTAATTACAATTATAACGTATGTTTATTAATTAGTAATGCTTTCTTAATTAAAATTATTTAAAAGATAGTTAAGAATGCAGTAGTAATGCAATCGTCTGCGGTATTTCCGGACCGATTTATACCTTCAAACTGTCAATAAAAGAGCGTACTCCTTCCTAAAAACGCGTTTGTACGTTCATGGGCGCCGATGGTCACTTTCCATCAGGTGACCCGTCTGCTCGTCTGCCCCCTCTACATGAAAAAAACATATTACTCAGGTCTTTAATATATTACTTTCAATCGCACCACTGTCCTTATAATAGTAATAAAGATTACATTTTGTAGTTGAATGTTAGAATAATCTGTGTTTAGAAAATCTCCAATGAGGCGGTCCTGCGTAATATTGGCACAAAAGGACATCCATGCAAACTGTTGCACACAGGACATGTGCTTACACACGCTAGATATGGTCTTTTGCAATTGATTATTACAGACAAAGTGGTTGGCAAAATATAAGCTGGGAATGCACAGGAGTTCATCATCATCAACAGCCTTGACTAGTACACTGGCGGATATAGGTAGCAGGTTCTTCATTTACTCGTCTTTTTTTAAATATATTTTTTTTCTGTTATGTACCGTCACGTACCACACTAATGGTGATTTTATTTTGTATTTAAACTGCTAAGAAGTTATGGTGATGTATCCGACCGCTCAGTAAAGCAGGGTCATATTTTATTGATTTCTTAAGTGGAAATGTACTGTGGGCTTATGTTTTATATTTCTTTTTCTCTATAGTTTATTATTTCTCTTCATTGCCTTTTTATCTTCTAGTATTTAATAACGGACATACTGGCCCACATCAAAACAATGTTGTGGTATATTTAATGATGCCATTTTATTTATCTCTTTATTAAAAAAGGGTGGCCTTGGGTTTTTTTGCCCTTTCTTTTCATAAGGCACAGGCATATAATAGATTTTCGATAGGTATAATTTTATTGTTTCTTTTTTTGCCAAATATTTGACAAAACAGAGATTTTTGCCTCGTTTCTAGGGAGAGGCCTATGTCCAGCAGTGGACTATTAAAGGCTGTTGATGAGGATGATGAGATTGTTGCTATTGTATGTGTTGATCTATGACTTTAGAGTCTACATAAAAGACTATTTCAAACAAATTTAAAAAAAATACGAGAAAAAGATTAATATTTTGAGATTTAATTTATCACTGGATTCCATGCTGTAGATAATTTAAAACCATGTTTCCGACTGAGGGTCGTTCGACGTACAACTAATGAGTAAAAGTGACGTTCAATGGGCTGGCTAGCCTGTTGTTCTAGTGGTTAGTAACCCTGACTGCTTAGCTGGTGGTCGTGGATGTGATTCTCACCCAGACACGACTTCTAAGTCGTGTCTGGGTGTTCGAACTTTCGTGTTCTAACACGAAAGTTTAAAAGTTAGTATAGCATATGCCACCATTAAAATAGTATATGAAAGTAAATGACAAAAATCCCCAACTGCAATTATACATATAAGATAAACAACACACTTCACGATACTCCCTGTTATATCAACATTACCAATGTATGTATTTGTATCACTAGCCCACCAACTCCCTCCAACCATTAAGGCAATTTTAGCGCCACTTGTTTTTCCAACTGCCACGAAGCACTTTAACAAACAGTATTTATTTTGTGCTTCCCATCGGTTCCTTTTTAAGAAAAATTTCCTACTTCGGGTGAATTTCGATTAGGAAAAGACAAAGAGCCGATTGTAGGGCTATTGAAAGTGGGAAATCAATTAAAGCGAGTCATCGATCGTCGGCGGGCGATAACGTCTGTCAGTGAGTAAGGGCGCTGATAAGATTGTTTGAAGGCGCGCGCGGCGGAGCGACTCGCCTTGCACACTTTTAATTATTTCAAACTGTTATCGCTGCCACGTGTCGCTCTATAATGGGCTTCTGCGATGTCAATTTAAGAGAATCGCGGTAATTTTTTTGTGATCAGTTTAAAGGATCTCAATGCTATTCAGTGGTATGTAATGGAGAAGATACTCATAATTGAACCTTGAACTGTTTTGAATTTAATTAAAATAGAATTGGCGTAAGGTGATTTCGAAAATAAATCAGTTATTACAAATATAACAAATTATGATTACGGAAGGAAATCAAAGTATTATGTATATTATTAAACTGTATGTCGATTAGACGTATTAACTGATTGTTTACACCATGAGGAAGATAATGAGTAAACGGATAACCGATGGAAACCTGGAGCTCAAGAAACGCAACTGACAATCGATCGATTAACTGCCCCACACAAGGTTATGTTGTTCCTTATAGCAAATTACCTTTTCAGTACTTCGATGTTGGTCTAGTTCTCATCGTCGTGTCAATCATGGTCCCATTTTTTCGGTCGGATAGGATACTACATAATAAAATAGGTTCAAATAATTTTATACTAATTTATTATAAGTTATTTATTTACACTTTGAAAATCACACAATCTGTACAATAAATTTATGTGATGTAACCTATATAGATATACATACGCATCTCTTATTTTAAATAAAAGATACAGGTACATATATAATTTATACATTAATATATTATCTCTATGTTACGTCGAATTAACAAACAATATTCAGATACGAAGAATATTACGTTTAAAATTTTTCTTTTATTTATTTACTGTGCATTAACTTTTATATTTACAATTTGACAAGCGTGAGTAGCAAGCTTGGTTATACTAATATTTAGACAAATTATATTCATTATGATCACTTTGTGATAAGTGACCCTTAACACAATCGTAAGTGAAGGCCTACTTTAAAGAAGAAAAGAATTGTATAAACACTACATAGTATACCTTTCTGATGGTATATTTGGCACATTTTCGTTTATTTATTCCCAGACAAGCACTGGATCACATATCTTATGATATTTATATGATGCTGGTACTGCGACAATGCACGTATAACATTTGATGTGTAATTTAAAATGCAAATTGAATTAGGAAATCCGAGAAGGTTAACGAGGTTCATGAATAATTACATACAACTATTGTGAAGATTCTTGTTTAAGCTATGACGGATTCTCAAATAATAGTCTTTCATTAGATGCTAAACGTACACACAGATTTCGTTTCGATGCTACGTCATACAGAGATGTGTAGAGACAGCTTTATGAATCGAACCGCACCGACTAACTCAGTTTTGGCTTATTTGCGTTAGTGATGAACAAACATTACATTTGATCTTTTTGTTTATATATTTTGAGATATTTTCATTTTAAAGCATGAAGATAAGATAAGATACATAAGAGTAAAATTTGTTGAGTTGATCAGTTTCACAATAAGAAGACTCATTTGACTTATTCTACGTCTTACTCTCGCAGATGAATTCGTACAATTATAAAATTCACACTCTTCAGGGATATGACATTAACATTTTAGGATGATATGTTTCGCTTTTATATTATCTATAAAAAAATAGTTACATTATTAGGCAGACTTAAAACAACAGTTATTTATAAAAGAATAGTTCGAGAAACTTTTACGAGATGGGAATAGAATATGTAAATTTCCTGATAAGATATTTCGATGAAACAATGACTTGACTTAGACCAAAAGGTCCACATGTACTAGTACGATGATCGCCAAGAAGGGTTGTCTCCAACAGTGCAGCCTTCTAGAGCCTGGAACAAACAAAAACGGTCATTGTATAACTAAGAAGTAACAAAACTATCCTATTATAAATACACTCAAAACAAAAATGCTATGTGAATTATTCTTTTGATTTGTCAAAATTAATAGATCAGATATTTTAGTTACGTAATTAATAAGTTTTGATGAAAACAATCCTTTAGATTGTATTAAATACATAAAGAATGAGAAAGCATCAAGGAAAGATGACATCCTATTTGAAACCATACGATCATTGGGGAGAGTGTGGCGTTCACAGCTTCCAATTCATTTGCAACAAGATATGGCTCACAGGCAAAATGCCTTCTGTATGGGCTCACACAGTATTCACTTCTCTTCACAAAAAAGGTTCCACGAAGAAGTGTAGCCACTGCCGACTTATTGACCTTATAACACATATTCCAGCTAAATAATGCTAAACGTCATAAGTGAGCGGCTGAAAGTTCAGGGATATCCAGAACAGGTCTGATTTGTTAAAGGAAAAGGAACCCGTGAATAAATAGTTGGCGCTCCACCACTGTGCGCTTTTCAAGACAATGTTTGCCTCGCACTACCAATCTGTGGAACAAGTTATCGGCTGCGGAATTTCCGAACCGATACGATCTTCACACTTTCAAAAAAAGAGCGTACTCTTTCCTCAAAGGCTGTTCGTTCATGGTCGGCGGTAGTCGCTTTCCATCAGGTGACCCGTCTGCTCGTTTGCTCCGTAGTCCATAAAATAATCAAAATCATTGAGAAAGCTCGAGGGTGCAAGAAGCCAACATACAGTTGCTTTGTGAATTTCTCCAAAAAATGTAATTGGGTGAAATGGCCAAAGTTGTGGCCCAACACTACAAGACGTGTCATGGAGACTCCACAACATCTCGTGCACCTACTCAAGGAACTTTAGGTAAGATGAACAGTTTCATTGACCTCCTCTCAGATAGTTTTAATAATAAAACTAAATAATACTCAATAAACTATTTTTGACGCTTGAAATGAAATTAAAAATATACTTGTCCTTTATTTTTAATAAAATTATTTTAAAATTTTAACCAGCAAAGTTTTTTTATACTAGTCGGAATTTGGAATTCAATTTAAACAATATGTTAAAATATTAAATGTATTTGTGAGATTTCACAAAGACAAATGTAGTGGGTACATAGAAACGGTTATGAAAACAAAATTCATATGTAAATTATACAAACGGACGGTATAAAATGTTTAAAATCATCATCATTAGACTACCACCGTCCACTGCTGAACGAGGGCCTTAAAAGCCTTGAAAAGTTTAAGATTAAAAAATATCAGAACTAATAAAACGTAAGTTTTCTATTTGTTATATTTCAATCTGTAAAAAAGAATAAAGAAATGTATCCTTAAAAAGAACAATATAACATAGAAAGCGAATATGAATCCGTTATAATATACAAATTTAGCTTTAGTTACAAAAAGCAGGAATGGTTTTAAAAGGTGTATATCAGTGCCGCTAGAATGATCTCTTCGTCCTCTAAACACATTTATCGCTAAGAGTATTGTCGCTATTTTTTGTTTGCTCTTTACTGCGATAAGAGCGTTTCAACAGCTTACGGTCTACTTTCAGAGCTTTGCAAAACAATAGGATTTATTGTGTTAACAGGGTGTTGTTTCTGCATTTGTATGTTTAATTGTATATTGATAGCAAAGACAACTCAACTGTAATATATGTAAAATACTTATTATTTGTTTATAATTTTTATTTTCTAACTAAAATGCATATATTTTATTCTTATTGTTACAAAATGGAGTTTATGTTTGGATGAATACGCCGATTTATAACAAAATAGACACAATTTATCATTATTTTTATTTTTCCGTTTGTTATGTAAACACATTCCACTTTGATACATTTTTATCTAATGTTTTCGAGTAAACAACTCACCCTTTGTGGTATATCTCTCATGGACTAAAAAGATCTGTATAGATGTTCTATCAGACGTACCAACCTGTTCCATATACCTTACAATTCGTTGAAGGCCAAGCTTTGGTCGGCGATAAATCAATCACCAATATTCTCACAACAAAGCGAGCATAAAATAAACCCGAATTCAAGATAAAGATATTCAAGTTTCATATCCCCAATATTTATTCAAACGCTAGGCGTCTCTATTTGATATCATATTATTCGGCAGTTCAAACAGTTTTTCCTTGGAGGGTGGGAGCTGCAAGAATTGATTGTACGCGGTCTATGCTGAATATTTATAAGGGTTAAGTGTGTATGCGAACTCGTTGAATGTTTAATCTCTATTTGGGTGTAGGGGAAAGCGAAGCGGGTGGAACTCAACCGCAGTAGTCAGGAGTTTGCCGCGCAGAGACACCGACGCGTCGCCATAATATGCGTGCATACGGATTTGTTATATACTTAGGAATATAAATGTTTATAACACACGACTTTGGTCATTACTGCTAAATTTCCCATATATCACACGTACCTACAAGACTTAAATGATTGTTTGTTTCTTAACATGTCTGTCGATTTAATGGTTAGTGGTAATCACATATGCAAAAGGTGAAAAAAATATCAAAAATTTCAGGATGCTATTTAAGTTAATATGTTATCAATTTGAATTTATATTTAATAGTATATGTATTAGTTAGATTCAAAGAGTGAATGTCTCTGTCATCATAAATGTCTCTGTATTCTTGAGAATTTATTTAAGGATTTGTTGAGATATAAGTTTATACCTTATAGAGGTTTCATCGTAAGGATCCTTGGCACAAAGTAATTTTATTATTTTAATTCGTATTTGGCATGTTAATAATATAAAATAATTAAAAATCTCTACCTTATATTAAAAACTGTTACGATATAACCGAAAGCAAAACAATAAAACATATCTTAACGTCTAAGAGTAACACATAAAAAGCATTCTAAGAGTAGTGGCGTATGTTACACAGGAACGAATACGTACGCGTTCCTCTACTAGTGAAACGCAGCTACGCGTACATGGTCGAGACACAATTCTTCCCACAGAAAAAAGCAAGAGAAGCAGAAGTACTAAGAGCGTTTCAAGTCATTCAAACAATTGCAAAAGCCTTTAACATATTCCGCTCAACCCATTCCACTGCCTGCGACTTCTGCGAGTACATTTATTTTTTACCATGAGACGGGAAAGACGTTTTTAATAATGCAGTATATTGTTACAAAGAATACAAAGAGGTAAGTAAAGCCTCCTGTGGCTTGAGACTCGCTTTGTGCACGCTATTATATTAAAGGCTTTATGTATTAAGTTTTGGTTGTTTGATGGCCACGTAATTCTGTTAGGCAGCTAAGTGGCGGGACCGTTGGCGAAGATAAAAATATAAGGTGTATGTGGAGTAGTTTGTTTGTAATCCCATTGAAGTATTTATGGATTTCGATTTAAAAGATTTTGAGTTTGTAACTTTTAATGGAGAACAAAAGGATATTTTTGTTATAAACAAACTTTATTATTGCATTATTTCTAAATTTAATAAATAAAGTCAGAAATATAAATGTTTTTGCTACTTGCGGTTTTCCTCTTTTTTTATTGAAGAGCATAGAAATGAGCAGACGGGTCACCTGATGGAAAGTGACCAAATGAACGTCTGCAACTCAGGAATCACAAACGCGTTACCTTACGTTACGCTTTGAGGTAAGAGTACGCTCTTTTCGTTGTAGTTTGAAGGTCAGCCGGAAATACCGCAGACGATAATTTGTTCCACAGATTGGTTGGCAAAAAGTTTCTTGAAAAGCTTTAATGACAGATAACAGTTAAGGAGGATTAGAACGTTTAAATGGACAGTTGGCAGGAAAGAGCGTCTGGGACACTCACCAAATGAGGCAGACGAGGACGTTTATATGAATTTATAAAAAAGGTATTATAAGAGATTTAGAATTTAGGGATTGTATAGGTAGTAGATCTGCCTTGTTGGCTTCGCCCAAACCCTGATTAACTAATTTAAGGAAGCTGATCTCCTAACTTAGAAAAGCTTAAATTACAAAAATGTTTCATTGCATTAATTTAAAGTACTGCTTCTACAGATAATGCTATTACAAAATTCTAGCAAAAAAAAATAGAATTTAGATTTAAGTGAACGAAGCTAGGAAGAACAAAAAGAGGTCCTATCCAAAAATTCAGTGTACGTAATATTATTTTAAATAAACATAACATTGTACGATGATGCGTAAAATGGCACGCGTTTGCTGCGACATAAGTTAGATGCTCAACAAAGCGTAAAGTTGGGGTTCAGTCGTTAGCGGAGCGGACGGTTTAATAAACAGATCGGTTGTAGCGCGGCTTTTTTACGTACCTAATATTCATACACAGTATGATACTCGTCTAATCCCAGGGAAAGCAAATTTGTTTGGAACCCAAAAGGAAGTTAAATAGGAGTACATTAAAAAGTTAAAAATTACAAATTTAGTTTACAAACGAGGTCCATTTTATGTAACGTAATCTTAATACATATTATTTGTAAACGATCGTTGACAGAATTGAGTAGGTACAAGCTACATATCGCCGGGGGAAAAGTATTTTACTATACTTATAAAATCTATACATTGCCTCATGGATCTACTATACCTGAGACATGACGTGGATGTGGCGGTTGAAAGACGTGGTGCGCGACGTCTCTGTCGGGTGCGCGGTCGAGTTGCGCTCGCACGACGCTTGGCCGCTCGGTGCCGGCGCCGGGCTCTGCGCGCGACACCGACCGACTCACATTTACGCGTCTCACACCTGTAAACCGCTTATTGTGTTAACATGTGACTTGGGAAATTTCATGTATCGCTTACAACACATACTAGTAAGTCTCTTGAAAAAAATAATAATACTTCTCAAAGTAGTAAAACGATAAACATTCAGAGGTTCAAATAAATTTCGGGAAATAACGCCCTTTTTCTGCGTATAGTATTGATGTGAGATCTCTTTTTTTGATGACGATGTGGAAAGTTAAGAGCCAGGAGTACATGGTATTTCCACAATAAACCACACTGACCACCGGCCTTAGTCGCCGAACTCTGGAGAGGACATGGTCCTTATATGTAAATTCAGGTCCCCCCGGATCCTACCTTCCCTATCCCGCGAAGAAACCAGAGGCTGCCCTTTGCCTATTACTGAATGTTGCGGCACGATCGCATTTCAGGCCGCTTACCTATTCCCTACCGCAGTAATTATTAACTCTAGTGGCCCGCGGTACCATCAGGGGCTCATACCACCGCTGACGTCTTTATAGCTCGGGATCCCGTTCAACAGTCTCTTTCTTGACTACGATCTGCGGTCGACCGAGGGCTGTACTGAATGAGAACACTAGAGTAAGGCTCATTTCACGAGGAACTAAACTACTGCGCTTTATTCCGATATTGATCAACAATATATTTGAATAATTATTATGTTTTAATTAAATAACGGTAACGAAACCATACCGCGATTGAGAAAGATAACACAACGCCATCTATTCAGAAATTCAGAATAAAAAAATTGAAGTAAGATCAATCAATTGATCCATTAGGTTTTGGGTTCACAGTAAACAGGGGGCAATTTATACATTAGTTTCTTATTTTAGAATGCAAGAGAAACATTCAGGAGAACATGTTCCTCTTCTTTGAATTCCTTCGAGGCTTTGAAAATTAGCTGATAAAAACTTCTGTCTGAAATAAGCCGAACACTTTCACGGAAACATCTAAAAAGTTCTAGCAGCGGAGAAGAAATGATTTTGCGTTAGTTCAGCACGATATATCAGTAACAATAGTCACGACTGGGTTCTGATGCGAAACCATGACGTAATTCTCAGCAATATTCCATATTCTCCATACCATTACTTCGATTTGTGCCATTCAGGTTAATTTTGCTCTTCCAAAATATGCCATTACAAAGATTATCGTGTATAATGGATGTGTGATTACGATCCGAAGCATAAAACAAGTCATTAAAATGTTAATCAAGGTAATAGTGTACTGGATGTTGATGTAAAATAACCAGATTAACAATATATCTATGGCGGTCAAAGGATTGAACGTTATTTTGTAAAAGATTTCAGGTCAGATTGAAGCATTTTTCAAAAATTTTAATGTGCGATTATATTGAAGGGGGTTCACCTTATTGTCATCCTCAAAGAAATTTTATAACCCGGTAAACCCCTATGAGGAAATTACCAAAAATAATATTATTTCATTAAAATATAAGAAATATTGTTCGAATAAGTGTGTTTCTAGTAATTACACTATGAATCACATGTCATTACATTTATCATATTAATCTGCCGTATCTAGGACATACTAGAAACCGCTACGACAGCTCACAGTAACTCGTATCCCAACTTTACTCAACACGCAAACGTAGTGTAGACGACAGATGTCAACACGAAACTTAAATTAGTCATTTCTAATGCTTGCGTTTCAACGACTAAGTAACTTTGTAGGAAGCGAAATATTTATGTACTTAAGGGTTTCAAAGTTTTACTGTGTAGTAATTAAACGGGAGGTACTTTATATTTCATGTCAATGTAAATAGAGATAGGTACAGGGTGTTACAGAAAGGTGTAATCACATTTCAGGATCGTATAATAAACCTTGTTAATACCGTAAAACGCATTTAATTCTGAGAATATTCGAGATTTTCTGAAAGCGGGTTTTTCCAAGCCTTGGCTCTCTTTATATTTCTCAATATTCCTATATACATGAAAACATTGAGAAAGCAAAATCTTTGACTTGAAAATTTGGAACAGGTTTGGCACCTAAAAGGAATAATATTTTCCAACGAAACAGAGTTTTCTTTAATTATAAAAAAAACGTCGTCTTCTTTTTGAATTTTTGCTAACGTTTTAAGCATTTTATATTAGACTTGCTGTACTCTACCGCGCTTCGCTGTAGCACATTGTTGTTACATAGGTGAGAAATAGATAATTGAAACAGACAAAAAAACAGATAATAACTATCTTTGAAGTGGCTTGTAAATCGAGTCAAAATTTGAGCTGAATCGATGTAGAACTTTTTGAGATTTTGATGCGGCAAAGAAACTTAACAATTATATAAGCAAATATTATATATATAGATAAAATATATTATTTATATTTATTAATTTTTATTATTATGTATATTTATTTTTCACTTTGTCGTTTAGCCACGATTTTGTGAGCCGTGTCAATCAAAACTACCTTCAACACTATGTAAAAATCAAATCAATTACATAAGTGGGATAACAATAGGGAATATGCATGTATTTTTATTATTTTTTTAAACGATTCTACTAGTTATTACATTACCAAAAATAAATATAACACATCTGAAATATAAACCGTTAAGCAAAAAATTTTTTATTAAAATCACTATCATTTTGGGGCAATTTGAACACGTCCATTTTGGCGCGCTTTTTTTGTGACGTCAGATTACACTTTCAGACGAATTCGATGTCAACAACGGAGTGAAGTTCACAAAGTTTGTGAAAGTTAAAAAAGAGAGTGATAAAAATTAAATAAATATTGTGCCGTTCCTTTGTGCCCAAATAATATCAAAACTGCATCTGACAAAGTATATTCAGTCATTGTTTGAGTCTTTCTACACGGGAATTTAATAATTTAACACTGAAAACGTATTAGTTATTAACTTAAAATGAAACAAATAATCACCAGAAACCAAATATTACAAATACACACAACTTGTTGACACTCTTCACAGTGTAGGTTGACGTCACGTTTTATTCAACCAATAGCGTTGCGTTTTAGAAATTTGCGAGGGAATCCTAAAAAAGCCAATTTTTGATGATTAAATTTCACTATTAAATTATAATAAATTTCAAAAATAATTGTATGGGTATCTTTTTTTAGCAATAAAAATTACAAATAAAAATTTTTTGTCCATTTTGGTGTCACGTGCATATTCCCTATTATATTAGCTAAATGTGGATGTTGTTGTTTTTGAATATAGGCCTTAGTGGAAACATTGTGGATAATTTTCTTTAATAGTAAAGATTAAATAAACTTACTTTCTTTGTTAGCGTTACTCTTCATTTCTGTGGCCTTCGGCGATGTTGACGGCATCGGGATTTCTAAAGGAAAAATTATTAACAATCATTACAAGAACTATTACTCAAATGGTAGTTTTAATTAATTAAAATTAAGAAATTTGTGTTCATTTATTTATTTCAAAGTACATTATTTGTTAACTGAAATTAAATTTTTTTCGCTATAGGGAGTGCTAACACAGTTAATATGCTAAGAACGTGAATGATTACGGCTATGATTTACTACCCAAATGGAAGTTATTAAGTCTCCTCTCTCTCCACAATACAGGCTTGCCTAGTGTGGGGAAAGCGTTAAATATTTATCTGATAAGATCTGCTACTTATTTTATGTCTTGTTGAGCACTTTTGTATTTTATTTTCTTTGTGTTTCTAAATAAATATTTTTTATTTTTTTTCTCGATATGGATCGGGCTCACAACACTCAGCGTAGTACTGAGCGGCGTGGCAAGCGCTTAAAGCACTACGCCATTCGTGCAGTCATTTAATTCAAACTACATATACGAGTACAGTACAAAGTTTATATTTCGAAAGGATAATTAAAAGAAAGAATTAAAATTATTATTTTTAATTTAAATTTATTTAAATTAATTAAAGTAAATTATAATTTACTTTTAAAATTGGTTTACATTTTTAATTAATTAGTGAAGCTAATTAAAAGTTTAAAAATAGCTTTTCAGTTAGACATTTTTCTTATAAAACATTTAACTGTACCAGTTTAATATTACTCGTAATATCCCATTCGTTATAATAATTTACATACGTGTTACTAACCGACTAACGTTGGGTTATTGTAGGTATTTGCTGGAACTATACTCACCATATAATCTGATAGACCCTTCAGTTTCCCCAAGCGAATTCTTAGAGATGCACCTGTAGTTGCCAAAGTCGCCAGTTTGCAGGTTTCGTACCGTTAGTTTCATGTGAGCTCTGTTGAACAAAAGTATTATTCGTATTATTAAAACTACCACATGTTGAATACACTCAAGTTTAAGATACGCACGGTATAATTGGTGGCCTTAGACTCCTAGAAAACTACTCAAAATTTGACAAATAAAATAAGGCGAGCTACATTAATCATACACATAGAAATTACCGGTAAGAGTCCTTTGTGAAAATCTTGAACTGCTTTTTAAAATATATATATTAAATTGTATATATTTTCATCATATAAATTATAAGTGTGGTAACATTTAAAGTTTTGAAAAACAAAACCATCGATTTGAGAACCTCCTCTTTTTTTTAAAGTCGGTTAAATAGTTAAGATTGTATGGTTTTAATTATATACATGATTGATGAATTTGTTAGATTGTCTTAAATTTTACCAATATCTACTAGTTTGGCTTGGCTCGACTTGTACTATATATATCTGTACTACACTATAGTTTCACTAACTATAGTGTAGTACAGATATATAAACTGAAACTTAAAAACAACATGATATATTTAGTTATATTTATTTAACGTAGTCAAACTCCTAGCTTTGTATTTATTATAACTAGAGATCACCTGGTGGACGATTTCTGAACATTTTGAATAACTTTTTTCATTTTATTAAACTTGAACTATCATTGTACAGGCCTTTGTAACATGATAGATTTATATCTATACCGGACTCCTGTAGTTTTATCTATGGGTTTTTACAAAACTTTCGCCTTTACTGCACATATTGCACACAATTTAAGTTTACTGCACTTCAATGAAGTGAACTTGAGTGAGAAGTGACTTCATAAATATAAAAACATTGGTATTGAAAATACCATATGACCATATTTATTTAAAATAACTTTTTTTTCGTGTTTTGGTTGGTTAAGTAAGCATCTTTGTATATCATTTATTGTTTTTTCCTTAATAATCGACGTATATTGTAAGTTAAATCAATTTCAACAATAGCTTAATTATTTAATAGAAAGCTCTATTTTATATTAGAAAATAACATAAACAAAGGCCATTAAAAATACAGATAATTTTGGTCATATTAAGCCGAAAGGTTACAATATCGGGCTGAATTATAATATAATATTCTAATAGATCAACATCGTGATCCGTGAACAAGGAGCCTTTGCAAATGGCGCAGCGATCTTTGCTTGGGTTTAAACAGATGAACGAAGGTACCAGTTGGTAGTACTAGGTATACTGCTTTTGTACATAAAATATCATTAACGTGTAGAAAAATAAAACCATAATTATGTCATATTTCTGTTTTATGCCCGGACATACTTATGATTAAGATACAGGGATTATTACGTTTGTATGTTAAATATTTTAATTTTAATACATTGCTTATTTCAATTATATTTTTTTATCCTTATCATTTATAATTTAGGTAATTGTTATAGAGATAAAAAAATAAACGATAGGAATTAAAACTAACATTAAACAAAATAAGTGCTAACAAAACCTGACTTTGTCTAAGAGTTTCTTATAGAAAAATGATTGCTGTTCGTTAATCTTAGTAAAACTCAAGAATGGCTATACCGAGTTGGCTAATTTTGGTCTTGAAATATTTGTGCTAGTCCAAGGAAAGTTTAAACGATGAGAATGTCAAAAAAAATAATCGAGATAAACAGTAATTGAATTGTATAAACCGGTACGATAAACTCGGATCTCTTTAAATTAAAGAACATTGTTAAGTAAGGCGAATCAACTACTTATATACACAGTATTGGAATTTACGTGTATTTAGATATAAAAAAGCAAATTACTATTGTCACTATAACAAGGGATCATTATGTATGCGTGCTTTTAGAAATTCATTTTGGAACTAAAGTTAGAAATATCAAGCTACAACAAAAAAAAAAAATTTCCGTAATCTATACTTAACATTCTTTATTGTTGCCCATTTATTGAGGAAGGCTATAGATTTTGTAACATCACGCTAAGACAAATAGGAGCTGAGCATTATTGAAAAATGTTGCAAAAACGGGGAAAAATATTCATATTGAGATACGCAGACTAAGTTAGACGGGTCAACTAGTGTGATTGTGAATAAGTTTTTTTTTTTAAAGATAACTCTTGCATTAGGACTATATCCTGTGACGAGGGGGATTTTACTTACATACATAAAACGGACACAAAGAACACCCAGACTTAGAACCCACTACACTCAGCGTAGTAGTAAGCGGCGTGGCGACCGCTTAAACCACTGCGCCATTCGTGCAATACACTTGACGCAAGGTGTAATATTGTACAGGTATTGGATGGGTAATTTTGAGGTCTGGTCTTTAAAGCCGGGCATGAACTGCCCTTTAGGGCATGATCGCATATGATCCTTTTAGACGGACAAAGAAGGAAAGAAGGTAAATTTTGGAAACGGGTACGACGATTCAGCGGTAACGGTAAGGAATATCTCAAGTCTCGAATAGAAAAGATGGACTGAGATTGCGGTAGGTCTACGCGTGTGTACGTTCTAAGATTGAAAAGATTGGAATGATTGGAGAGATATCAACTGACCTAAATATTACCCTCTTTTGAATTATATTGGTAAGATACAAGGTTATAAAAAAATTACAAACAAACATACGTACAACATACGCTCAAAAAACTTAACCCTTCCTCGGCAGTCGGTTAAAAAAAAAACCAGTAAATATGAATTGTGTTAAAAACTATTCAACAGTTTAATTTTAGACTTAAAACTTTGTTTTCAATAATCTTTGATAAAAGCTTCTAAATGCAAATACACTGAATAAAATATATTGTACGCTTAAGAGGTATACAATTCACTATTTGCTAAGTATACTCTGCTAAAACTTTTGTGATTCAGTCTTTTACTTTCAAAAGGAACGAGATAAAATGCCGAGAAATTACAGTATTTGTCTTTTGATTCAGTCTGTTATTGGTACTTGCTATCAGACCGGCGCAGGCATTCTCCTGCTGCCTGTCTATATCTGTTGGCTTTTGTAATTATCAGATAAATTTAGTTTATTTTTTGAGAAAGGATTTGAATATTTAAAGTTAACATTGATAATAGATTTTACTATTAGGGTTTAATTTTAGAAATTATTAAAATTTGGGTTCTAATAATATACACTCTTTGATAGTTTTAGATAGAATAAGATAGTTTTAAATCTTCTGTAAAGATATTATAGACACAGTTCTATTAAACGTATATTGAACACATTCCTGTTCTGTGTCTTGTATAACTTGTGTTATTAATATGCGTTGACATGTTCACGTTACGGAGGAAAACATGACACAATGGTTATGTGGGCTACAGGACTATTTGTCGATTTCATCAAAGCTTTAGAACTGTACTGTTTGTAAATAATTGAACACTGAGCATCAAACAAAGCTCCCTAATTACTACTGACATGTGTGTTTTCAATGTCAATCATAATTTAACTTTTTTTTAAGTATTATGGACCTTAATGCGCCTGCATCAGTGGACTACTAAAGGCTGTTGATGAATTCGCCTACATCACTATCATCATCAGCCTATCGCAGTCCACTGCTGGACATAGGCTTCTCCCATTGCACGCCACTTAGATCGATTTTGGGCTTCTCGCATCCAGCTCCTGCCAGCCATCTTGTGTACATCACTATAATCGGAAGAAATTTCTTTCATTTTCGACCCTTAGGAATATTTTTTTTTCTTTAAACTTGAATGAGAACAAAGGGAAAATAATATCGTCTCACATGAAAATAAAATAACTGAGGACCTTTTAAACCAGTTAAAAATAGAGATTATTAATAAAAATATCATAGGGACTATCTTGTCCGTGTTATGCATTATTAACCTTTTTTTTATTATGTTAATTACCTTACAAGAATATCCTACACAGATATATCATCACATTAATCCTATTGTGCTAACACTGAAATAGAAACACGAGGTGCCAGTTCACAGTACAAACAGTAGACAGGTAGCTCTTTAACCAATGCAATTGATCTATTAATTATCAACAACATAAAACTCATATTATCATAATCATTTCAGCCATGTAATGTCCACTGTTGGACATAGGACTCCCACAATTTTGAAAAGACGTTATTGAAACATAAGACAACGAAATACAATAAACTATCTATTGCATGCTTCTAAGCCTCGCCTGGGGCTTCGACAACGTGATTCTTTCTTATTTCGTGCTTCTAACTTTGAAAATAACGAACTTAAATACCACCGTTCATCCCTTACTTTATCCCTTTAGAGGAGAAATTCTTAAAATCCTTTGATTTCTTTTCTAAAAGTACCCTAGCAATACACGAATTTGTATACAGCGTACAGTAGTAAATGTTTGTATCTCTTCAATACGTTAATTGACAGTATTACCAAAGACGTTCACATGTGCAAATTAACTTTGTTCGTAACAAATGATGTAACAGCTTTCAAGTGAGTTAACATCTTATTGTTATTTAAGTGTTTTTTTTTTTGTAATTATACCTATCTATTATTGTGTCGAGGACACCACAAGTGTCAGACACCAAACCGTTATCATTCATAAAGTTTTGAAGTACCACAAGTATTTTTGTTAACATGATAACTAGTACAGTCATTTATTCGAATAATTACTTATGCAAGTCAGGTCAAGTGTTGTCTATTTTCCACATGGAGAATAATATCTAAACATTAACATGCAAGGAACATTCTTTGTTCATCTGATTTAAACAAATACAGCTCGCAAAAAAATGTTATACTTGGAATATTCAATGCTTATTTGCTGAAGTGCATAAAGATAAAAATATTAACAATATGTGCTGTAAAGTTTAAAAATATATAAAAAAGCTATGAGAATTTAAAAATATATTTTTATAATCTTATAGCATATATATATATATCTATATATATCAGCATATATATATATATATATATATATATAAAATGATCGTAATTTGACCGCCTGGCGATCTTTTGCAATTTTGATTGTACCTGTAAGAATTTTCTTCAGTGTTGATGGCATACTTCTTTGTTGGCAGTACCATGACGTTATCGTACACCCAGTAGGAGATTGCTCGGGGATGAGCCTCGGTGTGGCAGTCAACCGTGACGTCAGTGCCCGCTGGAGCTCCTACCAGCTGGTTTGGTACCCAAATCATTGGCGAAACTGGAAAGATAAAACTAGTTAATCTTAATCTTATAAGACATACATTTTAAATATTTTAAAACATATTTTTAAAAGTGGTTAAGCAATTCTTTCGTTGCCTTTCACTGAGTGAGTGAGGTTACCGGAGCCCAATCCTCTCCCTCTAACTCCAGGGCAGCAACGTACTTGTGGCTTTTGATTTGCAGGTGTCCATGGGCGGCGGTAGTTGCTTACCATCAGGTGACCCGTCTGCTCGTTTGCCCCTTAGACCATAAAAAAAGAGCAAAATCGTAAAACTTTAAATCGATTGAATTGATAATGACAAAAGTGTCTCCAGTTCTAGAAAAGCTCCAGAAAAGAATCCTATTAATAAACTTTGTAGTTTCGCTGTTAAGTAAGGTCCCCATCTCTAGAGCTCCATGATGTGTAACACCGCCAACCGTATTAAAAGTGATCAAATTTATAGTCATTTGCATCACATTTCAATTCTAGTAATCTGTTATCAGTTAATATTAATTTCTGCTCACGAATTAAAGCACCTTAATACCAGAAAGAACTTCTTGAAAATTCTTGAACACTATCTTAAACTACCAGATAGAATGTCTTAAGCCATGAACCAACTGATAATGCCACACATATTTTTTTTACATATTTGTTTCTAACGTATTCATAATAGTCTGAGTAAATTGGCACTTGCAAATATATATATATTTAAAATTGATTCAGAATCATATATCTTCAATTTGAATTGTATAGTGAATCGATCATCACCACATCAACAGCCTTTAATAGTCCACTGCTGGACATAGGCCTCTTCTTACAGAGGAGGTTTTGGCCTATTATACCACGCTGGCACGGTACTATTATAATACAGTACTCCAACTTCATACAAACGGACGAAACGGGAGCTATACCTACGCGCCTCGATCTCGGGGTGCGCTCGGGGCGCAGACAGTCACGGCTGTACCGCAGTGTCGAACGGACTGCGTGTTGTTTTTTTAACAATAACCGCGCGATTTTTTCTCTAAAAATCAGTTAATATGACGAGTAGGAAATATTGTGTTGTTTTTGGTTGTATGAATTCGTCAATAACGCATCCAGACATAAGTTTTTTTAAATTACCTGGAAACTCTGAAAAGTAAGACTATAAAATAATTTTACTTACTAGTACGTAGGTACATAATGTGTGTCTTTTTAATGGATAAGTATTTCCTTTTATCTCACGAAAAAAAAGGTTTTTGGATGAATAAATAAAGCAAATAGAGTAACGGAAAGTTATTGAGACGAGTGAAATATTGAGTTACATGCGGTTCTGAATGAATCATGATACGGTAGGTACCTACCTACTTACGCTTGTGTTAAAACTTCGGTGCATGTTTGTTTTGTTACTTTGCATAATTCAAAAAAAAGAAAATTCATATTAAAGACGTGGTATTTTATTATTAATAATATTTGTTTATTATCTGTGTGTATGAATAATACTAAAAAAAATTTGTTACCGTCTGTGTGTCATTAGACAGTTTTCGAAATTTCCACAAAGTGTTTCTGCTGCTACTATAACAACATATACCACTAAAAACTGGTTTTATTTTCTCGGTATTAACAACAACAGCTAGACTCATATATAATATTTAGATGTTTGAGGGTTGTGATTTTAAAACATTCGTAGTCAGCTGTTCAGCTTTTTAATAATTAATTAATTGGTGACCAAAGAATTTTTGTTTTGAGTTGTTGCGAGTTGTAGGTAGGTACCTAATTTATAGAGACGTTAATAAGCTGAGATAAAAAGTTGCTGACTCGTCAGCTGTTTCTTGCATTCTAGTTGAGTAGGTGGTAGGTGTTGGAGTTTCTAAGGATTGGAGTTTTGTAACGCGTATGGAGAAAGCACATTTATTTTATTTTATAGAAGGATTTTTTTCGGTCGCTAATTTATAAGCCCGATTTGTTTTTCAAACAAAAACATGTTTTTTAATTAAATCTACCAATCAAAAAACAACACGCATTTTTATTGAACAATTCCTATTCAATATACAAAGTATTTCATTTATTTATATAAAAAGGATATTTACAATCACAAATCTAAACAGAAACAGAAAGTAGGCAAATATAATTAAAATGCTGGAGACGGGCAGCCCTAACGCATGTTTAAGTACCACGCGGCTGTAGGCATTTATTTCTATCATGCGGCCGAGTTACAATACTGTATTATAATAGTACCGTGACGCTGGCCAGACGGGTTGGTATATAGTTTGTGTCTAATTTTCCTTCTTTTTGCAGTGCTGGTGACCAGCGTTGTTTTGCGCCCTTAGTCGACTCTTACGACACCCACTTGATGAATTGGGGTAGTGACATTCCGTATTCTTAATCCGTCACTACACGGACACGATTGTATCGATTACAAAATATTAATAATTTGAAGTGGACTGATTACCATGCTGGACTAGCATAAATAAAATATTATCAGGTCTATTATATTTATCGATAACCTAACATATCTGTTAAAAATCTTGTAAGACAATGTATGATTTCCAGCAAATATAACCATAAATATTACTTTACATGTCAAATAAATTTAAAATGAAAATATATGTTCAATATTCTATAATTTAAAGCCAACAGAATCAAAAAACAAATCCAATTTTAGAGTTGGAACAGCACCTTTTCACATGAAGTAACTTGACCTGTGTTAAAGCCTAAACAAAACAATACAATTATGTTTTACACACAGTGATCCCTATCTCGACATACGATCAAACCATTGTATTGTTACAGACAAACATATAGGATAGAATAAAAAATAGCCTATTTTATTTAAGTAACATATACCTAACACCAATTTTACTGACAATTCTAAGTTAGGCGATATGAAAGCTAAACTTTCCTTTTTTATTACTAGCAAAGTATTTTATACAATAGTCGTACAATAAGCTTTTTATGATAGGTCATTATTTCTTTCCAATAGAAAAATTGTGAGATTTAAGCATGAACGTAGCGAAAAGCCGTTTTTTTTTTTACAAAAATCCAAGCTACGATAGCACTCAATGTTATTATTAAAAGAACAATTGTTTAATTCAAAAACTATCAGATTATTTCACATTTTAGTCTGATATTTTTAATGATAAATCATTTATTTTTACTTGTTGATACAATAAAGAAAATACATGACCAACTTCTCTTTTGAAGACATGTATGCACATGTCTCCCTCACTTCTGAAGACATGTATGCAAATTAAGCCAGAAAAAGAAAGTGTTGTATCAGATGCCTATCACAATATTACCTTTTTAGGCTTCATTTTAGTTTTTTGTTATTAAGATTTCTGCGGATCGATAAATGACCACCAGCGATGACCCCTCTGACTGATGAAACACAAATGTACAAAAGTAGGGTTATGTGTATATTCGTAATTGTGGTTAAAAACAAAAAAGATTTATTAAATCTGATTTGTTTTTATATCGCGAGTAAAATTTTTGTCTCAAATAATTTTGAACTTCTTAGTTTATGGAGTTAAACTAAAGAGATTGTTACAAAAATATAAATACTACCCTTATATCTATTAAATTATATTGACGACATCCTTGACAGCCGAATGGGGTAGTGGTTTGTGTAACGAACTGCTACACTGGTCGCGGGTTTGATTCAAACTCAAGTAAAACATTTGCATGAACATTACATGTATGATTTGGTCTGGGTTTTTTCTACTTATAATTTTTATGTATTTACAAAAAAAAAGGTGTATCATTTGTATTTATATCAGTTGTCTCAGTTTGGGACTAGATGGCGTTATGTGAATGTTGTAGAGTATTATAGAATATTATTATTATATTTGAAACGTTTGTTATTTGAAAGGTACCGTTGGTTTAGTGGTTTCTATTTTATTTTATTTTTTATATTTAAAAAAAGAGAACTCCCGCAGTGTCGCGGGGGACTTTACAAACATACATGAAACGGACACAAAGAACACCCAGACTAAGAACAAAAATTTGTGGATCACACAAAGTGTCGTCCCATGTGGTGGCCTAACCGATTGCACGGAAGGCGTAGTGGTTTATGCGGTTGCCACGCCGCTTTCTACTACGCCGAATGTTGTGGGTTCAAGACTTTAGCATTTGTTATGAAAACAATTTCTCAATAACAATAAAAGAAAGAAGTTTACAATCAATGAAAAATAAAACTGTCGTTTGATTCTACTGTTATAAGTGTGAAGAGCTCAGGATTTATAACGAGTTAGGAAATAAGTCTCCTCAGTTTTAAATGACATGCATATGTTAGTTACGTATATTTTAACTCTAATACTGTGTCCGTACTCACTACGATCTCCTTCTCGTGAACGACCATAATTGGAGTATTTCTTATAGAAAAATCCTTAATCTTAATAGGGGTAAAATTGTGTACGATAAAGGTGTGGGTAGGGTCGGTCTCTATCACGTTGAGCCTAATTTGGTCATCGACATGTTTGCCGGATGCCGATGCGAAGGGTATCTCCCCTTGTTATATCATTTTCCCATTTGTGTGTTCTGTGGATAGGTGTAGTAAATTCAGTAATCATTTTTCCATTTCCAATTTTAAGGATAGTTTATAGCAAACTTAGCCGAAAATAACTGTTTATATGTTTGTTATTTTGTACGTAATATCTGAATCTGAAATCTTGAGTGTTATTTTATGTTACAACTATCATAAATGCAAATAAAGTAAGACAGTTTGGATTAATTTTTGTTTTTCAATTATGGCACGGTTAAACGAATCTGGATGAAATTGGGGACACAGAAAGATTTCAGTTTGGAATATTACTTTTAATAGCCCAAAAATTGATGAATAAAGTCAACATCAACGCAAGTAAAGCAATAAAATCCTGTTAAATCCGATTGTTCATCAACTGGCAATAATTCAAAAAGCTTAGAGTTATATTTATACCCAATTCAAAATGTTTATAAAATATAATGTTTAAAAAACCGACCGTAAAATATATTCTACCAGGTATTTTCATGAAGGAGACAATAGCAAGATGCTGCAACCAATATTGCTCATAGATACCTATATACAACAGCAATATCTTATGGAAATACAAAGTCTACATGCAAGCTAAATATTGTCTTACAAGGTAGTTGCAAAAACATATGGAATAATATTGACTACAGTCTGTGAATATTTGTGAAATACATTGAAAAGTAAATGGTGTATGCATCAACAATTCAAATGATGTTCGTAAAAGTTTTTAGGGATTTTCATATCTGTTAAATCAAAACTTTACTAACTCTCTCAGGATGTCTGACCGATATTTTTTTTTAATATAAAAAAGTAATATAAATCAACTCTTGTTTTATTAATTCCTAAGGTTTGCTGTGAATATAAAGCTAGTGGGCGTTATAGAATTTCACCCGTTAACAATCTTTGGATACCAATCTTCTCAGATAGTTTTGACAGAACTTAGGGTGATAGAAGAAGGAACTTAGGGTGATATAGAACACTCCTTTCTTAAAGGTGTACTGGCTTTTATGGAGTAAGTTCCTGGACGCTGGACTTGTTGGAGCAAGTCCAGTGACACTCAGGGTCGCACAGCCATTACCCGATCTTAATATGACTGCACGGATGGCGTAGTGGTTTAAGCGGTCGCCACGCCGCTTACGACCATGCTGAGTGTTGAGGGTACGATCCCCACATGGGACTACACTTTGTGTGATCCATAAATTGTTGTCTGGAGTCTGGGTGTCTTTTGTGCCCGTTTCATGTATGTTTGTAAAGTCCTCCGTGACACAGGATTTATTCCTAATGCGATAGTTGTCTTTTTAAATATTAATATAAAGTTCTCCAACCAACATTCATAGGTATATATGAGAGCTATGATCATAAAGCATAATTAAATAAATAAAACGTAATATAATGTGACGGATGCATACCAAGCATTCTCTTTGTTTTAAATTTTCTTTGAAGATATATTTTGTAGACGTTTCAAAGTGATTTATCTCAAAGCATATCAAAGCGAGTACTTTAATAGTAAAAATAAATACCTACGTTGAGTCTTTGCGTAGAAATGTTATTGCCTAAACCGAAGAATAAGCTTGATGGCTTCAGACTTTGTATATTTAAATTGATATTATCTAAAAGTCTAGTTTCTTTGGCTGTTATTGATAGATCATTTACGCATACATTTTAAGCTAACAGAACGCAACAAAGCTTAAATTCATTAAAAAAATTTAAGACGCTTGCTTAAATTTTATGAAATAATCTGTTCGCGGATATCATTAAATTGATACAACTTATTTTATTCTATATATTTATGAATGTTCTATCTATTAATATATTTATAAACGAAAAATGCATGGCATTAATTTATCTTTTGTTTTTTTAGGTACTCTTTGGTACATAACTTAATTTATAAATCACAAATTCAAAAAGGTTTTTAAAAATGTTAGTAAACGTTTTTAAATATCATACATGTATTTTATTCGAAAATAAAATGCTTGCAATTAATATAATACTTTAAATCAGATCAGATACATCAATTTCCAACTGACTACTTTATTACAGGTCTTCATAGTGTCGTTGAGATAAAATCAAAATAATTTCAATCAGATGTCGATGGATCAAAAACATGTTGTAAAACAGCTAAAAAGAGTTCGTTTTTATGCACCAAAGGAAGTTCAATTTGACTGAAAGTATGGCTAGAAGCTAAGACAAGCTCAAGGCTTGATTCTGCTTCTAGGAAAAATATTAAATTTTGAATATATAGTAGTGTGGAACCGTTTCATAGAGGAAATGTGTTTTAAGAGACATCACTACCATCACTTGCCTGAGGAAATCCCTAGGTGGCCGTATTTAGATAGTAATGTATATGTTAGGGATTGTCCACACTACGTCTTTGTAAATTGTTCAAAGGAAAAAAATACTCAATACACTTTTATTGTGATGCGTTTCCACAAACGCTATATTTACACTGTAGTCTGTTCCTTAGTCTATATGCTCCAATTTTAGTTCAAATCTTGCCTAGTATATATTTTAAACTAACCTGGTAAATAAATATAGTCAGTGAGTCGTATTGAAAATAAATATAAATACGTACTTGAAATAAACAAGAATATGAAGTATCTTATAAGCTATCAATTCACAACTAGACCAAGTACAAACTTGAAAGGAGCAATTTATAAACTTTCAATAATGATGGATAGCGGCGAAGTTTGCCGAGCGCTCCCGAACCCGGTCGACGATTTTTCATACTGATAATAAAATCTACACTTTGAAAACGTAATTCACGACGCAGGCTTTATGGGGGCAATTTTCGAGGCATAACACTCGCTTCAGTAATACACTTTAATATTATACGACGTTTTAAAATATTTATAAAGTTTTGCGGATTTTTTTTTTATATTTTTATGACTCCGTTACGGCCTTTTGCAAATGTACGTGTGAATTTTAATGCCTAATTTATTCTGTTGTCTTGAAATTAGGGCTGGGATTAAGACATTATGAGGTGTTTGGATTATTATTATTTTAAAGATTTATTTTCTGTTTTGCTTTCTAATGTAACTTTCTATGTCAGTAGTGCTGGTACCTAATTGGCTCATGATTGAAGCTGGTAATTGTTCAATTTGAAAATTCACTTTTTGTGAATTGAATTCTAATTACTATTTTTAGTCAAACGCAAAGTAAAGAAAACCCCTTAAGGGTTCTCTTCATGTTTAAGTAAACGGTTATCACAAAACACATATAATTCGAAACGGTTCCCTCTTAAAAGAACAAAAAATACTCGAGTTCTTTTCATCTTCTTTGGTCTCAAAAGCGATTAATCGCAAACTACATTGCCGCTTGCCTCTTTCAAAGGCGTTGTCGACAATCTGCAGCCGTAATCTTGGCCGAGTCTGTACCGCTAAAAAATATTATCTTTCAATTACGAGACATCGGAACGTCTATTTAGACAGCCACCATTTGTTATAAGAATTGAAAATAAGAACCCCTGTTCCAATTCTCATTGAAATCGGGTCGCTTTATCTTTTTAAATTTAAAAAAATTGCGACGTTTGATTGTTGCTTTGTAAAGAGTACCAACCTTAAAAAAATATGATGTAAAACTCTTTGGTAATATAAAATTTAAATTATGTTTGCATATAAATCAGGTATTAAACAGTGAGAATACTAAAGTAATGAAGGTATTGGGATCGCGTTTCAGTTTTATGGTAGCCCTTTTACGAGCATACGTGCAATCTTGGTAGGGTACTCAATTTTTTGTAAGATGATTATATGACATTGTTATAGCGTGTCAAAAGGGTTTCTTAAGCAGCAGAAAGTTAATCAAATGAATATATATTATTTGCAGACTTATAAACAGTACGTGTGAGTAAAAGGAAAGTATGAAGCGCTCCAAAATCCCGAAGGATATTAAAACAATGAATACTTAGAAAGTTTCTGTTGATTGATGATGAAACTTCACTTTGGTGAAATAAAACGGACATATTGTATATGTTATCTATGGTTTGTGTAGGCAGCTCAGATGAGCTTAGTACAGGAGTTGTATATTTAAGTTGTAGAAGATAGAATTACCATTTCTTTCATTACTTACAATAACATGTTTATACATTTGTACGTTTAATATACAAATAGATACAATTCAGGCGTGTAATTGTTATAGATTTTTAATATTTTAAAAGGACATACGGTGTTACACACGCCGTATTTTGGGGTTGACTGTTTATTTACTGACCCAAAGGGGGACCTTTGTCAAGGGGTGAACCGAGCCATTAAGAGGTTTCAATTAATTAGTATTTTTTTTACTTCCAGTTCGTCTTTCATTTTTATCTTCGGAACTAGTGTCAACAATATTGTTGACACTAGTTCGTTTGTTCGTTTGTTGTTGTTCGTTGGTAAGTTCTTAGTTTTAGAAATTCTTACATTAGATATTATTACAAACGAGTTGATGAATGATGATTGAATATATATTCAATCATGTGATATTTCATGTTACAAAACTTAAAATTTTATAAGTTATGATGATTTTAAAAGATTTTCGAGTTACAAATTTCATTCTATTACATAAAAGAGTTAATAACTCTATTTCTATTATAGACAATTTTATATACATGGTTATATATGCATAAATACTTTATCGATTATATTTCTACATTTTATCAAGAATGGAATGAAAAAGGGTATGCGTTTTTCATCTCTATTACTTGTAATTATCTAGTAAAGAAACAGGATCATACGTCATAAGCTATCGTTACATTGTCTGGCCTCGTGAATCTTGTACAAAAACCATTTCTTTTGACTAGTTTTCATTTTAAATAATATATGCACACAATATCTATACGCTTCTTGCATTAAATAACCTTAGCTTGAGTAAAGAGTTTATGTTACTCTCTCTCTGTAAAGTAACACGATGTACAACAACAACAATCTTTTAAAAACAAGTCTTCAAACAAAATGTTTTCATTTAAATTATATATCTACGTCACATGTATCTCTATTATATTTGCTATAAAAATACAATCTCTTTAAGCGCTTCAGAAGACTTAAATTTGCATCTGAATATACATAAAACAGTCTAGCTATTTTCTTACAACTGTGTAAGCGAGGTCAAGGAAAGATAGACAGGGTTCATGGTAAGACTGAGTGGCGATATCGCCTCCGATAACGCACCTATGGATAGGCCTATGGCTGTATAAAGAATTTTTACGACAATGATCTCTGACAAGCATGAAACCCATAGGTCTATGCTTCGAATCTACGTATTCAAGGTTTAGGTTTAAGCGTTAAATTTTTAATTTTATTACAGTACAGTGTGAATTCTCGGACTATGTGGGAACCGTAAAAAAAATTATATTACTTTTTTCAGTTGTTGAATAAGATGCAATTCTGTCGTAATAGTGGTTATAAAAAAGTCAATTTACAAGAGAGCCACACACTTTTGCTTTTGTATTCTATTGTGAGGCACTTTGCCAACATTCATTTAAACTATGCAGAAAGAAATAAAAAAAATATTTGGAGCATAAAAAGGCACATTTAAATTACAACAGGAAAGAGGAAAAAATTGTCAAAGAAAATATATTTTTTTTATAAAATACAACAGAATACAAGACAATAACTAAACCATAATTTGGGAGTTATATCTTTTCTGCTCACTAGGTCTTATTTTAAAATATTGTTAAGTGCAAATAAGTTTTAAAGAACATTTTTACCACCAAAGTAAGTCGTAAACCACTAACATTCTTGTTATTACTAGGTATCAGGTGTTCACGACGTAAGCGTACTGATAGAGATTCGAACCCGCAGCCACTTGGCAACAAGTCCGAGGTCTTAGTCAATGTGTAACTGGATGTTAAAAAGAGCACCCGTGTACGTGCTCTTCTTCAGATGGCAGGTGATTTCAAATGTCATGTACGAGTATATAGTGATGCGACTGCTGTACTGTATAACTGGATGATTCCATCCAATGCCATTAAGGATCGTACCACGACTTTTGGCTACTCTATAGAGTTCTTCAATTGTTTTCAAAAATCGAAGTGCAATGCAACTATAGTTAAACCGCCGTAAGCTTGGCTCTTCTGATGGTTTGCGGGACGCGGGGCGGGTGATGCGCTCGGCTATACATGACACAATGTACCTACTAACTCGATATCTTCAGATTTATTTGTTTGAGATTTAATCTACACACGATGTAATAAAAATCGAATTTATTTTCATGTATTATAATTTCAGTGTATTGTAAGTTTTTATGATTAATTGTAAAATTTAATACTGTAAAATAATTTTACTAAAATCACCTTATCTTCATCATGTAAATTATATTCAGATACAATTTAAAAATTAACTAAAATAATAAATATTCTTTATCAGAACTTTAACAGTAGAGCCTCTGTAAGCCGAACTTCAAGTTTTTAAATCTTTTTGTGACGTAGAGTCAGCAGATTATCCATGTTGCAAAATAATACCCTGTGTAGCAGCCTTAAGAAAAATAACACGTACAGCCATGCTTTCACGTCAGTCACTGCCGGTGGACAGTGACGCACTAGCTAATTGGTTGAATGCACCCCCGCCCCGCGTCCCCTAAACCATCAGGAGGGCCAAGCTTACGGCGGTTTAACTATAGATGTCAGTATTTAAAGGACTCACTTTTTATCAAGTTTTATACATAACGTTATAAAATATTTTCAGTGTCATGTATTTTTGTAAATCGACTCGTATCATAAAGTACACTACACGAGACATACCTAAGTATTCCTTGTTATTGTACGATATCGGAAGCCAACTGTTTAAGGTTTATTTTAGCTTATTCAAGCTGGTTGAGTTGTGACATTGTAATAACTATTGTTTCTCATATGAGAGAAGCATTTCAGTATTTCTATGATTATATATGCCGACAAGAAATTCATTCATAAGAAAGGGGAATAAAAAAAATAAAAAAATATTTTACAAGCTTAATATTTGTAATAGTATATTATACACACAGTATGTGGCCACACACACACACACACAAATACACACATGCACAAATACACACACACGCATGAATTCAACCACTAATAATCATATGCATTCCTATAAGTAATAAAAAACCGTAATATGTTTTTTTTTTCATTCATTGCAACATTTTTCTTTTTCGTATAACTTGGTGTCCTTCTGTATTTCTAAATGTAACATGTAATGTGGAAAGGAATCTGCCCCCTAATACAGGTTATGCATCTAGTTCAGGGGTCAGTGCTTCTATGTAAAAGTGCTAATGATGATTTAATAAAGATTACTATTATTGTAGTAAATAGTATTGAATGGCTCGTAAATATATTATTTGCTACGGTTTACTTTGTAAATCAAAATATCTTAATATTTGTGTTGTTAGACTCACATGAGAGTTCTTTCAAAGTAATTAGTTTCTCAACTAAGTTAAAAAAGCTACCGGAACAATAAGAATACTATGTAATAATAATATTTACCGAAGTAAATTATATGTGCTACAAACAACTCATACAAAGGTGTTTTCAATTTACTACAGTTAAAAAAAAACTCTTTATATATATATTCATCATCATTATCAACAGCCTTTAATAGTCCACTACTGGACATAGGCCTCTCCTTAGAAAAGAGGTTTTGGCCTACTATACCACGCTGGCCAGACGGATATATATATATTAATGAAAATATTTTTGTAACACTTCTGAAATATCAACAATTTTAATATTATAGTGTATTTTCTTAGTCTTGTGAAAAATTAAGCATACAAGCTGAAGCAGCGGTAAAAACTACATTAGAATGTTAGTATTACTTTAAATTTCAAATTCTTCATTATCACTCTAGTAATTTATGAAAATAAAACAAAGCAACATAAATTTAAGAAAAAAATGTTTGATGATGGTAGCCGGCTACGATAATAAATGAATTGTGTATTAGTAGTTCAATGTTGCAATATCCAGGTATACATAGAACGAGTAGGTCCACCAACCCCACAAGATACTGCGGTCCCCCCTTACCCTACGCTTGTAACACCACATGCTCTCTTGAAGACTTTGAAATATAACTCATCAATAACGTTAGAGTGGCTTGCTAAGACACTACCTAAGACAATTGCAGATGTCATACCCATGTACATAATTATAATATATTGTAATATTTTTTTGTAAATAAGCTTTAGATAGAAAGTCGTTACTATAGTTATCAAGATTGAAATCTTTTCCTTTAAAACCAGTGCTTAGTCGCTCGCTCAGTTGGAGTCAAAATCAATAATGACATAACAATATACTAAGCTTGTAATGCGGCAATAGCGGGCGGACGTGAGCCAATTCCGGATTACAACCGTTAGGTGCCTCACCCTTTTACACGCTATTCCCACAGATTCTAAGCTGGAGGAATATGAGGTTAAATAGAAGGATGAACCTTAAGAAAGCTGTTTGGAGACATCGACAGGATAATTGGACTACATTAGGTTCTAAATAGTATAAATGGAATTGAAACAACATTAATGTTTTAGTAGCAAATGTAAATCATTTATCAATTAAACTTGGAAATTAACACTCACTACAGAACTTTGTTACGACTGATGAACTTATAATCATCATCATGAACATCTTTTAACAGTCCACTGCTGGACATAGGCCTGTCCTTAGAAAGAATGTTCTGGCCTACCATACCAACCTGGCCAGACGAGTTGGTATAAAGTTTTTCTCTTTGCACTGTTGTTGTTCTGGATAGTTTGTTCCCTTAGTCGGCTCTTACGACATACACACATACAACACTCCGTATTCTTAATCCGTCACCACACGGAAAGAGGTTAAATAGAATTAAAAAGTGAGGTTTTAAGACAGATCACTTCTTTACGGTTTTATGAATTCTTAGTTGGTTGGTCAACTGCATATGTTTCGTTTATTGAAAACTGTTATAAGTACTGCCATTTTAGTAGTTTCTTCATAAAGTTACTTAACAGATGTTACTGTTAGCACTGACTTATATGTTTGTTATACTTTATATTTCTATATATTACATAGGAATTTACAAGATTTTGTCATAATCTCCACGGTTGTTTTAAAAAAAATCATATTCCTGTTGATGTTATGTATACAATAATCTAATATAGATATATGTTTTCACAATCGCTATTTATTTTAAACTAATATTAACATAAATTATGTAGATTATTTTTTTGTTTGGAGTAAAACCTTGAATTTTAGTATCTTGCAAATTAATCCATATAGTACGTATAAAAATTAGCGAGAAAAGTTTTCCATTCCATTTATATTTAAGGCTTTATAATATACTGATAGACATTTCTCTCATTTGCTACATTGTTTCATTCGGATTGAGCTCTCTCACTCTTTTAGAATTTCATTGAATTAGTAATGGTAATCTTATGACTAATGGTACAACTTGTGAGAGAACTAGCGTACTTTGTAAGACAATGGAGATTAACTCGGGATTTTGTGTCATTTTAGATACGATTACTTGCACTGAATCCGAGTAAACAGTACATTTGGAAGAATTAAAAAGAACAGATTCTAACTAACAAAGATACTATTGCTAAGTTTGTTTTAAAAATATCAGTAAATAAAGTGTTACACTTAAATATTTTTTTCTCTACAGATGTACCGCGAGCCCTCATTCAAAAATACTGAAATCTATGTTTGAAATAGTTTTGTACATACTTTATAAAATATCTTATCTTTAAACAACTCTATAAAATCTGAAATGTAGCTAACAAATTAATAATAACACTAACATATTTAGTAGTGCTAATTTTACTTTATCATCATCATCATCAGCCTATCGCAGTCCACTACTGGACATAGGTCTCTCCCATTGCACGCCACTTAGATCGATTTTGGGCTTCTCGCATCCAGCTCCGCATCCAGCCAGCCATAATTATACTTACAAAATGTCAAATAAATACCTAAATATAATAGAGATCGAAACTAGCGGTGATCATTTCACACTAAGTTTTGTAGTTTAGTCAAGTTTACAAACTAAAGTAGTACTCACATTCGACATCGACAATGATCCTCTTGGACACAGAAGGTGGTACTGCGTTGGTAGCGATGCAGAGATACGCCCCCATTTCCGTGCGACTGATGCGCTGTAGGCTCAGGGTGTCTCCTTCGTACACCGTCACTGGAAGAATATAAAGATATCAGTACAAGAATCATTTTTCCTGGTTAAAATTTAAGGTTTAAATATTTTTTATTAAGATTCTTTATATTAAGCATTTATTCGGTATATACAATAAAAATATTATTCCAAATCCGAGTACGACATTACATTCGATTTTTTTTATTCACATTACTATATTTTGGACTAGAGTCTTTTGAAATAAACGGAGTTCTGGTTTAAAAGTTTGCGTCCCAAAGCGCAGAGATAAGCGATTTTATAATTATGAATGTACGCCTCTGAATTCCTTTAGTTAAGAATTAAGTTAAGGAGACTGTAGGGTGTGTCTCTTTTGTAGCCTTGACCTTTGTATTATTACTACCACGTTGAATAATAATCACTTTTTGTAGTTGAATGTAAGTAATGTAAGGTTACTTGGAATTTATTGCATAAATTTTTCTTTAATATTAAGTAATTACAATTGACCTCCAACATTACCGATAATAACTTTCCTTCGAAGTGTGTGATAGGCCTGATTAATGTGAAAGAGGCAGGAAACGTATGTCAGGATCGTGGTAAAAGATGTTTTCTCAACATCTCGTCATCTCTGCCTACCTCCATAGACAATGATGCGTGGCCGTATGCAAGTATTTGATCAAGAATCGGCTGTTTTGTAAATGAATAAAAATTGAATTTGTAATTGTAATTTTTCATCATCCTTGGTGACGATCAGTAAAAGTAATGAAATTTTTTTAACATTTGAAAAATTATGCCGTAAAGATATGTAAAATTTTAAAACCAAAGATAAGCTACTACTAATTAGTTAAACTGAGATTGAAGCTGTTATAAAACTACTCGCGTTATAGCCATTTGAAACAATCCAGGCTGGGTTATAAAAATTAAAAATTCCTGCCTCGTATCCGCTTGGCCGGCGTTCGCCATCAAGTGCCCAAATGAGTTTGCCTCTATTTACAATTAGGGTACGTTTGGTCTCCGCGCGAGAGCGCAATGAATGTAATGAGTACCCGCTCGCCGCTCGCAACTTGAATACATTAAGTAATTAGTGCTTCACCCTGCATCGTGCACTTGTTTTAATGTTTATTTTATTGTTTAGATTGTTTATTATAGAAGCAGTTACTTTTGGTAATCAGTTGCCGTAACATTTTGTTGTTAAGTTTTAGCTACTTTTTGTGTTGTGTGGTTTGTTGTTATTTGTTCACAATTAATAGTAACATCTTAATTGACTGCAGAGATTTGATTCTTGAATTTGTTAGCACCCAATGGTATGAGTTTCAAAACTGTTGCGAGACTGGAAACATTAAACAACCATTTTTTCAAGTGTATCATTTTCATTTTTTTTAAATTTTAACTTTATCAGAACCTATGAGTGTGTATTAAACTCGTAAACGAATAGAAGGTTCATCAACTATCAATGACATATGAATCCTTAGACGATTGAACTAAAATACTAAGTAAGTTAATACTTTCTCGTCGACTGCACACTGTACTGAGTGCCTGTTCAAAGAAGAGCAATCTTTTGACAATCAAAAAAAGTAGTCTTAGATGGTATACTTGTAGTACTAAATCAATGCTAAACAATTAAAATAAAGCAGAACATTAGCTGCTTAGCAGACCACAATAAATAGCAGAATATGTCATCAACGACAATATAACTATTGTTCTTTAATAGGTTTATTCTTCAGTTGAAACAACAAGTTACACAATGCAGTGCTCCTACAACGTAATTACAGCCTTAGGTTATGAATTAACAAGAGTCATATTTATCTTACTAATACTAAGTGGAAATAAGTTTTTTTTTAACTAGTAGTAGTTTTTAACCATAAATAGTTACTTTGCGGTCATAGGTGTACACGCGGACTCGCTTGCCACATTCCGCAAAAGTATTACGAGTGTGTTGTCATGCATATACGAGTACTGTACGATTTGTAGTTATTTATCAACCAATTAATTGTTGTAGCAAGTTTTTGTAGGAACCCTAATGTGCAAATTACCATAGGTAGCCATAGGCCAAAGCAAAAGCTTTAAAGTGGCCTATGGCTACTGCATTCTTCATCATTCAACTTCTTTAGCGGCGTTGTACACTTTTTTTGTAATGGGTAAAAAATGTTAAACTCGCGTTAGGACACGTGACCTGATCGAAAATTCGTAAGACGGATGGAGAGTAGGAGAGGAAGTATCCCCCTCTCTTTCTACGGCGCGGCGAAAATGTATGCCTGCGCCTGCTGTTTCGTTTAGGCGGCGCAAGGCGCTGTGTTTTTATGTTACAGCGTGCCACGCGCATCCATGGATGGTGTCATGTTTGTGTATGATAGCGCGATATGATACCACATAAATGATAGTACTTTTATACTGATAATTAAAGCAATTCGTGCAAAATTATTCCCTAACCATTCCAAAATATCAAAAATGATCAACGTTAATATTCAAGTTTTCACTTCTGCCGGCACTCCCGGAGTGCAACCCGTCGTTTTTTTTTTATGTTAGAGGGGGCAGACCAGCAATCGGGTCACCTGATAGAAAGTGACTATCGCCGCCCATGAACGTCTGCAACTCAGGAATCACAAACGCGTTTCCGGCTTTTAGGAAGAAGTGCGTTCTTTTCTTGAAGGTTTGTTTTTGTAACTTTATAATTTCTAAAACACTGCAAGTAAAATATCTAATTCTAATCGGACACAATCAACACAATGGGTTCGTCCTTGACCAGTAAGCAACTGTTACGTCTATCCTTTTTGAAGAACGTAAAAAAACGTAACCCTCTTCATTCCATATTTCAACTGTCTGTCAGTTTTTCAATCACATAATGAAAACACTTTTCTTATAACGCTGTAGTACACCACTATGGAGCAGTTAGCTTCAGTTTTTGTTGAAATTTTATTAGTTAATAAAATGCGTATAAAATTATTGGTGCAGAAATTTCCTTACACGTACCCCATTATTATTCAAGGCACAGTTACTTATTCCTTCATATACCATCTTCACTTTACTGAATTTTTATGAATTTGTGTGAATTTATGTTAGACACATATGGCTTTAATGTTATTGCCTAAAATATTGTAAAAATACTGACATGTGATGTTTTTGTTTTAAATTAGCTATTTAGTTGCAGTAAAAAAAAGTTAAAAGTATGTAGGTAGTCAAGGGAATAAAGATTTCGTTATTCTATCATTTGAATTATTTATTTATTGTGCCTTAATCTTAACAAGTTCTTTCTGTTATTTTCTCACTATAAAGATAATATTGTTTTATGATTTTTTTTATTGTATCAAAATAAACGTTTAGATATTCCCATATTTCCTTGAGTTGAGTTTTTATACCAATGTTATTGTAAAATAGGTCTGTATTACGACAAGCTCAGTTCCAAACAAGGCTTGCTCTTGAAACTTGACGTTTTCAGTAAAAAAAACCACTCGTGATAACAACTTTTATTCATCAACGCGGCCGCACTCAACTCCTGCCATTAAAACCGCGAGTAAAAAGGGTACACCTCGACCGTATTAATTCAGACAAAAGATTAACACGTATATAATCGAAAACCTGCGGTTTTCGATGGTGGCCGTGTAATTAAAACATCTGTCTGTATAACCTTTGAAAATACGAGTGGGAATGACAGGAAGGGAGAGGGTCACACACAATTAGCGACAAGAGTGATCCAACACCATACGTTAATTTAGCTCTGTACAAGGAAATCGCTCTTAAAATTAAACTCAATTTTTGGAAGGTTTTGTTAGCAAATTCTTGAGCTCTAATTGGCGGACACAAATCTGCTTTATGCACCGTAATTATCTTCAAGTCGGACTTTTGTTTCTTAATAGTACAGTGAGAGCGGGTTGTGTAAATATTTATATTTCGTATGCCTTTGTTTCTGATATTTACCTGACTGTGCCAGAATGTTTTTTCGAGTGTAATGTGTGCTATATGTATATTTATTTGATGCGCTCTGTATTTTAAACGGCTTGATGGGTTTTGGTTTTGGGAGGTATTGAAAGATGCAAGAGTAACACTCGGTATATAAAAATGATAAAAATTAAAATCTCAAGTTTATAATAGGTATTTAAGTACGCACAGAGGTAACTTGACATGGTAATCACTTATACATATATCTTTAATATAATTTCTACTGTTGTATGGGTATGCCAGAGTTGACATCGCCTGTACTTTCGTGGCTTATTATTATGAAGGTTATCAGAGATCATCCCTTATTCTCGAGGGGAACTCAAAGGGTAGCAATCCACTTGTGACTCGTGAGTTGCAAGCGTTCATGGGCGGCGGTAATCACTTACCATCAGGTGAACCTTCTGCTTATTTGCTTATAAAAAACTTCAAGCAGTAGCAACTTACATTTTAGCAGTAATTAACTTAATAAAGTATAACCGATTTCAATACGCTTAAGTGATAATAAAACTTCACTTCAAAACTTCACTTTAAACATCATAAAAACTCCAAACCATATTTTTTAACGACAACTCCCGCATTAGGAATACATTCTTTACAAACATACATGAAACGGACACACAAAGTGTCGTCCCATGTGGGGTTTGAACCCACAACACTAGACGCAGTAGTGACCGCTTAAACCACTACGACATCCATGCAGTCAAATTCAAAGTCAAACATTAAAAGACTATAATATATGTATGTATTATATGTTGTACATCTATATATGACTAAACGGAAAAGACTAACAAATTTAAGGTTTTTCATTTATTTGATCTAATTAGTGCAATCCTTCAAAATAATCCTATAAATATTTAATTCAAACTGGAAACCCTGTACTATAGAACGGTGTAGCTAACTGGGAACAGCTGTGCTTTGCGGATTGTTAAAATATATTATATTCAGCAACATGTTCCATCGGTATATAGTGGTTACGAACTTGCTATAGTGGGTGGAATTTGTAATAGACCTTTTTGGACACCGTGTCGATATGAGACAGATCCAGTGATGATTTAGAAGTCAGTCAAATATAGCAGGGAATTAAAGATTCTTTTTGAGAACTGGTTTTGGAAATATAAACAGAATCAATAAGAAAGCTTAAGCCACAATTCCTTTGTTAAATTATCAAAATTAGATTCGTTCAACAAGTAACTTTTAAAAATAGAAGTCACCGGCAAATTGTTTTTTCAATTTGTTATTTTTAAACTCACTCAAATAGATCAGGTTGATTTATTTATCACGAATTAAAATAACCGATCTTAAGTAGAACTAAATTAATAAAAAAAAAAGAATGATTGAAATTTATTTACAAATGAATGAAGTTATTTCATAACATCGTGTAACACAAAGAGCGGACAGAGACGTATTAAACGCCTACATTTTGTCGATTATATTTTAGTCTCGCTTATGTAAGTCCCTCTTACGTAAGTCCCGCGTACTTCCTTCCCCGATATATTTTATTTAAAATTGGGAGTTTTAAATAAAATATATCGCGGAAGGCATAGGACATACACATCACTTTATGACCAATAGGAGCCTATCATCAATGCAAAATGTTGAAAAGCGGGGATTTTTTTTAAAATTTGAGAGATGCGGGTAAAATTGGACGGATCAGCTCTTTTATTAATAACACACAAATATATAATCAACGTTAAATTTTAATTGGAAACCTCCTTCTTTTTTGAAGTAGGTGAAAAAATAACCGAACCGTAATCAAAACAGATACACCTGAACCATTTTTTCAAAGATGTCACGATTATAGTAAAGGACGTCCACAATCATGACACTCCGTCTGGAATTCTCTCCCGTAAAGGTATAACAAGAAGAAAGGTACGAGATGGTCTCTTTACTTTTATTATAGAATTAAAACCAAGTACCAAACGCACATTTCACGTTTATTGTACGTAACGCTTTATAAAACTCAGGACGACGTAATCGAAGAATAAAAAGAACTGTTCGAATACGAGACCACTATATTAGTTTTTTATAAAATCATATCTATTACGTTTGAATAGGCCATCTTTTTGAATAGGCTATCTGTTTAATGAGCAGTGAGACATAGAGCAATGAGCAAAATTGTAAGGTTTAATTCATATCAAGTCTATGAATAAAAACATATTTTATTATTTCATACAGCTTTACAAAAACGATCACTTAGATGAACTATGACATAAAGTGAAATGTTTAAAGAAAGCTGACCACGTAATATTTAAAGGAAATTTTACTCATCAGTGTGTGTCTTATGCATTCCAAAATGTAAGGTTAAACTTATTGTGTCTATACATAAATCCACAAACATGTTATAACGCTAATATTTCTCAGATATAATGTAAAAAATTAGTTTAGAAGAGTTGAATGGTATTTAAACTTGTATAAATACTAGTTCCTACATATAACTTTTTTACGTAAAAATTTAATAAAATCTCTTTTTTATTTATTTTCGCAGAAGAATATATTTTAATGTCCCACAGTTTTTTTTTTAAAGACAACTAACGCATTAGGAATTTATCCTGTGTCGTGGGGGACTTTACAAACATACACGAGACGGACACAAAAACACACACACCTGGGTGTTCTTTGTGTAAACACTTTGTGTGATCTACAAATTGTTGTTCTGAGTCCAGACTCAGAACAACAATTTGCTGATCACACAAAGTGTCGTTTGGAGATCGGACCCTTGTGGGTCCGATCCCCACACGACACTAAGCGTAGTAATGAGCGGCGTGGCGACCGCCTAAACCACTACGCCATCGTTCATCGTTATTAAGCCCTAAATAAGTACTGCTTGACTTTATATTTCTCTGTCTGTTGTGTAGAAAAGAGTTAAAAGTGAGTACAAACCTTTCTTCCTCCTGTCCACAGATATAGGCTGTCCATCTTCACGACGCCACATGATCTTAGGTGTAGGGAATCCATCCGCTTTGCACACCAGGCTGATGTTCTGATTTTCACGAACTGCTACAGCTGATTGCGTACTATCTTCATCGAGAATATTCGGTGGCACTGAGGACAAACGAATCAACATGTAATATAGAATTAGCTAATTAACCTAAAATTAATTCTACCGCTACATTCCGTTACTTCATCAGATCCTTCAGGACTTGTTTTCCCTCTCATAAGTTATAGTGTGACAACCACTATCATTTGTTCTTTGTTCGGCATCGAGATGTAATTTATGTTCATGTTTGTCAATAGTCTATTTAATCTAATACAAAAGTACAGGCACTGACTAGTTTGTGAGCAGACCGCAGTTTTGGAGATGTCTCATACTCTCAAGTTAAACTAAGGAAAATGTGAAAAGTGTTATCTATATTTAATTGTTAAACATTTCGCAGAGGCGTTGAGAGATTCAATACGTCACTACAAAATTTGCAATTACCTGAAAGCGTATTAAGTCACCTTCTTGTAAAACTATATTTAGAGCTCTCAAGAGGCCACAAGTTGCGCCCTAAGCAATAAAACCGAGATAAAAACAGTGTGGTACGTTTAAAATGCAAACAGAATAAAAAACCACCGTTTTATTTCCACTTAAAAGTTTTTAGGAAACGGCCATATAAAAGACTGAGTGTTACCCGTATCGGTGATTTGGGACCGAACCCCGCCTATCCAATTTTATATACCCGACGTTACCACTGGGCAACAGATAGAAATGTTATCTTCACTTAATTGTAACGGAGACTTTGGCCGCGTTCCATATTTGCTGATTTCCGGGTGACTGCGCTCAAATTATTTGCAAACGAATTTAGTTACTGTATTTAATATGGAGTTGTGTAATATACCTACTTAAGTGAAGATGCAGAAAAATCCCATTAGCTGATGAGTGAGAAGAACATTTCAGGTTAACCCAAGTCATTTTATTCAGGTAATGTAATGGCTTTCTCTCATTACATTAAAAATATTTTCCTCAATTTAATTTATCAGTTCTATGTATTAACTAAAAGTTTGTGATAATAAAAATAACCTTCTGATAAAATGTCGGTGTGGTGACGGACTAAGAATACGGAGTGTCACCACCCATATTCATTGAGTGGGTGTCGTAAGAGTCGACTAAGGGAGCAAACTACGCAGGAAAACAGCAATGCAAAGAGAAGGGAAACTTGACAAAAACCGTATACCAACCCGTCTGGCCAGCGTGGTGTAGTAGGCCAAAACCTCCTTTCTAAGGAGAGGCCCATGTTCAGTAGTGGACTATTAAAGGCTGTTGATGATGATGATGCCAATACTCAGAATTTGGTTACAGACCTGGGCCTCAATTCTGCTATTCTAATATTGTATCAATAGACTGTCGATTGAATGTCGTCGGAATAGTTTTGCACTTTTCGTATTCTACTGACTATGTAAGACCAATGGCCTCCTGATGACTTGTCACTGAACTGCCACTGATACAAATGTCGTCGATGTATTTGTAATAGTTTGGTAAACGGTAAATTTTTAATTTGTAAGAAAATTATGTATTTAATTTGCCAGGTATGGCAATGTTGTTGATATCATCATGGATGACCTATATTACTATTACGACAGTCTATTGACACTGTGAATTTATGTTAGTAGAATACTGATTTTTTGATCGATGTCAATGGCGTCTCAATGGCATCTCAATAGCGTGTCAATGAAATGACACTGGTTTGGCGTTAACATAAAATAGCAGAATTGAGGCCCTGGATGCAGGACATTATAGCTAGGTGGGCTGTCGTGGGTTTCACAATCACCCGATAAAAATTTATGCCTCAGCTCTTTCTACCTTTTCAATTAGCTAACTTTACACGAAACTACTAAAAATTTTTATTTTTGACATCATGGTTTAAACATCAAAGCCAAATTTATATCCATTAATCTTTTATCAATATCTGCATGTGGCTTACATTCTGTTAAGTTCAGAAACAAATAATTACTATACAAAGATCAACGTCTAAACAATTTACATCGGCTCACAAAATAACAATTATAATTTGCCAAAGAGTTTATTCTACAAAGCGGTTAGAACCAAAAGAAGAAGCTATTACCCTTTTCAAAATACTATAAGAAAGTAATTAAAAGTTTGATCGTAGACGAGGTGATTCAGGGTAAACAGGGTGTACCTCGTCGATGTTACCCTATTTCTGATTAATAACTTTCATTTATACCATCCAATAGCTTCGGTTCTGAATGAATACTAATAATTAGTTTTAATACATTCAACAACAACGAATTGAAAAGACTAGAGGACTATGAAAAAAAATGTTTTCTTATCTTTCAGTTTTAATTTTTATGTGTAGCACAGTTAAAATAGTTTTAAAGTTTTGTCATCTTGTGTCGTACACTGACGTTGTTCTAAAACATTAAATTGAAGATCATCCATACGTGTGATTTAGCAAAATAGCAACAAAATTGAATTCCGCAGCACTAATTGAAAATTCGTCTAGTCTTGTATTTAAGTACAGTGTGGAGAAATTAGTAGTACAAAGAGCTTTGATTGGCCAATTCAGATACCGGTGCTAGGCACAAAAAAAAACACACACACACAAGGGTTTTTCTTTAATTTATTCTGATTTACTTTCAAAAAAAGAAAAAATCATTATCAAAGAAGTTTTCTTAGAAATGTTTTGTTTTTAAAGTTACTATCTAGTCAAAGAAATTAAAATGCTTATTTCCGGAACAATTAATCGTATTGCATTTTTAAGCAATTCATTGCATCCTACGGTATTTTTCTCTATCCTTTATTAAAAGCATTCCATAAAAGCATTTCGCGTTCTTCAACGATAATTCTTCTCATGTCTGTAGACATTTAATAATATACTGGGAAAGTGATGGCATTAACGGGCATTTTATAAATATACTTACCAGAAAATATTTTAACTATTTTCTTTTTTCTTCGAGTTTTTGGTATGGATAATTGGATTTTTTACCTTCACCTTTATTAATACCATATGATATTTACTTTTTATTGTTCACATCAACAGTCTTTAATAGTCCACTGCTGGACATAGCCCTCTCCTTAGAAAGGAGGTTTCGGCCTACTATATCACGCTGGCCAGATTGGTTGGTATAGGGTTTGTGTCAAGTTTTCTTCCTCTCTGCAGTGCTGTTGTTCTGCGTAGTTTTTTTGCCTTAGTCGGCTCTTACGACACCCGCGGGATGAATAGAGGTGGCGACGCTCTGTATTCTTAATCCGTCACCACACGGATTCTATTTCTATTGTTATATGATTTATAAATATTTTCACTCACAATCTCATAAAAACTGATTCGATTCGTTTTACTACTCGTAGTATAAGGCGTAAAAAGTAATGACAAATTGACTTCATACCAACAAACTCACAAAAGCAAATTTTATGATGAAACTCACCGACAACTTGAAGATACCCAACTTGGCTGATCATAGGGTTGGTGTTCACTTGACACATGTAATATCCTCGGTCTTCTTGCTGTACTTGGCTCACGTGCAGCAACCAGGTCATCGCATTGTCGTGCGAGACGCTAAAGCGGGCCAATCGAGTGATCACATGGCGGTGAATTGTTAGGATCATCTGTCTATCGATGTGGATCCATGCCACCTGGGAAAGAAGAACATTATGATTTGTTACTTTATTCGTATTTACAACCTAAACAGGGGCATTCGTTAGGAGACCAGAACCTTGGTTTTATTTTACTCTGAATGACTTCATATCCATTTATTTTAGCTTTATTAAATTATCTACTATCATTAAAAAAAGACGAACAAACACAGTCTTGAAAGTACGGGTCAGGTGGTAGTCAGCATTACCTATTTATTACTACTGTACACTTCCGATAACATTCCCAAAATAAAACACAACACTCAGAACAGAGATACGATTTTATTAATATTATACCTTTAAGAATACCCGTTCGTATATTTTAATAACGTGATTCAGAACACGAGATCAACGCCGTCTATCGACAAGTTGTAGAACTAAGTTATAAAAAATATGTTATCAAAACAACATAATTAGACAACTACCGATAATTTTTATCCTTCATCAGCATCAATGTCATTTTATGTGAAGATTTTTACTAAATTGTTTAATATTTGATATAAACAATTTAGTACAAATCTTCGGTTAGAATTTATAAACGAACTACGTGTGAATTAATAGAAACTTAAAAAATTAACTTATTAAATAGATCGATGACATAATGTGTCCATTGTTATCAGACTCAACAGCCTAAATATTAATGCGATATCGATCTGCGAGTTCTATATTAATGCAAAAAATATTTTCATAGAGCCCAATTCCAGTTGTATCAACTTTGAATAATAAACGTTCATAAGTTTTAAAATTCAAGTAGCTTATCATTTATATGTCCGAACGGTTGATATATTGGGCAGAAGCGAGTTGTTTTACAAATTTCCTACCTGGCAAAGGCAATAAAACTAAAATAGAAAGTTTATTGAGGCTGCTTTTACTATATCCACGTGAAATTTATGCCGCTCCCAACTAAGGTTATTGGTCGGGAATGGATTGAACTGTAGTATAAATTTACTTCTAACTTTAACGGAAATTGAATTCAGCACACACCACCAACATTTAGTGGCTTATTACACTCATACCTATTCGTATCTTGTTTCACTTTATCCTGTACTTGGTTTGTAGCATAATATATTTAAAGAAACATTTAGCAAAGTTGAAATATTACGTGAATAAGAAAAAATTCAGAACCAATTTTCGTTTCTTCACTATGCCAAACCTTTTGTTCTAAATAATTTATTGACTCGAGCCTGATTGTAATTTATTTCATAAAATTACTTAATTATTAAATACTTAACAGAAATAAAAATTGCACATTAAAGTTAATAAAAAACTTCGTACAAGAATTCGTGTCTTTATTGGTAAATGCTCAATGGTAGCTTTTATTTTCTGGAAACATTATTCGCCCCTTATTCTCTACGGCAATTTCATGAGGGTTTATGTGTATAACAGAACTGTAAAGCCTCACTAAACTTAATAACGTTTTACTTTTCATTCATAAGTTTTCTTTGCAACACTTGATGTACCTAGTGTGCTAATGTTTTATATTTTATTGCAAATTTGAAGAGAGATACATCTCTACATTAGGTGTTTCTATTTAAATAGATAGTAAAATAAAAATGAAAACAAATATCTTCTTTTACCCAATGCATTTCAAAATCACTTGTAGGTATTACTTATATTTAGGGATGGTGCCAAACTGTAACTCTTCTTATTCGATGTTAAAAGTAAACCTTAGGATCACAAGAGCTTCGATTAAAAAACATAAGAAAACCCTAGCTGTTTCTAAACTCTATGCAACAAACCAAGTACCTTTGTTATTTTGATGATCTACTTAATTTTTATTTAAACTGGCGAAGACTTACTAAGAAAAGCATGGCTAAAACTTGAAGACCACAAGCTTTCAAGAGTTTACCGATAATTTATAAGGTGTTCAATTATAGCTCACGGCACGCCCGAGTAAATAACTACTTAAATAAAATACTAAATCTATCTGTTAATATGATACGGACACATAAGTACACACAGAGTGTGGCTGTACCTAACGCTGAACTAACTCTGCGTCGGGGTTAGCAAAACAAATAAATAAAGCCGAATTATCCGTACCCAAACTACTAAGCTACTATTTCTATAATTGTATAGTTTGGGAGAACACTACAGATAGACAAACAGATAAAAGCAGTGACAATCCTAAAACCAAACGACAAACTGCAAAACTGGCTTAGCTAAGCGTCGTTGTTTACTTTGACGGAGTCAACGTTGCGGCATGTTAAATTCGAGAGTCGCGTAGTCGCAGACAGTCGCTTGCCGCACTGCGGAACACTCGATACAGTGCATATTTTACGAGACCTGACTCAGATACCCTCTTACTCGCGATACAATCGCAATTTTAGTTCCGTTGTTTACTTATTTATCTTAATTATCGGACGGAGAACGTTTGTGAGGCGACGATTGCAAGGAACACTGGTGCAATATTACGCTGAATTATATATGTGTATTCATGAGGTTGGAGATTTCTTTCCCCTTTATAGTGCAAGAGCAGGAGTTTTTGTTAAAACTATTGCACTGTAACCGATTTTATCGATACTCTATTACATCCGATAGTTGTTTAACATCAAATGAATCCCCATATGCTCCTAGGTTTCAATGGCAGGTAAAATTTAGATCGACTCGGTTGCTCTCTTAACAAAAATTGATGATACATTACTTATTCAGTAGATTTCTTAGTAAAACCTCTTAGGTTATGTTTATGTATCGTTTTTCTCAGGGATTATTTAGCTTAGAGTATTAAAATCTGGTTCATAATGGAGGAATAATGTGATTTAACTAAATATATATCTAAATAAATAGAATAAATTACAAATGTAAATTCTAGAATCTAGTTTGAGAAAAGAATTAGTTCAAATTACTATAAAACTGATCAACAACTTAGGCTTAAAATATTCATTTTAGTACTTTGTGTAACAATGCAAAATATATCGTCCCCTTAGAATTGTCATCATAATTATTAAAGTAATGTCAGAGAGACAATGCTCTTGACAAATGCACTAGTTGAGAAATTTGGTTGAAGATGTTGCACCGCCTTAATGCCACCATTGTTTCATCGACCAATTTGTGACCCTCAACGACAGTATTCTCCGCCTTTCCGCCAGGTTCTCAGCAAGCGTTCGCTTTTCTTGGTGGCCTTTTGACATAATCTTAAGCGAAGCAATGACCTCCCCGCATATCCTCACGTTGTCAAATGTTATTACTGATCGAGTAGAACCTATTTAAAAATTCGACGGTAAAATACTTACGACAAAAAGGCGATTGGATGAATCCCATTAAAATTAGTCTTATTATAAATCAATGATTTTCGGTCTCGGCTGCTATTAAGACCAATGGCGGATTTGTGATTAAGTGATGTCATAATTTATCAGGCACAGTTCCGGGTATTAATAAAGTGGCGCCGGCTGCGAGTTTCCACTCACCTACTCTCTATTAGTTGAGTTATAGTCTATTGAAGATCTGTTACGTTGTCTTTCAGTGAAGTAACTAATTTTGAATTGGCCACCATGGCTAAATTGTTTGAGAACGGAATATTTTCTCTTATATGAGGATATGTATTGAGGAAATGAAGTTATTAAATTTTCTTCAAATGTTTTAAAACTTTATGGAATGTTTACGAACTGATAGCTGAAATTTATTTTTCAATATATATTAACTGTGCCGATCTGAACCCATTGGAAACGGGGTTGTAGATCAGCACAGGCATATTATAATAGTTTTTCGATAGGTATCATTTTATTACATTTATCATTGGGAGAGGCCTATGTCCAGCAGTGGACAAGCATAGGCTGAGGTATACTATACTTTTTTGTTAAATATTGAACAAAATAGAGATTGTTGCTATTGTTACATATGAGACGATTTAAAACATTTTTTTTTCTGCCGCCCTGCCTGACCTGACTGACGAAGACCGGCTGGAGCACCTCCACGGCGGCATTACCAGCACGTGGAGCCTCCAGCCGTGACGACCAACGAGCCGTTGGTTGTCACGGTGTTGTGGCGATGGGGGATGATGATGATGAATTATAATAGAAGAATAAAACTTTAAAAATTAAAATAACAAATCAAAACGGTAAAAAAAGTTTATTAATTGGCAAAGCGATTTTAACAGTTTTCATTTTTTTTTTTTTCTATGTATTTGTATTATATTTCAGTGTTCTAGTATTATTCTATTTTTAAATAATGGTACATTAATTAATATTTATAAACTCCTTTCGAAAATTCCTTAATATAACTGATAGTTATAATGTCGTGGCATCTTATTGTTAGTGAGCTGTGCAGTTTTCTTAATGTTGGCGCCGACTGCGCACGATTTTCCGTCGCGCACATTTGTTAAGGGCGTGTCGCAATGTAATTGCATTACGCTCAGCTTTCGCGTGTTGCATGCAAAATATTGAATTTGTCGGGTAATTTTACTTTGAAGCTAAAGTGTTGAGAGACTTTTAATGAGTTTCTTGTTAAACTAAGTCCTAAGTTTCTTGTGCAAGTGTGAACATATTTTTACAGTACTTTTAAAGTTTTGTTATAAAAAATAATTTTACACAAGAGTAAACTTAATTTTAAATTATTTTATTGTTTAGAAAGATTCTTCAGAAATGTATATGGTATGCCTATATAAATAATCGTAATAAAACTCTCTCTAAAAGCAGCACCATTAAACAAATAATACTATTTATTCACGATTTCATACCTCGACAGTCGCGATATCCCCATCTCAGCTTTATCATCCAAAATCCACCGCTTAATCACATAGGAAATGGCACGTGAACAAACAAGCTGTAAGGGCATAACTCTGTGAAAACTTGGCACTCGCGAGCCGCGTAAAGCCCTCTAAGCCTCTTTGCCCCCTTTTTATTTCCCACCACATACTTAGCGGCAATATCAAGCGTGCCCCTTCATTCAACATTACTTTGGGCCGTTTGAGAAAGGCGACACATCGAATGTTTCGAACTCGACATTTGAAACTATTCGCTGTTGAAATATTAGTTTGGTTCCGTGTGTAAGTAGTTCTAAAACTTTTCTATTCACAAAATCAGTATTGTAAATGGAGATTCATTTTTTATGTTAGAAAGTATCTTTTGGCCTAAATTTTGGGATCAAAAACGGTTTGGTTCATCTCTACTTTTAAACATTTGAATTGTTCAGTCAAGTATAGTTGGTAATGAACTGGTTAAGGCTTTGGACTTCAAATCAAATCTTTATTTGCTAACCAAGTGTAGATTCATGGTCTTCTAATAGTAAATTGTCTCAACTTAGTAGGCTTTCACAGTCGTTGTCAGTAATTCCAGGCCTTGCATTGTTGTGTGTTGGTTTAGATTTAGGTGCGGATTCGAAGCTTAGTTGGAGGGATTAATAATATTTCACCTACTTTACGAGTATTAGTAAAATCCAATTGTAGTTTGATTTACAACAAACTAGGAGGTTCTCAATTCAGCTGCTTTTTTCATGTTTATCACCTCTTATATTTTCATATATGTTAGCCTAACCTTTATATATATGCAGTGGTAGCTGTCATTTATGTGTAAACCGATTTAGAAAAATCTTTCCCGTTTAGTACCATTCAAAATTGAAGAAAAAAGACTACCCTAAAGTGTGAAAGTTAAGCAATAAATAACATAGTAATAATTCATGACGGTGTAGAAGTATTGAAGTTAGTGACTAAATGCTGATAAAATTAAAAGTCAATGCTGGAACTTACATTTAAAATCAAAGTCATCTTTATTTAAATATGTTTTAACAAAAATCAAAAGAAGTTGGTTTATCTCCATCGTCTACATTTGTTAGGTTCAGTCCACATCATCGTGTCGCTGGAACATGTTTGCTCTCAACAACTATTTGTTCGGGACCTCTTTGTTTGTGTTGCGTTATCTTTGGCGTCGCAACTGGCACCCCTGTTCTTCGACCCTATGTATGAGATTAACAGGAGTTTGTACGGAGATTATCTTAAACGGTACCGCAACAATTTGGTTAGAAGTTTAGAGGACTTTTTGAAGAGTCGATTTGTAGAAGAATTATTTGCTGAATAATGTGGTTATTTGAGAATACGAAAAATTTCAAGATGAGGATAAAACAGACGAGAAGATCATCATCAGCCTATTGCAATTCACTGCTTTACATAGGCCTCTCTTATATATATAAACAAACAGGCCAAAACTTCATTTCTAAGGTGACACCTGACCTGTAACCACATGATGATGTTGATGAAAAAAACATTTTATCTTCCTAGCACTCCTCCAAAAAGGCTTAACCGATTTTAAATTGATTGAACCACGATTTGATTTCTTTAATAACTTATATGGCAGAACAATATTAACCAGGCCAGCTAGTTTTATATAAGTTTTTTAACTATTGTTATTATAAATAACAAACCATATAAAATTCTTTGCAATGTATATTTGGCTCAATTTCTACATGAAATAAGTCGCAGGTGCGATCTAGCTGAAGAATAAAAGTATTTCCAAAAATCACTTAAGGCCCCTATATAATCCGTGCAGGTTATAAACCGGGTTCGCGACGGCCCGTACTAAGGTATATTTGATTAGGGTCCCTCGTGCCACTTGGCCATGTGCCCCTACTGCTATTTTTATTTGCCTCCTATTAAATCCTTTTTCAACGATACCTTTCATATAAATTCAATTGGGTAATATTTTGCGAGTATATTTGGTTTTAATTTGAACGTGCGTTAATAATGTTCATGATAATGTTTTGCTTTCAATTCTGCGGTTTTATGTTTGAAATGTGATGATCCTTAATCTGGTTATTTGTGTTTCATTTGAGAATAATGTTAATTGATTTATATCTACACATTATTTAATTTAATACGTGGTGTGTATTTCGAATTCATATTGTTCTAAAAATTATAAAAACAATAGCTATCTTTGAGCTGGTACTTTTAAAATCGTTTAACGTTTATAGAATTGTTGTGTTTTTTTTGTTACTGTTTCATTTACTTGCACTTCTTTATTATATAAATAAGCGTGTTGATGGAATTATATATTTATCAGATTTGTAAATTTGATTGTGATTTTTTATGTGTGATTGTTTATATGCTCTAGTCAAGTCTAAATTTAATTTCATCATCATCATCATCAATAGCCTATAACAGTCCACTGCTGGATATAGGCCTCTCCTTAGAAAGGAGGTTTTGGCCTACTATACCACGCTGGCATGACGGGTTGATATAGGGTTTGTTTCAAGTTTTCCTTCTCTTTGCAGTGCTGTTGTCCTGCGTAGTTTGCTCCCTTAGTCGGCTCTTACGACACCCACGGGACATTTAAACTAGTCGAGTCACCATTGTGTTAATGCTCAACACCTAACTCTCACTATGAACAGTCTGCTCATCATATCCTCTGGGAATGTAGTAGTTGGTATAGTGAACGTAATAATAGTGAAAATAACGTAATGAAATATAATAAAATGAAAAACACCCACTTATTTTCCTATCTAATTTACTTTCTTTGGACAAAAAAAGTCTGAGAGCGATTACCTTCATTTCCAAGAAAGGTTGACGTCAGGCAGATTGGCCGGCCGTAAAGAAAAGAGTCAAATCCTTTCATAATGTTAGGTACAACCTTGTGACAATCCGAATTGAAATTAGTAAATAAGGTAGCAAAATCATGATGGTAACGATGAAGATTACCACTCAAAGTATTTATTCTAATTATGGCAGATAAACTAATATAGAATCAACATCCTAGATGTTTCCTATTGTTTATATTACCTAATTTACAATTATGATCAATCCAGTTAATTCAAAAGCGCTTCATAAACTAACAGTGAAAATGTACTCGTATATATTTAGTACAAAACCAATAATCGTGTCCGTTGCTAATTGAAACGTATTATATGTCATTGTTGATCTCTGGATAATTTTATAGATATACACACAGCAATGCATACAACTGCTGATGAAATTAACAAAACTGTTGTTTGCATTGTAATCTACTGAACACGTCATTGATAGCCATATGCCATTAATCAAATTGAGTTTTGTATAATTGGATCCCAACACTAATGGTTAACAATGGGACGGCAACCATGTAAACTTGTGACTGAAGAATCAAAAGTCCGTGGCTGTCCTTGCAACAGTTGCTTCACATTATTAGAAAGTAATATTTTCATATTTAAGAAAAAATCGTATCCATTCCATTCCACGATTTTCTCGCTTCCCACTCTGATGCTGGCACCTGATTTTTGTCCGACTGACTTAAAGAATCACTTCTTCTGTCGGACAGTGCTGTTTTTTTTGTCCGACATGTATTTATCTGGAAACATAACCTCACGAACATGTCATATTCGAGCTGTAGTCTGTAGAAAATGCAGCAGAAAATTTGTCGGACAGTATTACCGCTGTATTCTATGCAGCTCTTCAACCTGTACATGAATGAGCTGATTGAGGAGCTTAGCGGCACCAGGATAGGCTGCCACATTGATGGAGTGTGCTTAAATAATATTAGCTATGCGGATGACATGGTGCTGCTGAGTGCGTCGCCCTGTGGTCTCAACAAGCTGTTGAGGATTTGTGAAAGGTATGCATTACAGCATGGACTTGTGTACAATGCAAAAAAGAGTAAGATTATGGTCTTCACAAATCTCGGCACAATCTGACTGCCGACCTCAAGGATGATTATGACATCGAACGGGAGCGAAGGGCGCTGTCTGTACGTGCTAACATGATAGCTCGCAGGTTTGCACGTTGTTCGGGTGTGGTGAAGATCGCATTATTCCGTGCATTTTGTACCTCATTCTACGCGTGTAGCCTGTGGGATCGTTTTACACTAAAAGCATACAGCGCCCTTCGAGTTCAATATAACAACGCGTTTAGGGTGCTGGTGGGGTTGCCACGTTTCTGTAGTGCTTCAGGGATGTTTGCAGAAGCCCGCGTTGATTGCTTTTATACAGTAATGCGTAAGAGATGCGCGTCCCTGGTGCGCAGGGTGCGGGGCAGCACCAACAGCATTCTAAAAATGATCGTGAACCCGTGAACCGGTGTTGCAGACTCTCTGCTGGACCTGCAGCATAATGCCCATGTATGTGCCATGGTAGGTACCGGTTCATGTCATTGTGTTTCGTTGTGTTTTTATTTTTCATTTACTAACATAGTTATAAGTCAAATTGTTACTAACACTATGAGTTTTGTTACTCGATGAGAAATGAATAAATAAATAAAAAAATATATATATGGAATTAGGAATGAATAGTGCAAGAATGAACTATGTATTTATCGCAAAACAAAACATCGTGAATCCGACATGTTAGACAAGCTATTTAGGGCACAATTTTTGTCGGACACAAACGTTTTCGAACTTGTTAGTAAATTATGGGTCTAATTAGCTAAAAGGAAAAAGATATTTGTTAAAAAAGAAGTAATCACGAATTCGACACACTTTACGCGTGCTACCGCCAACTACAGCACTTTCGTCAATTGTCATAATTAGAAAGATTTTTTTATGGTTTAAGGGGGCAAACGAGCGGACGGGTCACCTGATGGTAACAACAACAACTACTACCGCCCATGGACACCTGCAACTCAAAAGTCACAAGTGCGTTGCCGCCCTTGGAGTCCCTCCCGCTCGAGTCAGGATTTGGGCTCCGGTAACCTCACTCACTCAGTGAAAGGCAACGAAAGAATTGCTTAACACCGGTTTTTGGTAGACTGTTCAAAATGAAGCTATTGACAAAAATTCTGATATGTATTTATCATTTATTAAATTGGGTGACGTACTGGGGACTAATAAATATATATTTTATGTAGGTACAGGGGCAAGGAGCCGGCAATTTATCTGATGTTCCACTCTGGGTGTCTACCACCGTTCATAGACACCTACGTTGTTCTTGAAGGCTTGAAGGTCCTATCGGTCCGAAAATACCGCAGACCATAATTTGTTCGACAGGTAGGTTGTAAGAGGCAAAAAGTTTCATGAACAGCCCATATTAGTGTGTAAGTGCCAATTCTCCAAGTGATGGGGATTTAAATACTGCGTTTAAGTTTTAATTTATGTGTATTGAGACACATAAACACACATGCGACAAAACCAAGCGAGAAAAACGCTTAAATGATATGTCAATATCAATAAACTGATAAAAATAGAATTCTTCATACGACTTCAACAATAAACTGTATTGGGATTTTATCCTTCCAAACTATATTTTGTAGAAGTCATTTGAATAAAATGTTATAAATACAAAAAGTTATTGTTCTATTTTATGCCGATGCCGAAACGCGTTTGAGCCTCTTTAGAAATAAGCTTTATAAATAAAGTGTTCTATTTATACAGCTAGACAGGTAAAATTAGCTTGTTGATCCAGAAAATTCCTATTGGAGCGGAATTATTCTTTTATTAAAGATTCAACTATCAGGAATTGATTGCATTTATTCTCGTTAACCCCTTTTTTTTTTTTTTTTCTACTAACTACTAAAACAGCACGCCGTCTCGGGTACTAATAGCCGGGGAACCAGGTATACCCTAGAAAGGAAGTCCCTGGTGCCCCGACATACCTCGGGCCATCTACAACAACAGGTAGACGACCCCCCCCCCGTGTGGGAACCCCGTGTTCCCTCTGCTCCCTGTTTACAATTAATACTTACTGTTTATAATAAAGTTTTCAATATTTTTACCTGAAAATTTTACTGTAGTTACAAGTTTACAGCATTGATAACATATCAGAATTTCAATTCTCTACCACTTCCGGAACACGAATTGTACATTCACCAAGTTTTACAAAAGAACGTAGTTTTCTGCAAATTTCGGGCGACCTGATGGTCCAATTTGGCTCTCCAGGGATTCATTCTCTTTGTTTTTTTATTGCGCACATTTGTTACATTCACCTTATTTTCGTAGGAACTTTAGTTTTCGCTCCAGATGCGTAAAACTTGTTTTTACTATTTTTGACATTTGTTTTGCCACCTTAGCTGACAATTTTTATTGCAATCAATTCCTGATCGTTGAATCTTCAATAAAATATTTTTGCCGCTTCAGTAGGAATTAACCGGATTTTTCAGGATTTTTTCGCTAATTCTAACTGTCGTAGCTATATTATTCTAAACTTAGTACTTACTTCTACTAAAGCAATTCAAATGAATTCATCTCGAATTAAAACATAGCCCCGCAAATAATTAGTTGCTAGATTAAAGCAGTAATTTCTGCTCGAAATTAAACTACCATAGATTTAACGGCATTCTTAAAAGCAATTTTCGCGTTACCCCCTAAAGTAACCATAAAACAACTGCGTTAGATTAAACAAATAAAGAAGAAGGAACGGCGTTACTTCCACATATATCAAACCAAGACAATAAATCTACAAGTAATATTTGAAATGAAGCCTCAAGAGTTGAGCCTTTGAAATTACTTCAAAATTCAAAATTACCCTCTCACCGCTCAAGTATTTACGAGGCTGGTGTTAGAGGATAATAGGGATCGTAAAATAAAATAAATAATTAGGACTCGCGCACATTCATGAATAAGTTAATTGTTACGTTGCAAGTGAGCTCTGACACTTAATTACAGACGCAGAATTATGACAGAGGCAAGATAAAGATTCAGGTGATTTGTTAGTTTCAAAGTATAGTATATATTTATTTAGATAAAAAATGAAGCACAAATACAGCATTTAGGATTTTATGTTACTTGTTCTGCCAAATATTCACGTTTATTTAAGTTCATATATTATTATGCTATTATGTATATTACTGGTTTGCTTGTTGGTACTACAGTTTTGCTGAAGCGGTTCTCAATATTTTCTGCATTGCGTTTGCGTTTGTTTTACAAAAACTTCTCCGTTTTAAATTGGCTGTACGTTTAATTAGTCCTATGTAAATTTTAAATATATATATTCCGATTCTATCAATGCAAAAAGAAGAATACAGATTTATGCACATTGAAGTCGGTTTATAAACTTAGTTATTTTTATATATATGACGAGCGTTTTACCCGATTAACGAATTCTTTTAAAATTTCTAAATTATCTTCGGTTTGGTATCCTAGTAGTAGGTACATATTTCATGCTGTAATACTCAGGGCCTTAATTGTCGCTGACGCAGTTAACCTGGGCATCCATTGTTGTGGTACAAGACAATGTACTTAATGAGAGGGTAGCATGAACAGCATCTGTTAAGCAATCTGTATTACGTTCACAATCGAATGGATGGTTATAGATTGTTATTTATTATAGCTATGTGCTTATATTTAAGTATTGTAGGCATCTATAATTGGCCTGGTGGCTAGCGATTCTGACTGCTGAGCCAGCAGAGGCCTTGGGTTTGATTCCGAAAAGGACAAATATTGTGTTATGAGAACGTCCGTTTGTTCTGGGTGTAATCTATATCTGTATATATATAAGAGATTTCCACGTATATAGTCACTCATCACGATATCTCTGGAACCATTAGAGCTAAAGACTTGAAATTTGGTAGGAATATTCTTTTCACCGAGTAGAGGTCAGCTAAGAACGGATTTTAAGAAATTCAAAAAAATAAATAATTTAATAATGTAAATAGCAAAACAACGTTTGCAGGGTCAGCTAGTATATCTATAAAAGAAGAAACTGAGAGACTGATTCACATACTGATCGATCAAATCACAGTTGAAACCGCTGGGTCTAGAAGCATGAAATTTTGCATAAATGTTCCTTAGGTGACGTAGGTGTGCACTAAGAAAGGATTGTTTTTTTTACCCTTGAGGGTGCAAAATGGGCGTTGGAAATTTACATGCAACTTCGTTATTTTTGAAAGTAGCGTTTTCAGACTTAAAGTAATTACTTTTTATTAAAAGTAATTAAAGAAAATTGCCAAATTTATTGACCGCCACCGCCTGTGCCGTGAGCAAAAGATAGTTTTTCTATAATTTGTTTATATTAAGAAATTTATAAGCATGTTTAAAAAGTTGACGGCAATATCACGTAAGTGAGAGTAAAATTATAGTTACCATAACATGAGGGTTGAATGCACCTCCGTCAACCCCTTCACAGATATAAGACGTGAGATTAATTACGTAGGTATTTAGGCTACAAAATAATAGGCTAGACTATGTTAGGCTCGTCTTAATTTAAATGAAATATTGCTTTTGTAAATGATATTATTTACAAAGAATATTCGGTCATACTCACGTATGTATTTTGGATACTCGACGAGTTTCTGACCTTTATTTTGGGGTTAAGTGACGGTCAGTGTCATGAAACTGTTTACCACCACCATTAAGTAATAAGCTCCTCTTCACAAGAAATAGCCGCTTTGGAAACAGAATTCTATGCAGTATGTAGACTACTATCTGTATTTGACATATACACGTGAATAAAACCTTCTAATAAATTTCAAGTAATACTATAATATAATGGTAGAAATAACCGAGTAGATTCACACATTGCAAAGTTAAGCAATCCTGGTCAGGTCAGTCTATGGATGAGTGCCCATTCTTAAGACATTGAGACCATTCCATGCCTCGAAAAGCAGGTTCAGTCGTCAGTCCCGGTGTTTCACGAACAGGTTGGAGCCCTAAAAATTCCGACAACGGTCTATGTACAGAATTTAGATATCGCCTATTTCTTGTGTTGTTGAGGTCTAATGGCAGTCGCTCCGCGTAAAAAAATCGATATTCAGTCATATCGTATTAGAATATTTTTTTTAGTTTGTGAAATATGCTCAAAAGAAGATTATAATATAACGGAAAAAATGTGTTTTTAACTTCAGGAAGTTTCATGGGTTTTAAATAGCAATCCTGAGAGAGTTGTACTACTTCCCCATAAAGTTCCTTAGGGATGCTCTTCCCTATCTGACCATCACACTGACTACGAGAATAAAATTCCACTAAAAGCAACATGGCATGCTCGTTTGCTGTTTATGAGGCCATGTATAGCAAATATAATACATTAACACGTGCATGTTATGCGTCATTGAAACAATACTTGTCAAATAAAATAAATACAGAACGTTAGAGATTGGAATGGTGTTTTTATTTGTGAGATTATAAATTGAATTTGTTTTTATTAATATCTCCTCGGGAAAAGCCTGAACTCTCCGACATCGATACGGCTATGCTAATATTGAGTTCAGGGAAATTGATTTGTGAACAATTTATTTTTACAGTGTTTTTTGAGAGAGGGAGCTTCATTAAATTAATATTGTTACAAGTGGTAAAATTTAGGGATAGAACACACGTATCCCCAGACAAATGTACCCCGTATAATTTAAAAGTGAAATGAATGAATTTCTTTTAATATTATTTTTTATTAATAACTAGCCACAGGTCGCGGCTTTCCTTCTTAATCTTTTCTTTCATTTTCGTTGGACTGTATATATATATATGTATAATATATAATATATTCTATGTGGAGTGTATGTCTATTAAATATGTATATATATGTATATATAAATATGTATATGTATATTTATAAATTTTGTTTATGTATGTGTGTATGTATGTGTATTTATCTATGTGTAATGTCAACAGATGTTTATTTATGTATGAATGTTTTTGTTTCTATTTTAAATATTCACGTGATATGCGTTACGTGTATGTAAACTACCCAACTTTTAAATAACTAATATCAAGGTTGTCTGGAAGAGATCGCCGTGAGCGATAAGACCGCCGATTGTTACGTCTATATATTTGTAATGTCTTATGTGTTAACTGTAAACAATAAAGACTTAAATAAATAAATAAATATAAGAAGTCCTATACGACAATAAATTTACTATGCTAAAAGATGTAACTGTTAAAATTTTATTCAGTTCACAAAAAAACCACAAGCTTTTTTTTTTGCACTAGGAGCTTTACAAGTGTAACACAAAAGAGTTAAATGAGGACTATATGACGTCACAGCGCGATAATTAGTGAAATGACCTGAATATACATAATATCTAAATGTTGACTCGCTCATCCGCACCGTCCATGAATAAGTTAATTGGTGCAGTGCAACTGTTAGCATTAGGCCACCTACAGTTGGTACCACTCAACAACAAAAAACATGAAATCACAAATATGGTGCATTTCATAAGTTTATTAATACTCTCCTTAGGTTTTCTTTAGTGAATTCTTCCTATTCCACAAGGGTAGCACACGCGGGACGACCATTGTAGAATAGATCTGAAAACCCCATGTTTTTATCATTTACTTGTTATTATTTAAAAATGTTTGTAATTTTATTTCTTAGACGATAACGTCGCCTGGTGGTAAATAACATAAAATACATACATTGTTTGTGTAAGACAAACAGTTTCGTAAAAAGTTTTTTTAGTATCGTTTTTACCTTTAAATTGTGCTTATCAAATCAAAGTAACAATTATTTGTTTTAAACTTTTTACTTGTAAACAAACATTTCAAGAGTTTTAAATATTTTGGATGTTACTGAACGTTATACGATTGCAAATATTTGAAACACTTTGAATCGTACACGTGTACTTGGAAAGACCTATGCAATATTATCATTTGTTGAGCATACGACACAGAATATTGCATACATCTTACAGATGGAGTTCGTATTCTAAAAGTCTATTGGTAATAAAATATTCTGTCAGAAATCTATTGGAAAGTAAAAGTTTAGTCACTAATTTTAAAAATCATACTTAAAAGAAATTGGTTGTACGACTCCATTGTAAATTAGGTTTTCTTCTTCACCTGATGCTGGCTACCATCGCCAATGAACACTTGCGACTTAAGAGTTATAAGTGCGTCGAAGCCCTTTTAGTCCTGACTGATTTTCCGATTTCCGATTTTCCGATTCAATTCCGATTTTTCGTTAGGCTGAGCCATTCTTTCGCACATACGGCATGACGTGTCGAAGGATATCTTTCCTACGGTAGTCAGGTACATAAACATGTGTTCACTACATTTATAAGGTAAATACTAAAGTTTATTGTTTGGTGATAAACAATAAACATTAGTATTACTTTTAGTGTCTCTGTTTATCGAAAAAAATGTGATCATTGGACCAACCTGAATAAGGTTCATATTTTTTGTTAAGGAATAACTTTAAGAATTGCTGATATAAATATTTCCTACAATATTCTGGAGAATATTATTAAAGAGGAAATTTATACAAAATTGCGCTTCCACTATTTGGAAGTTTTAAATATCCGCTGCACAGTAAATATTTTAAAAGATTGAATTCGTCTATAAATCACATTATATTTTTATTACCTTGTTATATTTTTATCATTATATTAAAAGACCCTTTCTCTTTTTTTTTGTTGACGGGGTGGAGAATCCCTTTGGATCTACAGCTCCTTGGGGGACGCAGGAGCCAGGAGTATGTGGTATTTTCACCAAAAACCACCCCGACGGCCTGACTCAGGCGCGCTACTCCGAGGAGGATCTGGACCATGTTAATTCAGATCTCCATCTCCATCTCAGATTATAATATATTGCGACCCGATCACGTTTTTGAGACCGGGCAGCCATCCTATCGCCTACCACAGCAGTTAATCTGTCAGCAGAGGTCCCCACTATCGCTGCTGAGATCTTCTATTCTCGGGATCGGCCTTCTCCCGATCCCCTTTAGCGGTCTCTTTCTGCACCCCAGCCCTGCTCACTCACCAGGATGGCAGCGATGATTGCTGGCGAATAAAGACCCTAGTGTACTGGGATTTAATGACAGTGTTTCTATATTACAATTATAATAAACATATAGAAGTAAATAAACCAGTGTTTGATCTAGTCACTATCATTTCATCATCATCAGCCTTTAACAGTCCACTGCTTGATATAGGCCTCTCCTTAGAAAGGAGGTTTTGGCCTACTGTACCACGCTGGTCAAACGGGTTGGTATAGGGTGTGTTTCAAGTTTTCCTTCTCTTTACAATGCTGTTGTCTTGCGTAATTTGGTCCCTTACTGGGCTCTTACGACACCCACGGGATGAATAGAGGTGGTGACACTCCTTATAATCCGTCACCACACGGAAATTTCACCACCACACTATCATTTGCAACATCACAATAATACAGACATGTTAATACTTAACAAATAAGATACCATGGCTGATAAAAACCATTTATAGTATGTATTACCACTTATACCTTTGCTTACTACTGACTGTACAGTATAACTCAATCAATATAATAACGGTACGATATATTAACAGACATGGTACATTCTTCTACCTGTAATATAATATTATCTTAGGACCAATAAGTTCTCTTAAAATCAGTTAATAAAAAAATAACATAACTTGTAACTGTCCTGGTCTACACACCATAGTAAAAAGATAACATACAGCCACAGCAGTTTTAACAACAATTTAAAGTTAAAGCAAAAGTCAAAGTTAACAAGTTGTCGTTCAGTTCAACATTAAATCGGTCTGTCATTTTCCATCAGTAAATAACCATCTAAAGACAATTTGTCAATCTACACTATAATATTATAAAGCTGAAGAGTTTGTTTGTTTGTTTGTTTGAACGCGCTAATCTCAGGAACTACTGGTCCGATTTGAAAAATTCTTTCAGTGTTAGATAGCCCATTTATCGAGGAAGGCTATAGGCTATATATCATCACGCTAAGACTAATAGGAGCGGAGCACCAATGAAGAATGTTTCAAAAACGGAGAAAATTCATTACTATTGAGAGACGCAGACGAAGTTGCGCGGGTCAGCTAGTATTATAATAAAATTATGTAAAGAAACCCAGACAGCTCCGACACATACAGAAATGTTTCTTAAATCATTTAATAGGATAGTATAAAGACCGCACTGAAACCACATGAAGACGCGATCGTACTTGTGGCTTCCACCGGGATAGTCCTTTGAGGGGGATCTTGAAATAAAACGGTCTAGGTCCTCCCCAGAGTAGGATGGACTGGCGCCCGAGGCTGGTCGCCGGGGTGGTGTTTAGTAGCTCCTACATAGCCATGATTGCGTCCCTAAGGAACCGAAGATCAAAGAGAATTTTAAACACCTTGAAAAAGTACACAGTTTTCAGTTACACATGTAACTTTTAAATACTACTTACTAAAGAATTAGTTTTTTTCATTGATACATTGAGAAGGCATTTCTTTTCCATCTCACTTGTTAGAAAGTAATAATGCAGATAACGATTGGCGACACCTTTACCATAACCTTATTCACGCGACTTTTCAACGTGCCAGGGCTATATTTGGCTGATAAAATAGACGTAGTCAATTCATTCTAGATTATTGCGACTTCAGGTAATGGGCAACTAGTAGCTCAATGCGGGAATGGCGAGGGTCAAATTAATTTAAAGACAGCTACCGCACACTCAACGAAGTACATCCAAAGTAACTTTAGGGTAAATCTACAGATCTTTTAGTCTTCATTCAAGATTGGTTTAAAAATAAAATAAAAATGGTTTAAAATGATTCAGAATTCCTTGGAAGAGGTCTGAGCCATGGACTGGATTTATGAACGTACTTGGTATTGGAAGTAAGTTATTGTAATGGATATATATACCTTTGAAAGTGATAGGACTTACGTGACACACTTGTATATGGTTTGGAAAGCTAAAAATATGTAACATTAGCGTCATCGATGGGCCTGTTGGTTTAGTTGTTAGTGACCCTGACTGCTAAACCGGAGATCGTGGGTGCGATTCCCACCCAGGACAAATATTGTGTGATGAGCACGGTCATTTGTTCTGTGTCTGGGTATAATTTATCTAAAATGTGTATGTATTTAAAAATATATAAGTATATTTATTAGCAGTCTGGTTACCATAGTACAGGCTCTGTCTAGTTTGGGATCAGACGGTCGTGTGTGAGATGTGTGATATATATTAATATGGAGGAGGAGCAATGTTACAGAGAGAATAGATCTTTAAGTTCGGCATTAATTGCCATTAAGTCGGAAGAGCAGCCATCTAAGACGACTCAAGTGAACCGTTCCCTTAGGAAATCATATATCCAGTAGCAGATTTTAGCTGCTATGTCGTAAGCTGAAAGCTGTAATTAAAGAGCCCCGTAGTAGGCCCAGACAAAGACTTATAGAGATGTTCAATTATACTCTTTTTATTTTAATCTTTGTCAAGATGGGGTTATAAAAATGGTTTATTTCATATGCTAAATCAGATATTGCAAAGTTATTTGGCGAGGTGCTTAAAATCTTGAAATTAAGAGGGCGCTGTGAACTGAGTTAAAATTCAATTGTTCCCTTTTATTTATAAAGACGTATAAACCTTAATGCTCTTGCATGCAAAAAAAATGAATGTTAATATTCATTTTTTTTCCAATTAACATAAAAAATTATAAAAAAATGTTATAAAATTTAATTCTTGATTAATCGTGAAGCATACCTCTCTTGTTGATGCAATAATTTCATATTCTCAACGGTGCGTATAATCTTAGGGGTATAACTAACCTAAAGCTACTGTATCTATGTATGTACATGACCTAACTTTTGTACTCGCTATGACGTACAGCTTAATGAATAACCGTGGCGCGCCTGAAATACAGCCTGAAAATTACTGCATTAATTCGTTCAACGATATTTATTATAGGGTAATAATTAAAGAAGGAGACAAGGAGGGACAGTAGAGACTCATCAAAGAACTTAAATCTTAATAATAAAATATGTGAAGATATAAAATTTTAGTATTAATTAGTATGATTAATGTTTCATAAAAGTGATTGAAGGAAAAATAGCATTCTCAAGTTTGATTGCATCATTTTTTAATGGAATAATGTTAGTTATGTTCTAAAAAAACCTGGCAATGAAAAATATTTTAAATTGAGAATCTTTTCTATTAACGTTTTAATCTAGCGGGTCTAAGGAATGGAACTTTTTAGTATAGCGTACTTTATAATTTTTGAAACACTATTAAGTAGAGATTTTGGCCCCTTTCCAACCTTTACCGTTGACTTAACCCAATAACAGAAAATGATTTTTACGTAGTTTTTAAAATTCACGAAAACCAATTAATATCAAATACTCATAAAAATATTAAGCAATTTAATAAAGTACTATGAATTTAATTTAATTTTTAAAAGAATTACAATATTTTTAAAGATTGGCTCTTGTCATAACTATTTCACAACTTTGTTTCAATGAGTACAACATGTTCTCCGTGTATAAAAAATAAAGAAATAAAGAAAAGAATTTCATGTATGTCACCATTGGACATTGAAGTCAGTAATAGTTTTATAAAAGTTAATTATTGCTTAGGGAGCAATAATTAACTTTTATATACAAATAAATACCATAGCAAAAAATAAAATGCTTATGTATGTATTTGGGCAAGTTTAATGGCGAAGTGTTTAATAGGTGCCTAGTTTTTTTTTATATCTCTGAGAACGTTTATGTTAAGGTAAACGTACAAATCTTGTGGCTTCTCAAATTTTCTTTTCAAATGAACTCCCAAAATATTACTAATGTAAATATAACAAAACATCAATTTGTAATATAAATACGGAACCATAAAACTTGAAGAAATTAATTCGTGGAATTACAAAATTGGCTTAATAATGGTCGGTATACCCCCGTATAATACAGAATAGGGGTGGATCGGGGGTGCTCTGACGAGATAATTACATTATATTTCATTCACTTCAAGGCTGAATGCCGCCGGATCTGTGCTAGAGCGGCCCATTAACATTTTAAAATAATATTACGAGTTCACTAGCTGATAGGGTTATAAAGCCTCCGGAGGTCCATTGTTCTCTAAGAAAGCGATTGAAACATATTCAATAACATTTTTGTGTGTAATTAGGCTTTACAAATTTCGAGAACCACTCTTTTATACATTAAAATTCAAGTATTTATTTTATAATGAAAGATATTTTAATTTGAGATGAATGTACAATTTATAAAATGGATTTATCTAGTTATTTTGGTCTTCATCATTAATTTCTATTTAGAAATAATCTTGATCTCTCGCTCCTCTGTTAATTGCTTCTACTTCAAAAGACACATCATGACCTTAAGGTCCAGGGGGAGTAGCTTTGGGCGAAGAAGTAAGACTAACGAAAACAAGACCCACAAGGCAGCGGCAGGTCTCTAAGGCTGGTTCGCGCCCAATATCGGGTAAGATGTTCTACCATTGGTCAGTGTCTGTCATCAGCTTTGGCTTTTCGTAGCTAACAAGAATTAGCGCTGTGTGAATGGCGCTCCTCACTTTCTTAATTATGCAAAACGCATAAATGCCGAAGCAGCTAGCCTCTGAGATGACAAGCTTTCTTGCTTTCTCTATGGAATATACTAAGTAACGCTAACTATGGCCCATGTTCTTGTTAATTTCATAACCCAATATGCAAGTGAAACCTATTATGCAAAGAAAATCACAAAAACAAGAAGTAATTCGGCTTTCGTAATTTCCAACTTTATACATGTTTGGGCAACTTCTGCGGCTATTTGCAGCTTAGCGTTTTTAAATATTGATGTTATATATTGATGCACAGATTTGAAATTAAATTTTGTAAATCAACAAAAATATCAACTTTCTCCAGATACTCTAACGTGATTTTTTTTTGTATTTCTCAGTAATGTTTCGTTTATGAGTTCTAGGCAAAACAATCATGTGTTAACACTTTCTTTCTCCATACCTCTCTAAATTATAATTTAAGGACGGGATTACTCCCCAATTAAGCTCATCTCACCTGGGCTAAATAGTCAGGTGGAATGTCAAACTCAAATTGACTAAAACCTAAGTATTCCGTTATTAGGTCTTTTACTAGCTTGGTCCTTGTTGAGAACGGACCTTATGGTCTTTAACGGAGGGTCCTGTCCCATACAATTTAGAGAGGCGTGCGCGGAACACGTCACGATAATGGTAGGTTTGTTCTATTGCAATTGAAATGAATTTCTTACCTTGTAGGTGCCAAGATGCTCAACGACGCACGGCAGGCTGGCGTCCCTGCCAAGCGCGACCGTCACGTTGGGGATTGGCTCCGAAAAACGAGGTTCTTCCGTGAGCACTGGGGAAGTGAAACATGTCATTAGTCATACTTGACATTTTCGTAGTTAAATAATAGAAGTAATTATGTTGCACTAAGAGAGCAAACTACGCAGGATAACAGCGCTGCAAAGAGAAGGAAAACTTGACACAAACACTAAACCAACCCGTCTGGCCAGCGTGGTATATATCGGGGCAAAATCTCATTGTCAAGGGGAGTCTTATGTATATAGACTATTAAAGGCTGTTGATGATGATGATTCGTTAAATATATAATAACAAGTATTTCATACTTAAATAATGTAATACTAAATTTATAACACTATTTATTAATATTCAATCCCATCGTGATGACCGCCTTTTTGTTGAATTGAAGTTTTGTCTTTCTCTGTACTCATGAGCATGTATACTTATATAAATTGGTTAATTATTGGTTGAGTAACAAAGTAGTAGGAATTTGTGAGCTTTTTTATTAGATCTAAACTGGCTTGTCACGGCTTGATTTAAAACTTCTCTACGCGTAATAATTAATTCAATATTACTTTATTATTACTTCTTTAACTATTTGTATACACATTATAGTTGAAATAGAAAAATTAATTAAGTGTATGTGTGTGTAATTGATTTATTGTAATCAACGTTTCATTTAATTTTTTAATACTATATGAACAATATTTCTCAGATATCTGTTTATTTATTAAACAATACTATTAGTATTCAGTAAAGACTATGAAGAAGTGGTACCTAACACTCAATTCTTGGTGGCGCAATAATTAGAACCGAAGATTGCCACTTCGTTGCTAAGACCCCCAAGGGACAAACGGTTCATAAGTCAGTGTAAAAATTACTTGGCTTTCTTTTAACGACAATTTTATCAAGTTATAATTAAGTGCTACTAATTATGCTAAGCAACTTAACAACAAGTTTTTCATAATAAATAATATTAACGTTACTCGTTGGCAGTTAATTATAAATAAATGACAATTAACCGTCTCCAATTAATTATAAATTTAATGACTTGTTTTCACAACTAAAACCAGAATTTCACATTTAAATAATTATGAAAGACATTTCGTATTGAAAAGTTCCAAGTCATGAATATGTAACCCTCCCATAAGATTTTAATGCGATGTAAAAAGTAAAACTTTGCTTAAATAATAAAGAGGCATTTTGGAGTGGAGAAGAATGTAAAAGCGCTTAGATTGATATTTTTAATCAACCGCAAAGTTAGAGAAGCCGGGAGCTGTCGACGCGTAATGACAAGCAAAATATTGTTTATTACGAAACTTTAGAAAATTCCCTCACTCTGCCCTTCTTGTCGTGGTAAGCCGGTGATAAGCTTTGTAAAGGGTACATGAAAAATTAAGGTCGAGAACACATGAGCGAGATGAAAATGTAAATAAGCTAATTAGCCGTAAACTATGAACAAGCACAAAACAATATTAATTAGCAGAAACAAATATAAATTGATAAAGCTAACTTACTTCGCTTTCTAAACAGAAAGATAACGTTAAATATTTGTTACCAAATACGAATACAAAACATACACTCACATCTGTACCTATAAAGAGGTAGACAGAAGAACTTAAAATTTCGTCCTACTCACGTAGTAGCCAAACCCTCCTTTCTAAGGAGAAGCCTATGTCCAGCTGTGGACTATGGAAGGCTGTTGATGATGATGATGTAATAGGGACAAGATTATTGCCGTGAACTGAGGATTAGGATTATCATTGGCTTCTTGCGTCTGTTCCAGACGATTTCGTTACTGTCCTGTAACTTTGTTTCGTAGCTATGCAAGTCAATGTAAGCCATCTGCAGGTTCTACCGCACACTGCACATTTCAGTCTCTTTTCGGCCCATTTCTGGAACCAGGTGTTATCGTGAATTGCGCGCCCATCGATCACGCGGTTCCTCTATTCATCACGATCTCCAGCTACCTTCTCCCATGCTACATGATCGATTTCAAATGAGATCATGTCCCACTTGGCGCAATGTTTAAACTGCAGTATGGGTCTACCAATATCAATCCCTTGGCGTTACGTAGAGGTGTAGCTTCACTCTGTATTCTCTATCATATATAGCAAAGAGTGTGCTCCGCCATCGTTAGACACGGCAAAATTTTCAAATTTCATTTTTATAATTGGCTCTCAATCACCGTGCGCTTTTCTACGGTATTGCCGGACCGATACGACCTTCAAGAAAAGTCAGACGTTTATGGGCGGTGGTAGTCACTTTTCATCAGGTGACCCGTCTGCTCTTTTGCCCCCTCATCCATAGAAAAAAATTGTTTGATCAGGTCAGGGTCGAATATCCCTAACTCGAACTGGCTGTGGCTTAAAATTCCTAGTCCTCTAACCTCTTACGTAGAAACATAATTAAGTTGACAATGCTAAATTTCTAAAGTAAATTTCCATGTATTGGCGTAGATATATCAGCCACATATCAAACCTAAATCTCAATACACTTTAACCTGCGCATAATTTAGGGTAATGCCTATTCGATAAGGATAACGGTTAACTTTATTACATTGGTGGGTACCCGAACGCCTCTAAACCTCACCTTAAACATAACAGTTTGCATTCTCCCCCTCATTATTCGCCAGAGAAAACCGAAACATTTGCAGAAGCGGAGGAAACATCTTATTAGACACTGGAATGAAATTTATTCAACATTCATAACAGGCAATCAGAGAGTCGTGCACACACAGCCTAATGAGTCATACCCCGTCGAGTGCGGTAATTAAAAGTACGTTACAAACTCTGTTTATATCATTTTGAGCCAAAATATAAATATTACAAAGATTCGTACTACGTTTGTAAATTTACTTTATGTTTCTCTTTGCCATGAAACGATGACTGTTTTGTCAATAGATTTTTGTACTTCGGCTGTTCTTCAAAATAATTACTTTCTTACAATTTTGATTCTCAGATTAATATTGGAAAGAATATTGGGTTGAAATTATTTCCTTGTATATTGTAATATCCACAGTTATTTTTAAGATTAATCTTCTCTATTTCTTTTGTGTTCTTTGCATTGAAATGGCATCCTTAGGCAATTATTTACAGTATTCAAAATCATTTGGATACATTCTAATAAAAATGTAAATAACACAATATTTTTAATATAGGTTTAATAAAACATCTATCCTTCCTCTCAAAATACCTTTGAATACATTACACGGTACTCCAGCCAATAAAAATCATTTGCTTGAGGCATTTTCCTAAAATAGCAATTTATTCATATTAGCTAATGATTTACTCTTTTTAAATAAAACAAAATTCTATTAAGTTTCATGAATGTAATGAAAATATAATCCCATGAACAAAAACATTGAAGGCAGCATTTGGAAGGTAAGTAAAAACAGACTAAACATTTGTAAGCATATACCAATGGGAATTATAAAGAGGTTTTAGCATTCGCACCGTTGCGTACCAGCGTACCGTAAACTACCAACTTCTATAGAATATTTTCCATTCCCAGTATGCCTTTTAGCAAACACTCGAGACTTTATAGCGTCGGTATAATAAACAGTGCATACAATTATGTATGAAGTAATAAAACACAATTCTGCTCTTTCTCCCTCACATTCGCGCATAATTAACTCATTTGTTTGCAAGGTACGCTTTCATTCGGCTGGCTTGACTGAATGCCTGAGACCTTTTTTTTTGGTGGCGGGGTGAAAAATCCTTTCGGATCTCCGGCTCCTTTGGGATATAGTAGCTAGAAGTATGACCACTTCAAACCACCCCGATGGCCAGTCTTAGGCGCCCTGCTCTAGGGAGAACCCGGGCCCGAATCCGCCTCTAACTAGGCCCTACTACGGGTTGCCGGCTGTGGCACTCTTGCGGCCGGCGGATTTTGACTGGTGTCAGTACTCGCCAAGGATGGGGCGGGGCGGTCTGCAGCCTCCTTTTTCTTATTCTTAGGTGAGAAGCACTTCTTGTTCCCCAACCGATGGTCCGCGGGGCGACCAAGGTCTGAGCAGACCAGGCACCTCGACACTTTTGCGGTATATGTGCGTGTCATGTGACATGTGCCACTACACGCGTAGCACTGTGCCCCACGGTCTGTCTCGTGGGGGTACTTCGCTCTCACGTGCCCCATTTCGAGGTACCGGTAGCACTGCAACGGACGTGTTACTAGTACCTCTACCCTGGCCAAAACCCAGCCCACCTGCACCCGTTTGGCGTTCGCAACTTTGCGAACCGCCGCAAACTGGCTGCGGACCCAGGCTGTGCCGTGCAAACACGGATGTTCACGACTTTGACGTCGGAAATAGGACATTCCCCCGCTGTTGTATAGCCTTGGCGACCTCGATTTGGGTGATGGATTCCTCCAAGTACATCTCCCGTATATCACCTGTCCTTCACAGACGCGTAATAATTGCGTCCGTGACGGACAATACCTTCCGCAGGCGTGGCTTGGCTTTGCTCTTTCGGCCAAGACCCAAGACCCAGGTCTTCTATACCGTTGGTGCCCCGGGTTGCTGCTGCCCCTTTGCCGCGGGGGGAAGCCGTAGCTCCTGGGTATCTCGCTTTCTCCTCTTCCTTCTCTCCTTCTTCTTGTTTTCCTTATTTTTGGGCGGCGCTACACCGTTGGTCCCTGCTTTTACGATGTACCGAGTTCCGTTATCTGTCTCAGAAACTCATGATCAGATCTGCATGAAATTTTAATGGACCATTTCGAAATAAACCCCTTTCGAACAAAAAAAGAATTTTGAAAATCCGTTTATATATGACGGAGTTATGCCAAAAACATACAAAAAAAATAATATAAACAACCGAATTGATAACTTCTTTCTGAAGTCCGTTAATAAATAAAAAAATGAATACACTGTAAAACTATACTGTAAAAAATTAAAGGTTATTTAAGTTTACGTGTGTTGTCACGTGATAAGCATCGTTTATAGCAATTTCGAAAATAGAATTGATCTATTTGTGTTTTAGACCGCAATTGTGTCAAAGAAAAGTAATATCGTCCCTTTGTCGTAACATTTTTCATTCAACTTGTTTACAAAGTACCAAGACCAACATCGACGTGTTTAAGCATTTATAAAACATCACTAAATTCAGGATACGCTTGACGTCCTGTATAAAGTTGTCTCTTGAATTTTGCCGCGTAATATGTTCTTGTCAAATTAAATAGTTTATATAATATGTATATAAATACATAATATGCCAAATAATTTACTTGAACATTGAAGATTTTAGATTTATAAATGGAAACGTTGGTTAAAATTTGTAATATTATGTTGATGCCGGCTATATTGAGCGTTAATTATCCCTTAATAATCGTAATTACGTAACGAATTAATCAAGAACGTATTTACGCTTGCCCTACGACTTCTCAAATTACTCCCACGATGACGCCTAACCGAAATATTCCCTTGATCACATCTCTATATTCATCAACAACACATCGAAACCCCAAAACTACAATTACGTGGAAACCGATCGACATCACGACTAATTTAATAACCAATTAGTCGGCGGTAGCTAGTTATTCTCCGTTCTAGATATGAGCCACGAGATTTAATTACTCGAGTTGAGAGACCCTCAAAATATTGTCTTCATTAAGGTTCCCATCCCCTTTGTGACGCGTTTTATTCGAAAAGTTCGCGTATAATTTTCGAAAACTTTGTTAGGTGGCCTGTTAACATTCGTGTTTCTGATTCTCATCGTATTAAATATGTTCATATTTTTGTACTTGGTTTTGGTTTCATGATTAGTATAATTGTATAGTACTTGAAAGACGGGAATATATTCCTTTGCTTATGTAGTCTGACTGATCTTTATTTATAAGTTATGCCTAACTTTGTGATTAGAGAAATAAATAAAAATAGTTTTATATTATTATTGTAACAGGTATGTCACAGCTGAATAGGGAGCCATACAGCTGCGTCTGTTCCAGTCCTCAGTAGAAATAGAATATTCTACTCTAAGCAACCTTTGTGTATCGTATTCACATATCCCTTTCTCTACGATGGGAGTTCCCGTACGTGAGATTATGTTAGCGTGTCTCTTTTGTCTAACCTATAAAGTTTTCCTTCATTATCAATGAGAAAAGATCTGCATAATATGGTCTGTTACAACCTCTAGCTGGCCAAGCCATTTTATGACAACTATGTTATCATTCATATTACTATCACTGCTGTTGTAAGTTCGAAAAAAATGTTTAAGCTTCTTCTTTATATTTAAGTTATATTCTTCTAAGCGATTAGTTAAAGTATTACGAACGTTGGTTTAACCTTATTTTAAGTCTGTCTATTTGTTTGTTAAAACCTATTTTCTCAGAAAAACCGGTACGTCTCAAGTTGAATTAACATCAAATACTTGAAAAAATACAACCTTCTATGTCAACTCACTCCAAAGATATCAACGGCAATGTAAACATTAAATGTATTTCTTTAAGGCAGCTTTTACACTACACAGGTAAACCAAATTATGTTGGCTATATGCCATTGACCAATGCAGTTTTACAAGAAACAAGATCTCACAACACAAGCAAAACGGGCCAACATTGACTGCACTTGTTTTTTTTCTGTGCGGGAATAAAATATAAATTATCATCAATCATCAACAACCTACAACAGTCCACTGCTGGACATATGCCTCACCTTAGAAAAGAGGTTTTGGCCTACTATACCACGCAGCCCAGACGGGTTGATATAGGGTTTGGGGTGCTGGGCTAGAAAACCTCCTCGTGGTGCACCCTGGAAACGCTGGCGATGGTACTGTTTCCTCCTTGTCCTCTTGGAGGAGAGGATTATCGCCAGCGGCCAATATTCTAGCAGAAGAGGCAGCCGTTCATCGGCTCTCGGGCAAGGCCTGGTCCAGCAGGGTGGGCGTGTCTGCCGGTTGCCCTGCTGGCTCTTCGCTCTTCGGAGCATGGAGGAGGAAACCTCGGTAAAAAACCTGATGGCGGGGCCCTGTAGGGGCCACAGTTTCTCCGCTGACAGCGGTGGAGAAAGGAGGACGGGCTCGGCGTGTACTCACACTACCACCGAGCAGGCAGGGGGACGTAGTCTCCCTGTCAACCGTCGGCATATCGTAATCCCGAGAAGAGCGCTGTGGTTAAGTCTCGCGGCTCTGATCGGGGGCGAGGGTCTTGGCTTAACCGCCCGGACCGCGAGGAAGATAACCTCTCTAAAAAATTCCCCGAATCCCGTGTTCTGGTGCGTGGCCAGGGGATGCATGGCTGATGGGAAGTTCAGTCGCGAGCGCACTCCAAGCCGGGGTACCTGCGGACCCCTCGGTTGGGTTAAAAACTTACGCTTGCCCGGGTAATGGGGGATCTCTGCCCGGGTGGACCTTTAGTTCTCCCCCACTCGTGGGATCAATTATGGACAATAATAAAACTAACACAAAGAAAACGATCGGATTAAAACAACAACAAAAGGCAAGCAAAACGGACACTGCAACGAAATGTGCAAGGGAGAAGAGGAACAGTGGAGCGGATGGGTCGTCCACTGAGGGTGAGGTGGCGTCGGGGACGCCTATCTCGATGGGGCTCCCAGAAGTCAGTCTGACGCTGGTCTCTGGGAGCCGAAGAGCATCAGATCGGCTGCGCTCCGGATCCGCCGTTTCGTCGGATGGCGCTGACGCCATGGAGGCGGAGCGAAGCGACAGCCGGAAACGAGGACGCTCCAGGGACGAGGAAACCGACACGTCCCAGGAGATGATGCCACCGAAGGTGGCAAGCAGCCGCCGAGGGAGGGCACGCAAACCTGCCTCGGCCTCGGTCTCGACCCCGTCAGGCTCCGCGTTCTCAAACGCGGAGTCGTACAGGAATGTACGAGTGGACGGCGAGGCCGTAGCGGAGGAGGAGATCGCGGATCTCCTGCTCAAGGTTCGGGAGCCGGTGGGGGGAAATGCCCCCCAGGCTTCCGTGTCCGTGCAGGAGAGGGCGAAAGCGGCGGTGGCCGTCATCCACAAGGTGGCCACCAAGTCCGTGAACCTTAAGGGCTCGTTTGTGAGGGCCCTTAAGGACTCCTCCTCCGCTTTGTCGGAGGTCGTGGAGAGCCTAGTGGGCGATGTGTCTCGCCTGCAGGTGGCCAACGAGAGGCTGACGGAGCGGGTGAACGAGCTGAGCGCTCAGTTCGCCCGCTTCCAGGCGAACCTCCCCGAGCGGGAAGCCCCGTCCGCGTCCCAGCCTGCCCCTACTACCAACTCAGGGGCATTTGACTCCCAACTGCGAGAAATCCTCATCGCAGTTGGGAATATGCTGGACGGACGCCTGGCTGGCCTGGAGGCGAGACTGCCCCCTGCGCCGGTTGTGCGCCCCCCGCTCGCGTCGACACAGCGGCCTAAGGCCGCCGCTCCGACCGCGCTCCCCGTAGTGGGAGGCCGCGTCTCCTACGCGGCGGCGGCGTCTGCCCCGACTCCATCGGCTCCCCAAAAGCCGAGGAGGGGGGCCAAGGCACCGGCCCAGGCGCCGGCCAAGGCACCGTCCCAGGCGCCGGCCAAGGCGCAGGCCAAAGTGCCGGCCAAGACGGGGCCTAAAACGGCGCCGAGGAGCGGAGTGGCATTCCCTCCGCTCCCCACTCCGACACCCCTGCCGGGCCCCTCCGCACCTGCCCCCTCCAACGAGGGCTGGCAGGAGGCGAGGGGCTCCAAGAAGTCCCGAAGGCGGGCCAGAAGGGCTGCCCAAAAAGCAGCCCAAGCCCAGCCTTCGCCACCGGTGGCAACGGCCTCTGCAAAGAGGCCGCGGAAGCTGCAGCCGCCCAAAACCGCGGCTGTAGTGGTGACCGTGTCCCCGGAGGCGGCTGACGGCGGGTTGTCCTACGCGGCCGTTTTTAAAAAGGCCCGGGACAGCCTCGCCAACGACTTCGGGACGGTGGGGGTCAGGATGCGCCTCGCCCAAACGGGAGCTCGAGTTCTCGAGTTCCCAGGGGCTGAAGGCGCCAAGACGGAGGACACTTTCGCTGAGAGGCTGCGGGGTTTATTCGCGGCCACAGATGGTGTCAAGATCGCCAGGCCTACCAAGTGCGCGGAGCTGCGCATCTCGGGCCTGGACGACTCTGTGACGGCCGAAGATGTCCGCGCTGTAATCCGGGAGAAGACGGGGTGCAGCGCGGACAACGTCAGGGTCGGCACCATCCGCCCCGGTCCAGGGGGGCTTGGCGCCGTGTGGGTCAGCTGTCCCGTAGCGTCGGCCAAAGTATTGGCCGACGCCGGCAGGCTGCTCATCGGTTTCGTGAGCGCTAGGATCACAGTCCTGGCGGCGAGACCGATGAGGTGTTACAAATGCCTAGCATCGGGGCACACGCGCGTCAAGTGCCAAAGCTGCTTCGACTGCAGCGGACTATGTTTCCGCTGTGGTCGACCGGGGCATGTGGCGGTGGAATGCTCTGCCGCCCCTCACTGCCCGGTGTGTGAGGCGGGTAACAAGCCCGCCAATCATCAGATGGGGCAGGGGGGCTGCAAGCCTCCCCGCAACTCTCAGCAAGCATCGGGGGCTAGCCAGTCGACCCAGGCTGCCTCCGATGTAGTTCGTGCGTCGACGTCGTCGCCCATGGAGGAGGCTGTAGAGACGATCCAGTAATGGATCGGGTCTCCAGCCTCCTGGTCCAGACGAACCTGAACCACTGTGCCGCGGCGCAGGATCTCTTCCTGCAAACCATGGCACAGTGGTCGATAGGTGTTGCCGTAGTCGCGGAGCCCTATTCGGTCCCTCCCCGTCCAAACTGGATGGGTGACTGGGACGGCTCCGTGGCAGTCGTCGGTTCCACGACGGCTCATTCCCCGCCCTTGTCGCTAAGAGACAAGGGCACTGGATATGTTGCCGTCGAGTGGGGGGGGATCACCATATATGGTGTTTATTTCTCCCCCAACCGGAGTTTGAACGACTTCGAGGTTTTCCTAACCAGCTTGGAGACCTCGATACGGCGACTAGCGTCTGGGCACGTCCTTGTGCTGGGGGACTTCAACGCAAAGTCCATTGCGTGGGGTTCCCCCAGGACGGACGCAAGGGGCGAGGCCGTAGAGGAGTGGGCGGCCTCGGTGGGCCTCTGTCTTCTAAACAGAGGCTCCACCAACACGTGCGTGCGACAGCAGGGGGGGTCGATAGTGGACCTCTCGTTCGCTACCCCTGCCCTCGCCGCACGAGTAAGGAACTGGTGTGTCCTGGAAGAGGTTGAGACGCTCTCGGATCACCTGTATATCCGATTTGAACTCTCCCGGACCCAGGACTCCAGTAGGGGTCACGTGGCACGGCGTTTATCCCGCTTTCCGCGGTGGGCTGTTGCCAGACTGAACCGGGACCTACTAGAGGAGGCAGCCATAATTCACTCGTGGCTGTCTCCTCAGGCTCCGACCGAGGAGGTCGACGTGGGGGCTGGCCGCTTTCGCGATGCGATTACGCATATCTGCGATGCGGCCATGCCCCGCATTCGAGGTCGTCGGCCTCCAAGGAAGGAGGTCTACTGGTGGTCCCAGGAGCTGGCGGACCTCCGTGCGGCCTGTACACGTGCCCGGAGGTCCTACACACGCAGTCGGCGGCGTCACCGTGGAGACGGTGAGGAGGACCGGCTTCATGAGGAGTACCGGCGGGCGCGGAAAACTCTGAAGCTGGCCATTAGCCGCGCCAAAGAGGAAAAGAGACAGGAGATGCTGGAGGGTCTTAATCGTGACCCCTGGGGTCGCCCTTACCGCGCGGTGCGACAAAAGCTCCGCGCGTCGGGCCCCCCCCTTACGGAGACTCTCCAGCCCAGCTTCCTGCAGGAAGTGGTCGAGGGCCTATTCCCGCAGCGGGCAGAGCACACACCCCCGTCGATGGCTGCATCAGCCGGAGACGACGGGGGCAGCGAGGTCGATGTTCCGCCCGTCAGGGAATCGGAGTTGGGGGCGGCTGTTCTACGGATTCGATCCAAGAACACCGCCCCCGGGCCGGACGGGGTTCCAGCCCGAGTGATGGCCCGAGCCCTCGACTACATGTCGGACCACCTCAGGGGGGTGTTGGACGCTAGCCTGGCGTCCGGACGCTTCCCTGAGCGCTGGAAATGCGGGAAGCTGGTCCTGCTGCAGAAGCCGGGACGGCCTGCCGATTCGGTCGCGGCCTATAGGCCCATCGTGCTGCTGGACGAGGCGGGCAAATTGTTTGAGAGGGTTCTTTCTGCCCGCATCGTCCGGCACCTTTGCGAGGTGGGCCCCGATCTGTCGGACGCCCAATTTGGTTTTTCGGGCGGGGCGTTCGACAGTCGACGCTGTGTTGCGCCTGAGGGCCGTGACCGAAGAGGCTGTGAGCTGTGGCGGCGTGCTGTTGGCGGTGTCATTGGACATCGCCAACGCATTCAATAGTCTGCCATTCAGCTGCATCAGGGAAGCACTCCACTATCATGGGGTGCCAAAGTACCTGAGGCGGCTGGTGGCAGACTATTTAGAGGAGCGTACCGTCGTGTACGAGGACCGAGAAGGTAATTTGAGGAGTCGGCCCATGTCGTGCGGTGTTCCACAGGGGTCTGTTCTTGGACCCCTCTTGTGGAACATAGGGTACGACTGGGCCCTTCGCGCCGATTTCCCCCCCGGGCTGGGTGTAATCTGTTACGCAGACGATACCCTCGTGACAGCCCGGGGGGCAAACTTCCAAGAGGCGGCGCGCCTGGCCACAGGGGGAGTCTCCCTGGTGGTCGGGCGCATTGAGGCGCTGGGCTTACGGGTGGCCCTAGATAAGACGGAGGCCCTGTTATTCCATGGGCCCCGTCGTGGTCCACCCCCTGGCGCCTCAATCGTGGTCAACTCGGTCCTCGTACCGGTTCGGGCCCAGATGAAATATCTGGGCCTGATCCTCGACGGGAGGTGGCTCTTCGACGAGCACTTCCGACAGCTTGCTCCAAAGCTGGTCGGCGCTGCGTCTGCCCTAGGGCGACTTTTGCCCAATATGGGTGGACCCAGCGTCGCGACAAGACGGCTGTACACGGGGGTTGTCCGGTCAATGGCACTGTACGGTGCACCGGTGTGGGCGGCGGCTCTGACCGCCCAGAATAGGGTACGCCTCTGGCGCCCTCAGAGGGTAATGGCGGTCAGAGCCATACGCGGTTACCGCACCGTTTCGACGGAGGTGGCATGCGCATTGGCCGGAACTCCCCCGTGGGATTTGGAGGCGGAAGTGCTCGCCGAAGTTTATCGGCGAGTGGCTGACTTCCGGGCGGAGAGCGGATTTCGCCCTCCGCCCGAGGATGTGCGCGAGTGGCGCGAAGCCGCTCGCCGAGCCACGATGGCTCGTTGGTCGTTCCGGCTGGAGACTCCACGCGCTGGCTTCGCCGCCGTGGAGGCTCTCCAGCCGGTCATCGCCGAGTGGGCAGGGCGGCAGCACGGGACCCTTTCCTTCCGACTGACGCAGGTGCTTTCCGGGCACGGTTGCTTCGGAAAGTACCTGCACACGGTCGCTAGGAGGGAACTGAGTCCCGCCTGCCACCACTGCGACTGCAGTGAGGACTCGGCCCAGCACACGCTGGCGGTCTGCCCCGCATGGGCGGCGCAGCGCCGGGCCCTCACTGCAGTCATCGGAGTGGATCTCTCGCTACCGGCCGTAGTACGCTCCATGGCCGGTAGCGACAGTTGTTTTACCGCGGTCGAAACCTTCTGCGAGGTAGTAATCTCGCGGAAGGAGGCGGCGGAGAGGGCCCGGGAGGACGACCTCCACTCGGACCCGATCCGCCGCCGGCGAACCGGGCGGCGGAGGCCCGCCTACCACAGCCTCATGCCGCCCTGAGTGTGGCCGCGGGTGGACGGGGTGGGTTTCCCCTCCACCCGCATTAGTTTGGCCAGCCGCGAGGGGGCGGCGTCCGCGTGTGCCGGACGTCGCCTAAAGAGAGGAAAATACATTGAGACGGAGCCCGCACCAGGAGCGGGCTGGCGCTAGGAGGGGTCCGGATGTCTTAACAACAGCTGTTCCCGGATCCCTCCTGTTACAGGCGCAGAGTGGCACACCGTGTGGTTTTAGTCGGTCCGAGTCCGACACACCACCCCGCCGCAAACCCCGGAGGGGTGACGGTCCGAGGGGATTTCCACACGTTAAAAAAAAAAAAAAAAAAAAAAAAAAAAAAAAAAAAAAAGGGTTTGTTTCAAGTTTTCCTTCTCTTTGCAGTGCTGTTGTCCTGCGTAGTTTGCTCCCTTAGTCGGATCTTATGACACCCACGGGACGAATAGGGGTGGTTTCATTCCGTATTCTTAATCCGTCACCACACGGACTAAATAAACAATATAAAATATAAACCGATACTGTATAACGTATAAACTGATACCGTACTGATACCGAGTCCGTGTGGTGACGACACGGACTAAATAAACAATATAAAATATAAACCGATACTGTATAACGTATAAACTGATACTGAACTGTATAACGTATAAACTGATAGGTATTACATATTGAATTGGTTGGAAATACCTTGACATATAATAGTGATGATCTGTATAACGCTGATGGCGAAGCTCCTGCAGGGTCCTCGTCGGGTCATGGTGTGTCACAGTCGCATCGTCGTACATTAATCTCTTGCAGCTGTTGATGCTTGCTCAGTGCCTCGACTCACCATCTGGATAAAACAAAGAATGAACTAACTTAACATGGTCACGCAAAACATGGTCACATATAACACACGCCCTCACACACGCTAAAATACCCCAGCACATGCACACGAAAGTGCACTCATATATGCGCTCACGCTCGCACGGGCGGAATACTAAGATTTTAGTAGTCAGCTACTTAAAAATTATCTCTTTTTACCGTGGGAGAGCCATGCTACGGGACGAATGGGCCGACTCCACAGGAGTGATATCACGGCCTCACCGAAAACCGGTGTTAAGCAATTATGTCGTTGCCTTTCACTGGGTGAGTGAGGTTACCGGAGACCAAATCCTCTCTCCCGCTGACTTGAGCGAGAGGGACTCCAAAGGCGGCGACGCACTTGTGACTTTTGAGTTGCAGGTGTCCATGGGCGGCGGTAGTTGCTCGTCATCAGATGACCCGTCTGCTCGTTTGCCCCCTTATACCATAAGAAAAACTTCAATCCAAAAATAACACAGTACATCCATTACCAGTACATTACATGTCCTGACAGACTGTCTGATTCATTAAAGCAGAGCCACCTGGGACTGGAAACTTGAAAATTTGGCAGCTGGTGCTTTTTATGTCCAGCAGTGGACTATTAAAGGCTGTTGATGATGATAATGATGATGGTGCTTTTTATGTTTTAAGCACCTACTACGAAAATATTTTATAAAAGAGAAAAGAAATGGAAATAAGGCATACTCACGTGAGTCGGCAATAGCTATTCAGTTATAGTGCTAATTAAAAACAAAGCAATCTGACACTAATTACACCTATACGTTCTCGTTAAGTTTTGCACTGTTCGGTAGTGATACAAACTAATAAATGAGTAACGGCGGTCACTATCAACTAATGAATTATACATACACAGGGATACATACCATGAAATATAATATTTCATGTTTATCACGCTTTGTGAATAAATCTGCAATGAAATGATAACACCCCACAATCATTATTGATACGTGTAAACGGCTAAGTGAATGCGTATTTCTGCTTAAATAATTTTATAGGTAGATACTGTATTTTAGTTTTAAATCGCATCATTTTGCTGTTTTTTTTAATGAGCCATGCCATGAATCTTTGCTTGTGAATTTTAGATTTAGCAAGATTGATATTAATTTAATATAAATATGGCAATGGTATACATATACAACATTAAAAGTAACATACGAGTACAATATGGTTCTCTAGTATATAGAGATTGTCAAACGTTAATTAACATATTATTAAAGTGAATTTAAAACAATTCTAAGTAAACATTTATTGACTATTAAAGATATTCCTGTGTCGCGGGGACTTTATAAACATACATGAAACGGACACTAATAACACCCGGACTCAAAACAACAATTTGTAAATCACACAAAGTGTCGTCCCATGTGGGGTTTGAACCCACAACCGTAGCGACCGCTTAAATCACTACGATATCCGTGCAGTGCGTGCGGGCGTGCAGTCAAAGTGTATTAGGGAAATAACTGTTCATAAAAGATAACCGTTGATTATTGTCACCGCCCCTATTTATCCCGTGGGTGTCGTGAGAGCCGACTAAGGAAGCAATCTACGCATCACAATAGCACTGCAAAGAGAAGGAAAACTTGAAATAAACCCTAAACCAACCCATCTGGCCAGCATGATATAACAGGCCAAAACCTCCTTTCTAAGAAGAGGCTTGGTCTAGGTTCGATTCCCACGGAGGTCCCTCACCCGTAGTCGGCAACGTCACCGCGGGGTCGGTGAGGAGGTGGACCGGCTTCATGAGGATTACCGAGAAGCTCGGAAAACTCTGAGGCTGGCCATCTGCCGCGCCAAAGATGCATGTAGAGAGGAGATGCTGGAGAGTCTCGAGCGTGACCCCTGGGGTCGCCCTTATCGTGCGGTGCGTTTAAAGCTCCGCACGTCGGCCCCCCCCCCCCCTTACGGAGACTCTCCAGCCCAGCTTCCTGCAGGAAGTGGTCGAGGGCCTATTCCCGCAGCGGGCGGAGCACACACCCCCGTCAATGGCTGAATCTGTCTGCAATGCCTGATTGTCAGGGAATCAGAGTTGGGGGCGGCTGTTCTACGGATTCGATCCAAGAACACTGCCCCCGGGCCGGACGGGGTTCCAGCCCGAGTAATGGCCCGAGCCCTCGACTACATGTCGGACCACCTCAGGGGGTGTTGGACGCTAGCCTGGCGTCCGGACGCTTCCCTGAGCGCTGGAAGTGCGGGAAGCTGGTCCTGCTACAGAAGCCGGGACGGCCTACCGATTCGGTCGCGGCCTATAGGCCTATCGTGTTGCTGGACGAGGCCTTTTTGAGAGGGTACTCTCTGCCCGCATTGTCCGGCACCTCTGCGAGGTTGGCTCCGATCTGTCGGACGCCCAATTCGGTTTCCGAGAGGGGCGTTCGACGATCGATGCCGTGATGCGCCTTAGGGCCGTGACCGAGGAGGCCGTGAGCTGCGGCGGAGTGGTGTTTGCGGTGTCCTTGGACATCGCCAACGCCTTCAATAGTCTGCCATTCAGCTGCATCAGGGAAGCGCTCCGCTGCCACGGAGTGCCGGAGTACCTGAGGCGGCTGGAGGCAAACTATCTTGAGGAGCGAACCGTCATGTACATCGTGGTCGGGCGCATTGAGGCGTTGGGATTACGGGTGGCCCTGGATAAGACGGAGGCCCTATTATTTCATGGGCCCCGTCGTGGTCCGCCCGCTGGCGCCTCAATCGAGGTCGGCTCGGTCCTCGTACCGGTCCGGGCCCAGATGAGGTCTGGGCCCGGGTCTGGTCCTAGACGGTAGGTGGCTCTTCGACGAGCACTTCCGACAGCTTGGTCCGAAGCTGGTGGACACTGCCTCCGCCCTAGGGCGACTTTTACCCAATTTGGGCGGGGCCAGTGTTCCCACGAGGCGGCTGTACGCGGGGGTTGTCCGGTCCATGGCGCTTTATGGTGCACCGGTGTGGGTGGCGGCTCTGACCGCCCGAATTATGGCCCGCCTCTGGCGCCCCCAGAGGATATTGGCGGTCAGAGCCATACGCGGATACCGCACGGTGTCCACCGAGGCGGCTTGCGCCTTGGCCGGAACACCCCCGTGGGATTTGGAGGCGGAAGTGCTCGCCGAAGTTTATCGGCGAGTGGCTGACTCCGCCCGAAGACGTGCGCGAGTGGCGCGAAGCCGCTCGCCGAGCCACCATGGTCAGATGGTCGTTCCGGCTGGAGACTCCACGCGCTGGCTTCGCCGCCGTGGATGCTCTCCAGCCGGTCATCGCCGAGTGGGCAGGGCGGCAGCACGGGACCCTTTCCTTCCGGCTGACGCAGGTGCTTTCCGGGCACGGTTGCTTCGGAAAGTACCTGTACTCGGTCGCTAGGAGGGAATCAAGCCCCGCCTGCCACCACTGAGGATTCGGCCCAACACACGCTGGCGGTTTGCCCCGCATGGGCGACGCAGCGCCGGGCCCTCACTGCAGTCATCGGAGTACATCTCTCGCTACCGGCCGTAATTCGCTCCATGGCCGTTAGCGACAGTTGTTTTACCGCGGTCGCAACCTTCTGCGAGGAGGTAATCTCGCAGAAGGAGGCGGAGGAGAAGGCCCGGGAGGACGACCTCCACTCGGACCTGATCCGCCGCCGGCGAACCGGGCGGCGGAGGCGCGCTTACCTGCGCCTCATGCCGCCCTGAGTGTGGCCGCGGGTGGACGGGATGAGTTCTTCCCTCCACCCGCATTAGTTGGCCAGCCGCGAGGGGGCGGCGTCCGCGTGTGCCGGACGCCGCCTAGAGGAGGTCCTTGAGACGGAGCCCGCGCGATAACTACCTGGACCCCTCCTAAACTGGAAGCGCAAAGAGGGCACACCGTGTGGTTTTAGTCGGTTCGAGTCCGACACACCGCCCCGCCGAACGAGAGCCCCGGCGGGGTGACGGTCCGAGGGGATTTCCACACGTAAAAAAAAAAAAAACAAAAAGGTTTGATTCCCACCAAGAACAAATATTTGTGTGATGAGCACGATCGTTTGTTCTGTGTCTGGGTGTAAATTTATTATATTTTTATTGAATCTACAACAAGAAATACACCTTACATGCTAGTTATAAAGCAAATAAAATTGTAAGTCTTATGCTTCCTCAATTATAGGAGACCACAACATGGACATTATAAAAAAAAAAAAACAGTGACCACAAATGGCCTTTGTAAATAAAAAAAAAAGCCGTGTGGTGTCGTGGGACACCCGATAGGAACGAAGTTGTGACGGTCGAGTAAAACTGATTTGACACGATTTTAATTACAACGCCATCTATGAAAGCGGCTATTACCTACATATTAAAAACAATTAAAACAATTTATACATTGGTAAAATCTCCTTGCGAAATGATTTCCTATCTATTCGATAGATGGCGCTGAATGTCTGACAAGATGACACGAAAATAAAGAGCAAAAAGCCAACATCACGTGGTATTCCCAGGCGGTCACCCATCCAAGTACTAACCACGCCCGATGTTGCTTAACTTCGGTGATCGGACGAGAACCGGTGTATTCAACATGGTATGGACGTTGGCGAACCTTAAAGCAAATTTAATGTATGGTATCCACAGTTAGACGTCAATTTATATTAATAAAAAAGTGTCGTTCCAAATTTTCGTACGAATTTTTTCCGTCTAGCCCCCTTTCACAACGCGCGATAAGGAACTTCGTTCCAAAAACCAATGAAAGAATTATAACAATCAATTGTGCAAAAAATTGTAAATCAGCAGCAGTTAAAAATTCAAAATTTAAATAGCAAGGAGGTACGTCAACAATCACACAGTGTTCAATATATGAGTGCGAACATTTTTTTTAATTTACCCAGACTATTAGAAAAAATGTCCATGTCCTCCGAAGAAGCTGAAATGGTGTCATATTCGCGAGTCATCCTAGCAATTGGTGCTTGCTTCCCTAAATTTGTCCGGGCTCGTGGGACCTTAAATAGCGGGCGAGGGTAGCGTGGGATTCTAGTTGGAACACCTATACCGACTTTACTGAGGAGGTCTGGACAGTCAATGTAGTTATCGAACAGTTTGTATAACAATACTAGATCAAAGATAGTACGACGGTCCCTAAGAGATATAAGGTTGAAGTGCATTAGTTTATCCTCATAAGTCCTTAAGTTCCTAACCCCAAAACGGTAAGCTAGATGTCGAACTAGTCTCTTTTGGATTTGTTCTATTTTATTTATGTGAACTTGGTACATTGGGTTCCATACCGTGCTGCAATATTCCAAATGACTTCGTACATAGCTATTGTATAAAATGATCATGGTAGATGGCTTTTTAAATTCTTTCGAGGAACGTAGTACAAAACCCAAGGCTCGATATGCTGAGTTAGTTATCATATCATAATGATGTATAAAGTTAAGTTGACTGTCCAAATGTATTCCTAAGTCTCTGATAGTGGTTACTTCTTTTAATTTGTCTCCTCGAATGTTGTACTCAGATGGGATTTTGTTGGGTTTTCTGGTGAATTTAATGTGGTAACATTTGGCACAGCTTAAATTGATTTTGTTACTGAGACAGCATTGATTTAAATTATCAAGGTCAGCCTGAAGTAAATTTACATCTGATTCTTTCAAAATTATACGGGTCAATTTTAAGTCATCTGCGAAAAGATACGGTGTTGAATGTATGAACACTTGCGATATATCATCGATGAATATATTAAAAAATAGGGGTCCCAAATTAGAACCCTGTGGTATACCGGATGTGGCAAAATATGGCTCAGACTGGCTGCCATCAACCGCAACTGAGAATGGCCTGTTGTTGAGATAGGAGCTACACCAGCGTAGAGTTGATTTAGTAGCACCGAGAGAACGAAGTTTGAATAATAAAATTTTATGGTTACCCCATCAAAGGCCCTGGTTCTCAGGTCCCAGCAAAGAGTTCTCAGATCGGTGTTCGGGTATGCACTGTAACTCAATGTTGCTTGATCTGGCGTGCTGCTCCATTTTGTTGATACGGTTAGTAAGGTCGTTAAGGGATTTTTGCAAATTGTCTTTCGCAAGTTTGAGAAGTTTAACGGATTTATCCTCAAGTTGACTCTTTATTACATCGTATTTTTCGCCAAGGCTAGTGAGCTAGTGAGAGCTTGAAATCTGATACTAAATCGTTAATTTTATTGTACTGCTCATCAACCAAATCCCTTATTGTATTCTGTATAGCGTGGCCAATTTCGTCTCTTATCAATTCTCTAAGACTGCTGTTAGAAATGTTAGTCAATAGTGTGTTCTTCTCATCGGTATTAGAGGACCGTAGTTGAGGCGGTTTAGGGCGAAGAGTTACATTAGCCTTATCACCAGAAGGGGACTGATTACAAGCGTTAGGACTATGTTATTTGCTGGGTCGAAAAGGCGCATCGCTGTTGTCTAGTTTCGGTTGTTTGCTAACACAGCCTGGGCATTTCCACGCTCCCTTTGAATCAGCGTCCATTAATTTAAACTTTTTATCAGGTATATTTGCACATAATAAATCATACCCTTGATTACAAAGAAAGCATCGCAATCCTTTGCCCCTTTTTTTTTCGGATACCACTTTTTCTTTTTTTTTTCCGTGCGGAAATCCCCTCGGATACCACCTGTCGGTGGCATGTCGGACTCGAACCGACTAAAACCGCACGCCGTCTCGGGTACTAATAGCCGGGGAACCAGGTATACCCTAGAAAGGAAGTCCCTGGTGCCCCGACATACCTCGGGTCATCTACAGACGAGTAGACAACCCCCCCCGTTGTGGGACCCCATGTTCCCTGTGCTCCCTGGAAGCGAGCGCGCTTCGCAACGCGCTCGCCGCCACCCCGGCCTGCTTCTGCTAGGGTGACAGATGGCCTCACCTGTCACCCCCAGGCCTGCGCTTATGGAGGACGGAGGTCGTTCTGCGACCTCCGGCGCCTGAGTCGCCTGCGGTACCTGGCCCGTTCCCGGGCCTGGCCGGCCGGGAGAGTCCTAAACCTCTCCCGGTCCCGCTCCGCCGTCTCCTTCGCGAGCATAACTTGCTCGCAGAAGGAGGCGGCAGAGTTCCACGCACTCTCGCTCTGCACGATAGCCGCAATCAGGCTATCGAGCGAGAGAACTCCCACTCCGATGGCCGCCACGAGGTCTCGCCTCTGCTTAACCCACGCCGGGCACTCTGCCAGCGTGTGGAGAGCCGTGTCCACGGTCTGGCCATCGCAGTGGTGGCACTCAGGCATTGGCTCCTTGCGGATCAGACACAGGTGATCCCCGAAACATCCCTTCCCAGTGATCACCTGCGTCAATCGGTATGAGAGGATCCCGTGACGCCTCTCGAGCCAATCCTCCATAACGGGTCTTACCGCCGCGATGACGGCGTGCCCGGTTTTCGGATACCACCTATCGGTGGCATGTCGGACACGAACCGACTAAAACCGCACGCCGTATCGGGTACTAATAGCCGGGGAACTAGGTATACCCTAGAAAGGAAGTCCCTGGTGCAATCCTTTCCCTCTAAGAGCACCCATGCAACAACCACAATATACTATTGACATTGTTTCTGCTTCCAAAAGTAATTCGAATCAAAAAAGCAGAAACTATTATATAAAATTAAAGCGCTTCAAGATAATGTATAAAGCAGTGCACGTTTAGTGATGCAAAATTAAATAAAGCGATTGTTCGCGGGAACTGTAGGTAGTTGTTACTTCAGACACTTACCTCCGAGAAACGGTCAAAACAGTTGTTGCTCAGCACGCACGCGGCGAAAATGTCATAAGCGCCATGTATTACGCGTTTCGATAGTTTCACGACACTAGTAGTACAAACACTTGTTTTATTAAATGGTTTTTAATTTTCAAAATGCTTTTTTGTTATGCAAACCAATCACTAGCACAAGAAACTTTCACCGGTTATTGGTAATTGTATTAAGTTAAGTAATTGCAAAAAGTTAATGGTCACACGGCACTATAAAAGTATTTAATAAATTTTTTTTGATGGAGCGAACTGGTATATGTTATCTCGTGTTGACGTCGTTGACCTGTATGTGTTATCTATAATATGTATGTATTTAGAAATATACATATGAGTATGTTTATCAGCAGTCTGGTTACAATAGTACAGGCTCTGCCTAGTTTGGGATCAGACAGCCGTGTGTGAGATGTGTGAGGTTATTATTATTATTATATGTCCAGCAGTGGACTATTAACGGCTGTAAATAATTATGATGATGTTGACTACTGCTCAAACAGATACATAATTATATTTATACAAAAGATATAATAAATGATAAAATATATGACACAGTCGTACTACACCTCACCCTGAGCTCTTAGGTAATTTATTTATCGCCACAGTGGCTAAGCAACTATAATAACTGTTTAGTGGCCTAAACTAGTCAAAAATATCCTTGAAACCATTCACCAAACATGAAACATCTTATAATTTTATTAATTCATTTATATTAACGAGATGTTAATTAAATATTAAACACTTAAAATACGAAATGTGAAATCGTTAAATTTCTATGTTTTGTTCATGTAGACGACTTTTGATCAGACACTTGCCTTTATTATGTATTACTGACTATGACGTATTTATTTACCTACTTTTATTAATTATTTTATTATATATGCAGTGGCTCAAACACTAACAATATGCTTATTTGAAGTTGACCAAGTTGGCGCAAGCTTTCCGGACAGTTGTGCAAGTTGTTCAAGAGTTCAATTGTCACTCCATTTTAGAAAACGCCGCTTCAAGCCCCTTCTGCATTCACTGGAGAGTGAAAGCCACAAATCGAATGTCTAGTAATAACTTCATTCGTTTTAGCGAATAATTAATGATGTTTAATATTAAATATCAAATCTTGCAATACTTGAAAATTTAAGAATCTTTTTGAATGCGTAAAGGTGCAATTGAATAAAAGAAAAAAAGAAAATGTCACAACAATATTTATACCCTGCTTTGTAAACAAGTTAGTATAAACAATCTGATCTTATAATAAACTCCGTGAATTACGCAAAGTAGTAATAATATAATTTTTATAAAAGTTGGTATTTTCTAACGAAAAATCGATCGGGTAAATTTTACACAACTATTCATCGTCTTAACATTGCTTGAAATATTAGATAATTTTTTTTTAAAGGCTTACTAGCAACCGAAATTACTAGTATTTCCGTTAACCTTCCAACTAAGCTAAATTGTGTGTTAGGAGTACCCACTCAATTACACTACCTTAAATTGCTTGTTAACACAAGCAATTTAAGGTAGTGTAGCGGTCATGATTCGAACCCACGACCTCTTCAAGTCCAATATCTTAACCACTAGTCTACCGCCGCTTACCTTTACCTACTTCCCTACCTGCTTTATATTTGTATAAGCCACGTCTACGTAAACTATTTCAAATCAGTACTTTTTCATGTAAACATAAATATTTATTCGCTTTAGAAATTAAAAGTCATTTGAAACGCATTACTTCGACATGAATTGTTGTGTACCAAATGCTTATGTGAATTAAACGAGCTAGCAATAAGTCGTTCTATTATACCGAACTACCGAACGAGTCTAAATCTGTCGGTAACTTCGAATAAATCAATAATGCTTAAGGAATGGACAGTATTTCCATCAGTATTTAAAACCACGTAATATTGGAAATATGAACCTTTTTTACGGGCAATTGGTTTCACTGAAACCGTCAGTTGGTGTTGGGGAAAGATAAATAATATTTTGTGTGCTTTAAACGACTTAATAAATTGATAAATTTAAGCCCTCTGCATTTTTGTCCATATGTATTGTGAGGACAGCTTCCTGTAAATTATATACTAGCATTTGAAACTAGTTTGTGATAAATGCAAGTAGTGTGGTATTTTAAAATTTATATTTGCTTTTTGAACATCTTATTTTTAAAAAGATGTACAAAAAGGGTCCGTGTGGTGACGGATTAAGAATACAGAGTGTCACCACCCCTATTCATCCCGTGGGTGTCGTAAGAGCCGACTAAGGGAAAAAACTAAGCAGGACAACAGCACTGCAGAGAGAAGGAAAACTTGACACAAACCCTTTACCAACCCGTCTGGCCAGCGTGGTATAGTAGGCCAAAACCTCCTTTCTCAGGAGAGGCTTATGTCCAGCAGTGGACTATTAAAGGCTGTTGATGATGATGATGATGATTTTTAAAAACTCCCTTTTTTTTAAAAAGATTACTAGCAACCGAAATTACTAGTATACCCGTTAAACCCTCCCGCTAAGATTAATTTCTTGTGTTAGGAGTGGGTTCACGTCGGTAGGGTACTGGTCAGGACTTGAACCGCCGATTCTGATTTTTTTTCTGTGTGGAAATCCGACATAACCACCGGTGGATGGGGCCGAGAGAGTTCTAAACCTCTCCCGGTCCCGCTCCGCCATTGCAAGCATAACTTGCTCGCGTGGAGACGGCGGAGTTCCAAGAACTCTCGCTCCGTACCATGGCGGCAATCATGTTACCGAGCGAGAGAATTCCCACTCCGATGGCCGCCACGAGGCAACGCCTCTGCTCCACCCACGACGGGCATTCTGCCACGGTCCGGCCATCACAGTGGTGGTACTCAGGCGTTGGCTCCTTGCGGATCAGACACAGGTGATCTCCGAAGTATCCTTTCCTGGTCATCACCTGCGTCAATATGCGCGGTATGAGAGGGTTCCGTGAAGCTTCTCGAGCCAATCCTCCATAACGGGTCTTACCGCCGCGATAACTGCGTGCCCATTCTTCTTACTTGCCCCTATGATTTTATAATTAACAATGTTTTAAAGAAAATAATGATCAACCATAAAACGTGTTACTATTTTACAAATAGTTCCTACAGCAGTTCCTACAAAATATTTAGAAACTCTAAAATATTATTTACTCATTGCCGAATCTATTAATCAGCTTAAGAATGTTTGTTTCCTTATTTACGTTAAATTTTTACATTAATATTATTTTTTTATTAAGCTAAAAAATAAACATTCTGATATTGTTTTACAGTTTTTTTTTTGTTTTTAATTTAAAGTAGAACAAACATTTCTCTACAAAAAATCTGTATGCAAGTACTACTTGTCATAAATTTGGTTTAATCATAGCAAAATATAACAATAAATATCTTTACAAATGCTTCAATATCAAAAAGATAGAGGCCGGTGGAGTATATTCCGTTCCTCTTCATTTACCCAAACTGACAGCTCGATACATCATTACACAACCATCAAAACAACAACGGAAAAGGCAATAGAAATGGGAAATATTTAGCTAAATCGTTAGTCGATTTGCACCGAGGCACAAATGAGGTAAGAATCGAGGGAGCACTTGTTAAGTAGCCCTAAACGAGCTGTCCGGGGTCACGACTCAGAACCCCAAGGCAAAGATTTGAAATAGACGGCTCAAGTTATAGACGAATAACGGCTAATAAACAAAATGAGAAGAGAAAAAGTGAAAAATATCTTATGTTACGCGATAAAAGATAAAAACTCTTTCTTGCACACAAAAAAGTATTGTACAATGGGTAGCCTTAACGCAATTTGCGATCTTTTACAGACAACCTCGATGGACTATATCGTGTAGTAACGCTTGGATAAGCCTTGTGTACAACATCAACATAATAATAAACAAAACACTACATTTCTTAATATCAAAAAACCGGTCAGGTACGAGTCGAACTCGTGCGCCGAGGGTTCCGTACCTACCTAAATTTTACGTAGATTTTCGGGAATATTTGTAAGTACCAAAATTTTTCTTAATTTTCAACTTTTTTATTTTTTGGAATTATTCCTGCTGTGCTGTAAGACGTTTAATTTTGTCAAATTTCGTGTTTCTAGGCCAATGGGAACTACTATATAGGTTTTCTAACCAAAACCTATGGGGTACTTCCGGTTGACCTAAAATGGTCAATTTTGGTTAAAAGCAAGGTTTTACAGAACAAGTAAAGAGAAAATTCTGAAAATAAAAAAAAATGATAATTAAGGTAAATTTTGATACTTACAAGTTTTCGCGAAAATCGGAATTTGCCCATATATTTTTATCGTGTTGACTCAGGACCTTGACTTTTATACACCTAATAGGGACCATAGACCTCAGTATCTGGTATAAATTTCAACTTGCTAGGTCTACCCATTCCTAAGAAAATCGGTGGTGACAGTCGGACAGACGGACAAGAAACTGATCTTATAAGGGTTCCTTTTTTACCTTTAGAGGTACGAAACCCTAAAAAGTAGGTCATGTGTGCATATGTACATACATGCAATAAATATGTTATAGAATATATTATATTTTAGGGATAGATCAGTAATGATTCTTGAGGAGTTTCTGAAAGACAGTTAGTGACTGTGCTTCTCAGATAGTTATTGGCAAAGGCAGGAAGGATTTGTACTGGAAAGTTGTAGTGATGTTCATCAATCATCAACAGCCTATACTAGTCCACTGCTGGACATAGGCCTCTCCGTAGAAAGGAGTACGTCACAGATAAGTGTTAATTATGTGATGTTTTTTATATAAAATTATATTATAGAATGTTTTACATAAATAATAGTTTTAGCAGCGTCTTAATTCTTCTTAATGGTGATTTTTAATGGATAAAAATAACGTATCTACTATTCCAGCCAATGATCTATCTCTGTGCGAAGACTCGTCTAGATGAATTGTTCTGGCATGATTGAGATATCTACCCGTCCTTTTTCGTTCATAACAGTGCTGCTAATATTTTCTTTGTTCATATTATATATTTTGATTTAACTGAACATCATGAAATTTTGCATACACGTATCCAACGAAGGAGATAGAATAATTATTAGCTAGAGAAATAAATGTTCCCCAGAGAGCAAGTTTTTTGTGATGATTATTTGAACATGTTTTTTTTCTACCGTGTAGTTAAACTTTATACTTTTAAAGGTAAGAGTGTCCTCTAATATGAATTCGAGTGGTAGTAGTTTTGATTAGGACGGGACAGTTGGTCTAGTGGTTAGTGACACTGACTGCTAAACCGGAGGTCGTGGATTCGATTCCCACCCAGGACAAATATTGTGTGATAAGCACGGTCATTTGTCCTGTGTGTAATTTATCTATAATATGTATGTATTTAGAAATATATAAGTATGTTTATCGCAGATTGGTTACCGTATGTGAAATGTGTGAAGTTATTATTATTCTTATTATATATTATTATTAGGAACGCTCTGATATAATTTCTAAAATAGAGTTTGTATCGGAACATAAATTTTGTGTAATTTAAAAATACTTAAATGCTGTAAAGATAGAAGCCGAACGACAGTAATCCGTTCCTCCATCCATTTAATTCACTTTTAACTTAATTATTATTATTACTAACAAGGAAAATACTGAAGAATTAGAAGAATTAGATTTAAACTACAATAGTAAACCATAAATAGAACATGCATTTCTAACTCCGCCAAACCTAAACTAGTAGCCTGAAGGCATCTTGTGGCTAACCAAAGTTAGAAATACCCTTTAGACAGTTCCAACGTTTCGACTCCATTATACTCTGTCATTGCTTCGACCGCAGCCGAAGCTTCGACGGAAGTCACCCTCGCTCGTGCCCAGAAACTTGATTTAGCCCGCGATCAAATTCAATTGTGTCAAACGAGAAATTGACTAAAAATTCTAGAGTCACCGCATCCTTGTCGTGGAAGTTTGATATATTTATGAAGCAATTTCTATTAAAATGTATTGTGTTGAAATTACGGTACAGTTTTGTTAACACTATTATTTTATTTATTTATTTAACTTTAATTATAACGGTTTAAAAAATTACAATAATTAAAGACATTATACATCAGCACAAAAAAAAAACACAAATAAAAACAAAGATAAAATATATATATATATATAAGTTTACACGAAATAATGGATTAAAATAATCAACTTAGATCTTCGGTGACAATTTGACAATTTCTCCATAATTTGCAGGTAAGCATTGAATGGATAGAGAAACAAGAAGAACTCCTTTTTTGGATCTATTAAAATAAATAAAATCGCGGTGTTTGTTACCAAACTCCTCCGAAACGGCTGGACCGGTTTTTATGAAATTTTGTGTGCATATCGTGTAGGTCTGAGAATCGGCCAACATCTATTTTTCATACCCTTAACTGATAAGGGTATGAAAAAGGGACCCCTAATTTTTTTTATTTTTTTTTGTACGAAAGCTTTATATTTATTTTATTATGAGTTAGCATTGAAAAATACATACAACTTCAAATTTTCACAGTTCTACGATCAAAAATTTTTTTTCCTAGACACAATGTATGTGGCAAAACAAAGTTTGCCGGGTCAGCTAGTTTTCTAAAAAAATGTTTCTCTTTCATAAGAAATCTTCATGAAATTTCGTCTCTATCAATATAACGATGATGAGATCACAAATCCTATAAAGATAATTATAGTAAACGAATAGATACTAAACTTTTTAACGTGTATATCTAATACTTTCAATTCAAAAAAAAAATACTTAAAACTACTCAACAGCACATTGTTGGCTCGTTAAATGTTAGCGAAACGACAACAATACATCATTCCCACACATGTTATTAAAAAATAACAGCGGCTAATGCGACCCTTGATCGGCTAATACCCCGTATAAATATCCCAATAACTTACCATTAGCATCGATAAAAATGTTTTACTCGTCAATATAATCGCAAAATGTTGTATCCGATACCTGTTGTATTCGTTGGAAATCAATCGGTGGTGCTTTTGTAATAGAATTGTGAATTGAAATACGATCGATGGTTGGGTCGTCGGTTCTCGCTTCAGGCGGACATCGTCTGGTTTTGATTCACCTTTACATCGCTGTCGCTTCGAAGGTTTATGCAGGGCTGACACTCGACACTTTTATTTCGCTTTTTTATTATTGTGATAAGCATATCGTGACTTAAAAATGTAAGAACGAAGAAGTATCGTCTGCTTTGCGATATTAAAAAGGTAAAACGCCGGTTTACGACGTAGTTATGTACTGGAAACTTGATAGCTGTTTTACTATACCTCTGCTGGCAATGCAGTGAAATTTTATGGAGACCTTTTATAGTTTCATTAATTTAAATAAATCTACGCTCGTTCAAATTCATAAATAAACTGGCTATATTTGGGCTTTGGGGTATTTCACATGAAAATTAAATCAAATTTATCAATTAAGGGGTCGTCAACATTTTTAGTACCTAGGATTATTATTATAAGGTATATGCATACACGCATGTTTCTATTCCTGAAGATGTAGACAGAGACGTATGAAACGCCCAAATTCTGGCGACTAGAAGTAATGTTTAGTCCCATTAACGTAATAGGTGGCAAGTAAAACGACGTCAATTGGGAACGTATATTTTTAATTAGAATACTTATTTACATACGAGCTTTTGCCCGTGGCTTGGCCCGGGTGTATAAAGGTTATCGTGATAAGAAGTAGAATCCTCTGAATCGGTTCAGCGGTTATTGGTTCCCCATACAAACTTCCACTCCCCTTTTCACCTACTTACAGGATTGGTTCTGGGATTAAATATCCTATGTCCTTTACCGGGACTCATACTATCTCTATACCAAATTTCATATAAATCGGTTCAGCGGTTTAGGCGTGAAGACGTAACAGACATACAGACAAGTAGACAGACAGACACACTTTCGTATTTATAATATTATAGTATAGTATGGACTAGTATGAATGACATAGTAGTTCGGAAGTATGGATTTAAATACACATAAATCACACCAAGACATAACAAATGATCATGCACATAAACACGATATTTTACTGTTGATCTAGTGGTTACCGATCCTGATTGTTTAACCAGAGGTCATGGGTTCGATTCCCACCCAGGATAATTATTATTATTGTATGTAATTAAAAATATGTTAACAACTTAGGCAACTGCTGATTGAGGAAGGAAGGATTTTTGCGTTTTGAAGGTATCACCATCATTAACAGCCTTTATTAGTCCACTGCTGGACATAGGCCTCTCCTTAGAAAGGTATTTAAAGTACTATTATTTTATTTACCGTCATAACATACATCTTTGCTAGTTATATTTTGGTCAATTAGAGTGAAGAGCCTATTGCTGATTAGAGGATCTGGTTTCTGCTTGATACGATTGCAGCTCTAGCACGGATGCTTCAACTAGAACCTTGTAATCATGGTATCGTTAATTGTCGACCACCTGATCGTTAATCCTAAAAGCGCTTTTCTCTTTTTTAGTATATAGAGGGGCAAACGAGCAGACGAATCAACTGATGGAAAGTGACCACCGCCAGCCATGGGCCTATAACTCAAAAGTCATTGTCACTTTTTGAGTCCCTCTACCCGAAAAGAAGAAGATTGTTGCCTTTCAAAACCTACCTTGTTTTGAAAAGAAACTAAGGAATTACTTTGATTTTCTCAGATTTAACCAAGTTTGAACGTTTTCCATATAGCAAGTTATTAACCTGTTAAATGTTCAAATTGAATTATGAAATTTGATACCTAAGCACTGGTCTCACACTACAAAGTAAAGGAAAAAAAAAGAAACAAAATCGTAAATTTGTTGTTGTCAAACTTTTCTTTATGATTGCAAACTTATATTATGTTAGTAAATTGACTGTGACCTAATATCGATTTTGAAAAAAAATTAGTTTTTCTTTCGAAAAAAACAAGTGCAACAATTTTTCAGGCTGGATTTCCGAGATAGACGATCTATATACATCAAGCTTGACTAGTACTTTTCCGGTGTTTTTGAAGATTTAGATTGCCACATGGTTCAATTAAATTTAAGCCTCAACAGCGTGATTAATGGTATGTAAATCAAAGCCAATGTTATATATGTACACCTATACATATAACAATGCAATAACAGTCCTAGAATGGCTCCTGAATATTCCGCGTGAGTAATTATTGTGTGATCTGTTTGCAACGTGGAAGTTGTTTGGGTAACAGCTGCACTGGATTGTGTTCATCCTATACTAGAAACGTATTAATATTGAAATCATTGAGCATAACAAACAAATTATTTGTTATACTTACAATCTGTGTAAATATAGACAAACATTTTACAGTGTGTGCTATGTCTCTGCACCATTTAGAAATAAGAAGAGATGATAATACTAGTGGAACTACTCCATTAGTCTAGAAATGGCGGGTTACGGTGCAGTAATAAAGAGAGTAAGCTTCCATTACAAGTTTTATAACGTTCACTTCAGTAGCGATCAAGGTACGAACAACAACAGTACTATTTTTTGGTGAAATTGATATTTTATTTTTAAAAATATTGGTGTGGTCGTTGGTAGATAGCTATTATAAAATTGCACAGTAAGTATATTTTGTTGCTACAATTTTGTCGTTACAATAAATTGCTTTCAAATTTATGTAGAAGCACTTTGCTTTTAATATCACGCAAAGGATTGCAAACATTGTCTTCTTGATTAATTATTATATTCTATATCTTGTTGATTATCATAGTACAATGAAAGAAAACAAGTCTTAAGTTTTTTTCTCATTACTTTCACCTAGTGAGTGAAGTTAATTTTGGTAAAGGCACTCAAAGATCGATTACGTTCTTGAGTAGCAAGTCTCTAAGGATGGTGGTAGACATTCCATCAGGTGTCCCGTCGACTAGTTTGTCCCCTATACTATAAAAAAACATAATCTATAAGTCAAGGTAATAATTTAATAATCATCATTGTCCTTCTTTTGTGAAAGTGCAAACCCTGAATGTACCCTCGGGTATTGCCGTGTCAATCTCGATGTTTAGTCAAAAAATCCGGCCGAATGTTTGTGCTATATTTACCCATGTCTATCGTGAAATGACCCGATTCCTATTTAAATGGTAAGCGTACTTGATCAATTGTCTGTATTTATTTTTAAGAATCGATAGTACTTTTCCTCCTTTCTAAGGAGAGGCCTATGTCCAGCGATGGACTATTAAAGGCTGTTGATGATGATGATGAGTACTTTTAATGATCATCCGTCGTCGTTCATTCATCGATGTTCACTAAAACAACACATCTGTAAGGTACGGTACTTTACAATAAGAAACCATTGCAATGAATGTTTCTCATCAACCACAGAGTGTGGCATAATAGTATATTTTGGTCTTTCAAACTTATTGAAATCTATGTTGAAATAATTAATAGACAATATACTACTTTCAAGTGTGTCTTGATTTATGTTAGTAAATTTTATCATTTGAACTATCTTCCATTGGAAATAAACAAGGTTATTTATTTATAAATTTGGTAGTATTTATACAGCTACGTTGTCAGTAGTTTTTACGCCTAAACTAGTTAAGTTTTTATCTCACTTATCTCTATTCCATTAAATAATAATAACGGTGAATATTTGCTCAGGAAGTAGCCAGGATCGTGAACCAACAGTTTACCCTTAAATACTATCGATCGATCTATTATCAGTATTATCACAGACAGATGTTAGATAGATGAGAGATGAGAATGATTGTTGATATTGCCGTTCCTCATGACGAGAATCTCGTAAAAGTTGACAAAGTACAACAAATAAAATAATTGGGTTTATCTCACGAGATTGTCAATACGTGGAATGTCGATTCGTGATCAGTGTCCTGATAGTTTAATCTGCTCACGGATTGATAGCTACCTTAGAGGCTCGCGTTAGACGGCTGAATCAAGGGTCTGATGCAGAACACTTGTGTCTTGGTCCCTATACCCGATGTTGTTGGTCGACTATTTTATATATTTGCTAATCAAGGGTATACAGTGGTGTTAACATTACAATGGATATCGTTTTCCTTAGTCTACCGTTACTGGCATACAAATTGTTTAATAATAAGTTATATTTAATATTTTAAACCAAACTGTGCTAAGTAGTTTGTTATAGGTTCATGCATCAACATAAAATTGGCATTAATTAACATTCATTACAAAAATATTTAGTACAAAATAATATAAATAGTTCCAATGATAAAATCTAAATAAAAAAAGTAACAATATTATGAAAAATAATTATTAATAAATTATAAAATAATAATTTTATGAAAAAAACAAGTATTTCAGACTATAAGTAAAATAATTAAATTTATTTGATCAGGACCATGTCAATACGAATTTTAATATTAATATGTCTATCATGTGTAAAAAATAATAAAGGATAATCATGTATAAAATAAGAATAAAAATGTCACCAATATACATGTTCAGACGATGAATTTGTTTTTCTAGCTACATTCTACAAATCACTAATTTTATAACAGGTTTTACTGACTTGAAAGTCATGTAAAGATTTTTGAAAAGACTATTCAAGCGTTCACCTGGTAACCTATTATAAAGTTATGGTGCCATGCAGTATACACTCTTATGTTTATGTATTTTCTTAATGTAAACCAATCTAAGTATTTTGTGTGTTTTGTCTCCTGTTACGGGTGACCGTATCTGCCAGTATCAAAAAGTTCCGGATTTAATTATGTAAAAGTCGCGGTTTCAAAAATGTTCAGAACAAAAATTTATAGTACTAAAATTAATACATTCATAAGTTACATTCATTGCTGTATTCATTAAACATATATGGTTTAACTCACTGTACTTATTTCTGAGTTACCAATTTTGACCCGTCATAAGTAAAAAAGGTTTTACTGGCGAGAAAAAGTTTACCCAAAACCAAAAAAAATAACTATTCAGGGAAATTGTAAGCACTTTTTTCCATTTGTATTTTGACATAGACCTTTGTCTTGAAGACGTTAATTATATTTACTGTTCTGACAACTGTGTATAAGTAAAATAATAAAATACAGCTGACTATTATAGAAGAAAATAAATATAGAAATAAAAACAAGGCATCCAACATGACTTAAACAAATTGTTGGCACAAAAACAACCTCATTACCGGAGACAAAGTAGAAATTCACAAACTAAAAGCTCGGAACTGAAGCGACGTCGCTTTGTACTGTTTTGTGATTTAGCTATTTAGGATCCAACCTTAGATTAGCCCGGTCAGTCACTTTTTATATTTCTCTTTTATTATGCACTTTTACAGAAGTAGGAGATAATAAGACAAGCTTTGGTTAGTATATGTGTTGTGTCTCCAAATGCCAGATAAAGATGTATTGAAGGCTGTATTTTGCCTTATACAATTTGGTGCCCCTTATGAACGGGACCAAATTATAGGAGCCGGGTTATTAAGAAGGAAATTAGAGTAGGTGAGAATACTGAAAGAATTCGGTAGGTGACAATGAAAGAAGACAAATTTCACTCATACAGATAGAATATAGAGTAATAATAACTTGATTAAAATACCTATGACTAAAATACCTTTGCCTCTAGGTTACAGTTCCTGTAACTCCTCTAAGAAAACTATAAATTGTAAGGATATCAGATAAACTTGTGAAATTATTCGTTCTGTGGAAGCCCAAGTAAAGCTAGACAGATTTTCTGGAAGCAAACCATGAACCAAAAAATGAGTGTTTATCTTATTACTATGAGTATCACTCATGGAACTTATTAGTATAAAATATTTTACGGTTTCTCAGAATCTTGGTATATTTTTATCATATTCTGAGAAAAAAAATCCATATTCTGCCATTTTATACCTAATTACAAACAGCCTTTTACGTTAGTAGTTGTGGAAATTTTCATCAGACGTAAGTAAGTTTAGATGTGTATTATAATTTCTCAAGGCTGGTCTTTCGTTCGTCGACGATAGAAGGTGTAGCCGAAGCGGTCCTCAAGCCGTGATTAATCTTAACGTGTGAACGTTAACTACTGCGCCCTGAAATAGGATTTAATTGTTGCCTCTGGATTTATTAGCGTAAAGCCCTAAAAACTTTCGTGTGTTTAAGTTTTTAGTCTACACGCGGTTTTACATTTATTTAGAGATTATTGACGAGTTTAGGCTACCCTTTGGGCATACATTACAAGATTGTAGTTTTTTTTTTCTATTTCCTTATTTCCTATTTCTAACAATAATACGTAATTATAAATTACATATTATTGTTTTTTTTTTGTAAAATTCACATTATGTTACTTATTCATGGTTTTAGTTTTGTATATTAGTTATTTGCCCATATCAGTAATAAATGATTTCCATATAAGAAACCCTCAAGGTGTATCGGTTAAAATTATTCGATTGTAGGCAATAATATGACTAATAAAGACGCGAAATGCTTGCGACAACACATCGTCTTTATTAGAGGAATAACTATGACATCTAAACCAATTGACAAAAGCAAAACGACTCTGGTTGTACAGTTAGAAAACAATTTTTACTAAAACTTAACAATCTACCACTAGATCATCAACGAAATAATTAAGGCTAAACATACGGACTGTTTAACCCTTAGGCCCTCTACGACTAATAGTAAAACCGACAGTTACATGAAAGACTCACGAGACTTCTCGAGTATCTTTCTTTTGTCGTGTGTCAGTTCTAAATGTTCTCTTTTTCGTTAATTTTAAAGTTCAATTTATTAGTTTCATAAAGAAATTGTCAGCATTTTATGTTGTTTGTTTGGTCTACTATACGACTCTTAAATATAAAAACATCTATTAGAGTTTAAAAAAAATCTTGATACGTTAAGGTTAATGTGCTTAGATTCAGCATCAGAGCCAAGGATATGGATCCACAGCAAGACTGCGGCAACACATACGCTGCATAAAGAACATAAACGGCAGTAGGTTGGCTATTGCAAAACATTTCTGTAACATGAACACGGCTCAGTGTATACCATTTGATAAGGCTGCCATGCCATGCCAGAAAAATACGTGAAACAATAGAAAAAAGCCGTTGTACCAATTTCAATAGAGATAATGGCTTGGGACTGCCTTTGGCCTTGTGTCCAGCCATGAAAGTTATTTTATTTATACTTTATGCACAAATGTGACAAGGGCGAACTTAATGCCGTAGGCATTTTCCCCCCAGTCAACCTTAGGGCGATACAGAGATAAAACATGGTAGATGAATAGAAATTTAAAATGTGATTTTATGAAAAATATAGTATAATAGGATATCATATACCCAGAGTACTTATACTTATTACATTAGAATAATCATTACTTAATAATACATATACAATAAATGATAATGATATTAACACACACAATACATAAGTATTTACATACACATAATTCACACATATAATTATATATACACTTATACCTACAGAATAAATTCTAGAAGAGAGAGTAAAAAAATTAAGTAGAAAGTTATGTTACATGAACCTATTCCGCTAACAAAAACTAATATATTTAGTTCGGTGTATAGTCCGGAGCCTAAAAAAACAAGCCAGTTCGTAACTCATCAGGTATTCCGACATGAAAAAACTGTATTCATTAACTATGTTAAAATAGATACGAATAACACAAAAAATCATTTTATTCTCTAATTAAAAAGTAAATACTGAGCTGCAAATAACTTTGTTTCCCCGATATGTCCGAACACTCACATTAAAGAACCCATCAATTTTCATCAGCTCAAATTCTTTCATGGGCATCTATTGAAAAATTCTAAATCAGAAAATATTCACCTCCTCATTTTTTGCGTCAAGATACCAATATTACCAAGGGTTATAGTATAATACGATTAAATTGAAAATGTTAAACCTTTGGCCCGGTAATAAGGAGCATGACGATCAACATTTTTGCACCGTCTTATATTGAACGGTATTAAGAAGCGCGCAAATGAGTTTTGAGAGTTTTATTATGAACGATGTCACGATTGAAGGGAAATAAAAATATAATAGGGGATTGAAATGTTTGCTTTTATAAATTAAATTCGTGAACGTTTACGTCTTTCGTTACGGGTTGTGGCCACGCTCTGGTTTTGGAATATAAATGGAAATGCAGGCAATTTGACGCGACGTGCGATGTTTACAATGAAGCTGATTTTATGTTTCCTTCCTCTTTCAATTCGCCAACTTCATCTTCAGTATTTCAAATTGAATTAAGTTTTATTATTCTCAAAAGCTAACATGACGTTTGTTGGGGCTGTTATTATATTTTTCCCAACATTTAATGTTGAAGTTTGTTTATAGTTGAAGTTAGGTAAAAAATACCAATGTTGCAGTTATGAGCGTTTATTGAACACTAAAATTCACTGTATAAATTAAAACCTTATAAACCACAATTTCGCTGACTTAGCTAAGTACGAGTTCGTACAACGTTTTTATGTTTAAGTTGTATGTATTAGATAGATAGATAGATATTTTATTTGTACACCAGGGTTTTACAGACATTATAAAGTAATTAACAACAGATACAATGTACAAAGGGCGGCCTTATCGCTTAGTGCAATTTCTTCCAGGCAACCTTTGGATGGACTGGATTAATTTTGAACTGGTGATATGTATACAGAAATTATAACCTATGAAATATTTATCATACATAAATCCTACTAATCTTTATTTACACATAAATACTATACATACATACGTTAATATATACATACGCTAATTTCCAACTATTAGTGACAGATAATGCTCATATAGCATAGTCTTGAAGGTGGTTATGGATTGCGCACGTCTGATAGAAACCGGGAAGGCATTCCATAAACGTACAGCTTCTACGGAAAATGATTTTGTGTAGAAATTGGTAGAATGCCTTGTTATTTTCAATCTCAGGCTTTCAGAGGTATTAACATCTGTTAATTTAGCAAGTTTTCTGCCTGTGGATTTCAAGAGACATGTAGTAGTCATGTCACCTTAATTTTAATCAGCGTGTTTCTGCGACATCACGTACTTTCATAACGAGGTCACCTTTGCTTAACATGTTAATATTAGAGTTGCTCTAATTAGATTCATTATTGTTGATGGACCAATTTATTAAATGCTTGAATTATTACAAAGCAAAATTATTTTCAACATATTAATCATGACGATATAACGAAGAAATTTATCATTGTAATTTTCCTACTAACGGCTGTGTTTAACTTTAATTTCTATGTGAATTACGAATTTTGTTAAGTAATTGAATTTTAGGTACTATCCATCAACCGATTTTCCGAAGTAAAATTTTGCACAGTTGAATTATGCAAAGTGACTTTGTTTGCTACGATGTTACGGGGTTCAAAAAGTAGACAGACATTTTTTTTAAATACTGTTGCCAAGAGATATTATAAATTATTACATATATAGTTTCATGAATCACATCAACAGCCTTTAATAGTCCACTGCTGGACATAAGCCTCTTCTTAGAAAGGAGGTTTTGGCCTACTATTCCACGCTGTCCAGACATGAATGCTATTTACTAATTTAAAAGATATTTCATATAATATATTAGGACCAGTTTTAGTATTGATAAGATATTTAATTAGATAACAGAGTAAATGAAATAAAGTATCACTTAAATTAAAAGTAAAAATAAGAGAAACAACTCGCAAATTTTAAAGTTTTAAATTAAAAATTTCTTGTGAACCTATGACTTCACAAATGTAACAAAATAAATGATATTCATTATTCAGCATAACAAACCCTATTCCTTTCCTTGTTCCTGGAATTGAAGATAATATGTAATTCTCGTCTAAATTATTTTGAAAATAGAGTTTACCTAAACGTTAATGAAACACATGGATCTCAAACAAATTGAAGAAAAGGCAAGACGATGCTGATGATAGCCTAGGTTATAGAGTTTATGAATGACTTCAGACGCTGGTGGTTGGAGTTGAGTACCTTTACTTTGTTCATTAATTTATTGCATCAGATACGGCGCCACAAACTCGCTCTCTTCATTTCTTAAAAATTTGAAAATTCTTCGAAATCGTCTTTTATGTAAACTCTAAAGTCATAGATCAACACACACAAAAGCAACAATCTCTGTTTTATCAAATAGTAAGCAAATCAATTTAACAAAAAGCAAACCCATACAAAATCTATGATATCTCTATGCCGATCTACAACCGCCCGTTTCCAAGGGGTAATGTAACAGAACATAGAGTAATGTGTTACAAAAACAACATTCAGTAGTTGTGAAGTAAGAAAGTAAATTCTGAAAGAGGTATGTTAAAGATTAATTTAATTAGAGATTAAATTAGCTAAGTAAGAAGAACAGGTATATTACTTTAGATAAAGGATTTAAATTAGTTTAGGCTAATTAAAAGGTAAGGTTGATAAAAGAAAAAAAAATGGGTCTTACGAGTATTTGTTGTTCGTTTCCGACTTCGCCGCTATACGCTACGAACTCTTTGTAACAATTTTCTAATATTTGAAGTACTTACATGATTAAATTAGTTGTGTATTCGAATTTAAATAATTAACGAAGAAACACATTAGAGAGAAGAATAAAATATTAAAAAAAAAATATGTTTTACCTATGAAATATGTTTCAAATAACTACACGGATGGCGTAGTGATTTGGGCGGTCACCTCGTCGCTTCCTACTGTGCTGAGTGTTGTGGCTTCGATACACTTTGTGTGATCCACAAATTGCTGTTCGGAATATTTATGTTCGTTGTGTCCGTGTGTCCGAATATTTGTAAGGTCCCTCGCTACACAAGATATATTCCTCCACTGAGCGAATTGTCTTTAAAAAAATCTATTTAAAATTCTTTACAGTAAAGAAAATCATTATTTATTGAGAAGGCAGAGTAAGCCCCTTTTATCCACCTAAGGGCCTGTATTTATTTATAATTACCATTAATGATCAGTAAGTTTAATTAGGTAATTTTAAGTATCTAAAGGCTGATACACCAGAAATGACACTTAAATACAAAAGTAAGAAATCTAGGCAAATATCATGTTTAATTGTTGTTGCTGGCACCCTACAGACGAGTTACAGTTATATTGCGTCTACGAAATATCAAATAAAAATAAGTATTCTACTCATTACAAAGAACATAATACAAAGGGATTTTAAGTAAGGCTCTTAATAAGAAAGAGCCCGTTGCAGTACTATACAGACTGTACTAAATAGAAGGAGATAGAACCTGTCCATGTCTTCATCTATATAGGTTCTATCTCCTTTTATTTAGTACAAGTATCCTTGTATTAATTACAACAGTTGCTTCTGTAAGTAAATCTTTTCAGGTATTTTTACAAGTCGGATATCCACATGTCGTCATCTATATAGGTTCCATATCCTTCTATTTTGTACAATCTGTATAGCACTGAATCTGTTTTTTTTTTATTAAAAGCCGTGCTTAAAATCCCTTTGTATTATGTTTTTTATAATGAATAGAATACTTATTACTTAGTATATACATATATACTCACGCCTTTTGTCCCCGAAGAGACAGATAGATAGGTACTCTTTATTGCACACCATAATTAGGATACAAACAATTATAAATACAAAAAAAAATTTTTTTCGTCAAATTCAAAAATTCAAAATAACCCACCGAATTGAAAACCTCCACCTTTTTGAAATTCGGGTAAAAATCAAAATCAGGCAAAAAACAATTCAGATTTTTTATTCCACCTTTAAAATATACATGCATGTTCTTGAAAACATGAACGCTTATCTCATAAAGTATTTGACTTAAAAAAAAACAATTGCACTTCCAATTAGACCTTACGGCCACATTTAAAATACAAATTTATCTTTCTACTGATACATATTTTAATAAAACTTTCCCTACAAAAACAATGAGACATACGGGGACACGTAATCCACATTATTTCCGACCAACGTTTAAAGTTTCATTCCGAGTGTCACAGCCAGTACCCACAGAGCCTCCCCGGGCCTCCGTACAGAGGGGTCCCTCCCGACTGAGGAGTAAAATGAAATATAGGCGGGAGCGCGTTCCGTGGAGCGTTTTTATTGCCGCTATGTGTAAAGCTTGTAGAAAAAAATTACTCTCAACTCAGTTTTTTATTTGGGGTACACAGGGACGGCTTCAGATCTACTAAATAGGCCCTGAGAAAAAGAAATACCTTAGACAATGAGCAAGCGAATTCTTGCTTGATACTGAAAATCCTTGACTTATAGATTAGTTCAGGTTGTATTTTTTTCAATATTCGGTAGCAATTTAAAAAATATTACAATATTTTCACTAGGAAGAAACAGTATGTAAAGGGACGAGATTTAAGTTTAAAATTAAATTTTATGATACCTTCTACAACACGGTTTATTTTTTTTTGCAAGCTTAAAATACTGTAGATCTGTGAATGTGACATAATCTCATAATTCAAAAAGCCACGGACATCTAATTACTCACAAATTGTATATACCCAAAAAAATTAAAAGCAGCAAACAAATAAAGCAGTTAGACATACATAAAGAAATTCAACCCTAAAATATTATTCATACATTTTCTTATTATTAAGCTAAAAATGTATTTTTCAATAATTTTTTTTTTTGCATATGTAAAGTTACAAGTGCAATAAAATAAGGTCCTTGCGCCTATCCCAAATCCACCCCTGTAGTAACACCCGCGACTCGAGACGAGGTGATGATATTTTTTTCCGTCGCCTTCCTTCCCCTTGAATATTGCTCTCCAAACGTCTTTATTTGCAGCCGCGCGTAATTGTCGAAAAGCAAAATAATGGGTGGATTACAACCGCCCCGGTACTGCGCGACGCCTTTCTTATAACTTTTTTAAGGTATTGTCGCTTTGATAAATTGATTGTTATGATTACGTTAACGGTGTAATAAACTTGACTTAATATGAACGATATATATATATTTTTTTTTTTTTCTTTTAAAAAGACAACTCCCGCATTAGGAATATATCCTGTGTCGCGGGGGACTTTACAAACATACATGAAACGGACACAAAGAACACCCAGACTCAGAACAACAATTTGTGGATCACACAAAGTGACGTCCCATGTGGGGTTTGAACCCACAACACTCGGCGCAGTAGGAAGTGGCGTGGCGACCGCTTATACCACTACGCCATCTGTGCAGTCAAAGTAAAGTCAAAGTATTGTTTTGTAGTAAGCATAGAGCAGACGGGCCATAGATGGAATGGTGGGGGGGGGGGGTGATTGCTTATATATATGATGGGATAGACATGACTGCACGGATGGCGCATACATGAGTATGTTTGTAAAGTCCCCCGCGACACAGTATATATTCCTAATGCGGGAGTTGACTTAGAGTTGAGTTGACTTGAGTTGAAAAAATAAAGAGAACCAATATTAAGCAATGAAACCTGACGCCATTTTCATTTGTCAGATTTCATTTACTCATAGAAAATGTAACTCTGCACCATGTACCATTTTGGTCCCGGTAGATGGGGTTGTGCTAATTTAAAATTTGAAAAAAGTAACCGAGATATCTTTTGCATATTAATCAATAGAATATCATTTATATAACACTAACTTCAAGTAAGATCAAACGCAGATAATTTTACCTATTTTGATAATAATATATCACTATAATAATCTAATAAATAGCGGGTAGGTTCATTTCCAATGTCTTACTAGTTTATTCGTTCGCCATCTTTATTCTTGTTCTTATCATGCGAAGTTCGTGTTTAAGTTAAATTATTTACCAAAATAAGTATGACCACAAAATCACTATAAGGTTAAGGCTAATTTTTTGTATAATCAAAGAAAAAACTTAAAGGAATTTGTAAGAGAGACTGGTGTAAGCGTGAGCAAGAAAAACTACCAGCGTCATCTAGTATGTGTTTCATTAAATTTGCTTCAAGTGTTCAATTATAGGATTTTAAACACGATTTGCTATGTATGTATATACATATAAGATTTTTTTATCTGTAATACAGATTAAAAGAAAAGCCAAATGATCTCGATTTCTTTCTCACAGGCAATATCAAAAGAAAATTAAAAACTACCGTTGAGGTATAAATACATACCTCAAAGGTAGTTTTTAATTTTCTTTGTATGTGTATTATGTATACTTATTTTTCTATTTTTTTAATTTATTTATTATTTTTATTATAATATATGTAAATTTAGTTTAGTCTTATAGGTCTTATAGATCTAGTCTTATAGATTAAAAAAAAAATAGTTAGTGGTTACAATTGTAACCTCTGTGCACCTACCCTACAAGATTTCTACACCACTCAAAGATTGGCTGGTAGAGAATGCCCAGAGCATTAAGCCCGCCGATGTACATAAGTGCATTAAGTTGTAAAATAAAAAATACTCATTAATAAATAAATTGCATTTTATAATTGCTCTAATAAAAAAATAAAACGGCTTATAAGTCAAAAAAGCGAAGAGAAGATTCAACAAACAATGATGTGTAGACTTTGGGCAAAGCGTAATTCAAAGTACCTTCTAACTAAATATTCGTAAAAAAAACTAGACCAAAATTGCAAGGCTCTAAAAGCTCCCTCATTTCAAATTACTCGCCAGCTCTCATAATTACACTCCCGTATGTAATGATGTCAGCCATGTCAGGTGAAATTCAACGGAGCTTAATCAAGCCGTAGCGAGCTAATAAGTCGCAAGCGTTGCTAACAGGAGCTTACAAACCAGAAATTTGTAAAGACGAGAACGCCAATTCAAATATTATAATATAAATTACCTTAAGATAAAATTACACCGTATTGTGTAAGACTGTGCTCTCGCTGACATTGAAATGCAGGTCGTTATATTTTTAGCTCAGTCTTTAATTAGTCAACTGCTTAACATAAAATTTTGTTTACAAATTCTAAAGAATATAGAAATAGACATAGGGTACCCTTTACCCTTAAATAAGAGCGAATTAAAAACTAAATTCATTGAAAAATACTACAGAAAAACGAGCGAAGCTGCTAGCAGCATAAGCTGGCTAACTTTAATATCCTGTACGACTGTTTTACTACTTCTCAGAATGGGAAATATATAGAACACGCAAAAGCAAAGAGATTATGAGAACTTATTTATACATTACAATGTAAAAATAACGTGTAGTGTACGTTTTGTAACATTATTTTTTATAAGTTTCAATACAGTTAAAAGTACTCCTAAACTGTTAGTATGTAGCCGTTTTAACAAATGTTTTGAAAATTTAGTTGGAAATGTTCAAACCAAGTAAATATAATAATGTACGTAAGTCTATAAAAGTTAAAGTTATACTGGGCAATGACCAGGCCAATAAACCAAAAAAGTGTGTGGGTGCAATTCACACACGGCAGATTTTTTTTTTTTTTTTTAAAAGGACAACTCCCGCATTAGGAATATACCCTATGTCGCGGGGGACTTTACAAACATACATGAAACGGACACAAAGAACACCCAGACTCAAAACAACAATTTGTGGATCACACAAAGTGTCGTCCCATGTGGGGTTTGAACCCACAACACTCGGCGCAGTAGGAAGCGGCGTGGGGACCACTTAAACCACTGCGCCAACTGTTGAATTGAAACTTCATTCATCAAGTTTCAAATCAAACCGATTCTAAAGAAGTTTCATGTGATTCATTTCATGTTATATTATATTAAGACCAACCAGAATAGCATAATAATTAAAATGTAGTGCACCTCATCAGTCATTTCTGCACCACTCTAGGGTATACTGGGAGAAAACACTTATGGCATTAGGTTAGCCATTGTGCAATTTCATTGGTGCATATAAAATCTTTATAAAATGTTAAGTTGGTTTGTGTATGCTTCAAAAACTCAGAAAGTTCTACACCGATTGAGCTCAGAATTTGACACGATGTACAACCCGCTCCATAGACTGTTTTTATCGCGTCAGTTTTACTTCTCTTTTTCTATAAATGTAAGTACAATGTGCCATAGCGAAGCGTGGTGTGTAAAAACTGTAAATATATAAATAACTAACAGTAATGTTTGCCTTGCAACAACAATGCGACTATTCTATTTGTCGGGCCTGTTGGTCTAGTGGTTAGTGACCCTGACTGCTGAGCCTGAGGTCGTGGGTTCGATTCCCACCCAGGACAAATATTGTGTGATGAGCACGGTCATTTGTTCTGTGTCTGGGTGTAATTTATCTATAATATGTATGTATTTAAAAAATAGTGAGACATATTATTATTATAAATGACTATATGAAAAGATTTACGATAAGCAGAAAAATATTTGTGTAATATATACTGGAAATATTATACAACGCCTACGAATAATAGTGCTTTCATATAATGTAATGTTTTTTATTACAGTAAATGTTTTTTTTTTATTTATATAAAAATTTGTAAAATTATGCATTTATAAAAGACAACTCCCGCATTAGGAATATCTCCTGTGTCGCGGGGGACTTTACAAACATACATGAAACGGACACAAAGAACATCCAGACTCAGAACAACGATTTGTGGATCACACAAAGTGTCGTCCCATATGGGGATCGAACCCACAACACTCAGCGTAGTAGGAAGCGGCGTGGCGACCGCTTAAACCACTACGCCATCCGTGCAGTCTGAAATCTGTTATCTATTCTATTTCGTCTATTCTATTCTATTATATGGTGAAATCTATTCGTAGGCGCTATTATTAGTTCACACTAATACGTCCCACTATATTCAAATATGAGTTTCAAATAATATTATTATTCTACGCAAATTAGGTAGAACGCACACGGCCGCAAGCCACCCCGTAATGCTGATCTAATTCATTTGCTAATCTATTCAGATACATTAATGATCCCGGATTCCACATCTCATTAATATACAATCATATTAAAACCCCACGTAACGCTAACACTGTGTTTTATTCAAATTGGCTTAAGACAAACAGTGAGATAGTTGAACCGGGTATAAATCAGAATCAACTTGGTGCTGTGTAATATAGAGCGCAATTTTCGGTCGTAATGTGAAGGTATTAAAGTTAGATATTGTGTGAGATGGATAAATTTAAAGAACTTCGCTCCAGTACTGTGTAATTTCTTTAAGAGGCGGTGCAAGTGATGAATTATAGCGATTTTATACGTAAATAAAATATTTCTTATATCTCTTTTGAACGTATAAGTAATTACTTCCGTAACTAAATAAGAGATCAAAATGAAATTGAACTAATATGTTTCTTTTCTCAAATCCGTTTGTTAGAAATCAGGAACAAATGAAATCAAGATCTAAAACGTAAATGTGAATATATAATGATAATGTTCAGCTGTATGAAACACCAACTGATGATCACTTAGCTCTTTGACAAAGGGCCTCTGTCCGATCACAAAGTAGTCAGAAATCTGAAAAATACATGAGCGAGTGAAATCGTATTTATATATAGAATTTAAATACAAATCGAGAAGGTTATTTTGCTATAACTAACACATAAAATTTTATATCTAAAGCAATATTATATCAACGATAATACTAAGTTCCGTCCGTTTAGTGACTGATTAAGAATACGGAATGTCACTACTCTAATTCATCCCATGGGTGTCGTAAGAGCAGTCTAAGGGCGCAAAACAACGCAGCACACCAGCATTGCAAAAAGAAGGAAAACTTAACACAAACCAAATACTGACTATACCAATCAGTTTAGCCAGCGTGGTATAGTAGGCCAAAACCTTATTTCTAAGGAGAGGCCTATGTCCAGCAGTGGGCTATTAAAGACTGTTGATGATGATGATGAATACTAATTCTCAGAACTACTGTTTATCTTTTGTTTATCATTTAAGTAAATGTAACCACAAATAAGAGACAGCATTTAGGTAAATGCTATTTGTTACATAGAGGAAATAAAACTTCTTAAATTAAAGGTACATATTACTTTCAGATTTGCAGTGACTGCTTCGGTGGTGTAGTGGTAGCGTATTCGACTACTGTGCTGAGATCTCGGTTTCGATTCCCGGGTCGAACCAAATGTTTGTATGATCTCCAAATATTTGTTTCGCCGTTTGGTTGTTTTCCATATACACGTATAATATGTGTGTATTTACAAAAAAAAATCTATCAGTCAATCTAGCTTTCATAGTACAAGTGATAAATGATATTTATTTCTGTAATTAATTAAATCTTTTCAGATATCTTTATGCTAGCAGCTAGTAGGTGCCGGAATTTCCTGAGACTCACTCTGGGAAGAAATGCCGAAACAAATCAGAGAGGTGTCTTTTTTTAATCGGTTGACAATGTTAAAGTGAACTATGTGAGCTTAAGCTCTGCTTAGTTTGAAACTAGATGGTATTGTGTGTTATAAGTCTTATATTATTATTTTAAATAATAAAAGCACTTTTGTTTATTAATCTCACCGCTTTTCACTCACAATCGACACCATCACCCATCGACTCCACACTCCAGTGGCTCAAGTTGCGAAGTTTCCCCCCTTTTGTTACTTTTTCATAACAATAACTAATTTCGTTGGTTAATTAAGCAACTGAGAAATGTTTGCCAGAAAATTTTAATGTTTCAATACAGGTCTGCGGATAACGTGAACGAAGTTGGTACGCAAATGCTACGTTCGCAACTTTGTTATGGTCGGTCGCGGTTTCGTTTGAGCGCTAAGCGTATTCCACATTTTATTTTACTTGTTCCTTTATTAATATTTGTATGTTAATTCCACAATTTAGTCTAACTCTTCTCTTGGTTTCTATTGTCTCTGGTATGACTAGCGTTATTTATTTATTGAGTCTTCCTGCAAACATATTGCATAAGGCGGACTTAATGCCTCAGGTATTTTCTTCCAGTCAAACCTTTAGGTGGAGCAAAGCTGTGTGTGGCGGGTGTATATTTGGGACAGGAAAAGATGAGACTGAATTAAGCCATTACAATGGCAGAAAAGAAAAAATCCTACAGATATATAAGTACGAGATATATATAGTTTAAACATATAAATATCATGATAAATATCAAAATATATATATTACGAAGATAATAAATATACTCTTAAGGTGTTATTCTGATGACTCCGTCAACAAGTCTCTATAGAGCTTCCGTATTTTAACCTTAAAAGTGTATCGGTTAGTGGACATCCTGATTTCTAGTTCGTTATGTTCTCATAATAAATTATTTTTTACGGTTTGGGTGGGTAAACGAGCAGACGGATCCCTGTTTGTAACTACCACTGCCCAAGGATACTTGAACCTTAATCTCCGTCCTTCCAGAATCAAAGGCGAAGAGATTTCGGGTTCCTCTAACCTGACTCACTCTGAATTGTGAGGGAAGTAATCAACAAACAAAATAAATTGTCATGTTTACACGCATTCATCACTATCTAAATTTATAAAAATGTTAATTTTGTATGGTTTTTAAAACATTCAGCATCAATATAGGACCGTACACGAAATAAGTAGAGTTTCCCTCTCATCAACAGCCTTTAATAGTCCACTCCTTAGAAAGGAGGCTTTTCTCTTTATTGTACTTCAATCGCACAGTAGACTGCTTCCACGTAATCGCAAACGATACTACTTATAGTTGTTATCTTATTATTGCGAGTTATTTACGATTTAGGAGCGAACCGAAATATATATAAATAACCACTTATTACAAATAATGTTCAGATGATGTTTTACTACTGCTATAGGTGAAAGAGGACTCTTCATTGTACCAATGTAATAAGATGAGGCATAAGACACGATAAGAGTAGTTCTGCACTCAAAATTCATTTTCTTTTATCCCGAAATGAAAATTGCTTCAACTAAATCGCCGTAAGCCTGAACTGAATAATTTTATATTTTTGCAGAACCTAGAAATGGATAGTGCATTAAAGGAAAATACATTGTATTTTCTTTAGTTATTAATGAAACGGTTTTAAAAAGAAAGTTTAAAATATTTGCTTTCACTTGTCTCAAAAATATTGGAATTGTTACGGACATGAGAGCTCTACTTTCAGTCTCATTATACCAGATAGTTACACAAATAACAAACACGTGTATACAGTGTGTTACGTGTATGACGCACGTATTATCCATCTGTCCATATCCCTGACTATTATTATCTCGTTACATAAAACACTTAATTTCTAGTGCACCTACTTAGAAATTTCCTCACCACCCAAAGGTAAACTGGGAGAAAATGCCTGTTACATTAAGTCTGCCATTGTACAATGAATTTTTGTTTGTGCAAAAAGAATTCAATAAATAAATAAAATAAAACATGATTGGATATTAAAACTTCAAATATGACACTATTTATTCAATCAATTCAAAAAATCAATATATTCAAGTTTTCGAAAAACCTAAACATATTGTTTTTAAATATTTCTTAATTAAGAGTAGTAGAGCATTAGGGCATACCAGCAGATGGGTCAACTGATGGAAAGTGACCACCGCTGCCCATGAACGCCTGCCAGAAGAAACAGTGTGGGTGACAGCACACAGCCTTGTGGGGCACCAGCATATACAGATTTCAACTCGGAGCATGCAACGTCGATAACGTATTTATTTGTAATTATTCTTAATTTCTAAGCATTAGCAGTAATATTCTATAAATTAACTTCTACTAAATTCAGAACCAAATAGTAGTCTGTTTTGAAATAAACTAAATTTAATTTGATGTAACAATGTAATATCATATTGAAAGTAAGCTTTACAGTAAAAAATATATTCAATATTTTAAAAGCGAGGCTGGACTTAAGTCTTCTTTCGTGATTTCTCGAACGAATGAAAAAAAAAAACATTATTTATTCAATCGAAAATATTAAAACCTTGCTTCATTAAATTTCTATGTATTTTTAAAGGTAAAAATCAATATGAAAAGTTACTAGTATTCTATTGTAGTTTTCAAACGAATGTAATCAGCACAAAGACACAATAGTACAAAGTAAGAATATGTTTTATCCAAACAGTAGAAAAATCAAGAGACCAGCAAGTAAAGTGCTAGTAAATCGTGTCCCACGTGACCGTGTCGCGCAAATTCCCCCGCTTTGTACCCGTTTGAGTCCATATAGGGCCCGTCCCCTGACAATGTACCCAAGGGAGGACCTGTATTGAAAATGTCGGGTCAACCCTCCGACAAACTATATGGTTTTATTTCATTGAAAACCCTTTGTATTACTGCAGCAGCTATGAATTTTTTCGGGTCAGTAGTTGAGTTGTATTCCTGTATGTATGTTCTTAAGTAATTTTAAGAGTATTGATTTTCTTTTTAGGAATGCTCACACACGAGCATCACTAGTATTCTTGTCTAACATTTCGTTCTCTTTTTTTCTTCTTCTTTTTATCAGATCCAATTATTATTGTAGAAGCGCTCTTTATTCAACACTGATACAAAAGGCCCTTCAACTATTTCTAAAAAGTTTAAAAGACATTCAAATTAAACATAACTATTGCTCATAAAAATATCTTTAAATCAAATGCGAGCATACCTTTGAATGCTCGAAATATGAATTCGTTAAACAATTTTAATTGCTATGTTACACTCAAATTGTGGAGTTAGCAATGCCATAAATTAGTACAATCTGGTTCTTGCAGAACTATAATAAAAGCATTAATTATATCCATGGAGCGTCGCAGGAGCGTTCAAAATAGTCGAGCGCACGTTGAAGACTATTTGTAATTAACTTTCCTTATCACGATCATCATTTAATTTTAAGACGATCATTTTTAATATTCTAGAACTTTGTAAAGCAAGTGACGATAAATGTTTTGTAACAGTTTGCTATAAACCGATTTTCATTTCTGAAAAGGCTGAAATATTTTTGATTAGAATAACTTTCAGTTTAGTTCAGTACTAACCTTTTTTTTAACGTTTGGAAACCCCTTGGGTCGTCACCCCACCGTGGTTTACGGTGGGGTGGTGTGTCGGAATCGGACCGACTAAAACCACACGGTGTGCCACTCTGCGCCTGTAATAGGAGGGATCCGGGAACTGCTATTATTAAGATATCCGGACCCCTCCTGGCACTTGCCCGCAAAGCGTGGACACCAACTTCCGGCTCGGCGAGCGGCCTCATGACACTCGCATATTTCTTCGCGTTGAAATAGTACGGTAACCACGTATGGCTCTAACCGCAAATATCCTTTGAGCGCGCCAGAGGCTCACCCTATTCTGGGCAGGCAGAGCCGCCGCCCACACAGGTGCACCGTACAGTGCCATTGACCGGGCAACCCCCGTGAACAGCCGTCTTGCCGCGACGCTGGGTCCACCCAAATTATGTAAATATTACCCAAGGGCAGCAAGCCAAGCAAGCTTTGGAGCAAGCTGTCGAAAGTGCTCGTCGGAGAGTAGTCTAGTAGTTCGAAATCAGTCATCTCAAACCCAATTTATTTGTTTTTCAATAAAAAATATTTCCTTACCCGTGTTTATGACAACTACTTTGCTAATTGTCTTACCGCTATGTCACAGCTCCTTCAATGAATGCTCTAATGTTTCAGGGATAAGTGCTTTTAAACATACAGTTTTACTTAATTGAATTAATAAAATCAATCTTGTTAAAAAATTAAACTATTATGACCAGAATGCGCTCCAAGCAAAATATTTGTCGGCGCCCTCGACGGGGCGGCCAATATTGACCGATCGCTGAGCTCTTCAGATTTAAACTTAATTAATTTTGTTTAACTTCGTATTAACCGCCATATTTTGTTTTAACTCCGATTTTTCATGTAAAAATTTCGTTCAGTAATCTATTGTGGGGTTATAACAAGCAATGGATACCACAACTCATAATGCTACTTTTTCTAAGTAGTTTTGGGATGCCATTAAACAATGATTTACCTAGGAATTGTAAATTTGTGTTTACAATATGACTGCAAACAGTGAAACCAAAAACAATTTATATCTGTTTGTTATACAAATATTTGTCCCGGTGATTGACAACGCGCACGGCTGTAGATAAATGAATAGGGTTGTTCTATTGCTTATATTTTGTTTGGTACTAAAATGGATGACACTACATTTCGTATCTGTGAAGTACATCGACATAAGTAATTTATAGCAATAGCCAATTGCTGCAACTACTCAAGCTATTGCCTATATCCCCCAATGTATGTATTTAGATATGTATTGGGGGGTATAAGCAATATACCTTTTCTACCATTAAATTCCCTCCTTATCTGCATTTTATTTCAATACAATAACAATGATATTTTCGGACACCAGACACACAACATCTAGTTGCAAACTAAGCAAAGCTTCTACTATGAAAGCTAGATTGACTGATAGAATACTGTAAGTCAGTGTACACTTACACTGACTTACAGTATTATAGAATACTGTAAGTCAGTGTAAGTGTGGCTAAAATTTTACCTCACAAAATGTAGGTTTTTAATATGTCTTTGTCAATCCTTTCGGGATATACGGCCGGAAGTATGTAAATTGAAACTGATTTAAATTTACTATACGTAAACAATGTTTCTAATTTAATATTCCATTTCATTCTATAATATATTTAATATCTGTTACAACTTGTTGCTTATAATTCAAACTTTATGTAATTTAATTATTATGTATTTGATGTAATATATACAATGTCTATAGTATATTTCTGTTGTGAGAATTATAATAGGTACTAGACAATTGGATAACAATAACTAGACGCACACTACAGTCTGCCAGTTACAGCAGTTCTGACCAAGATGGAGGTTTTTTTTTTAAAAGACTTGAAAATAAACGTTTACACGATTGCTAAAATCATTTCCGCTGTGCTCCTGTCGGTCTGCGCTGGTATTATGATATTAGCTGTTCTCTCTCTCTCTCTCTCTCTCTTTCTCTCTGTCGACAAGAGGTGGCAATGTTTAATTAACCATTCCTATTCCCTATCGATTCTTTTCTCTTCGTAAGAGTTACTTAGTTAAATTTATGATCCAGAAGGAAAGATAAACATTTAATTTATATACAATTCTTCCTTAAATAAAAATAATCTATCAACCCTTCCCTTTCTATCCTTTTAGTATGAAAAAATAATTCACCGATCAAGAAACATATAAATTTATCCGCAACCTGTCACGAAGAATATATATCGAGATGTCTGCCCATCTGCCCCAAATCACATGCCACCATAATCGAAAATATAGAGGGCATTGTAACCAACCTAATTTATAATTTATATTCAATAATGGCTCGCATTCGTGGATGTATTATTCAAACATAGGATAATCCCGTAGTATTTCATCAAACGCAAATAAGACCTCACATTGCCCATTGTCTCTTGTTTGTACACTGTCTGCATGTGACGTGTATAGGATCGTCTTTCCTCAAATGAATTACAGCTTTACCAACCTTATTTTAATGTTCAAAATTTTATAAAAGATGTGTTTAGATAAGAAAAGGGGAAGTTTTTTGTTTAAATTATAATTATTCATTTTCGTTTGTCCCGCGCAGTGGATGATAAGAGAAATTAAGTTTGAATTTTTTTCTTTCTTTGTCGCAGAAAGAGATTGCAAAGATGTCTTAAGGTGTTGTAAGGATAAATAGGATAGGAAAAAGGCTGATGGTGATCATTAAATCATTTTGCTGTATATATCTTATATATCACTTATATATCTTCACATAGTATAAAATGAAGTCAATTTTTTTTCTTGTACGCTTAGATTTTTCAAACCACGCAATGGATTTTGATAGCATTTTTACCAATAGAGAAAGAGATTCAAGAGGCGGGTTAATGTGTATAATACATGCGTACTGTAGTATAGAAAATCCGAGAATTTTTAAGATTTGTTCAATTTCACATTTAAAGTCGTAAAAAAGTCGTCTTGTTTTTGTGCGCTTACATTGCAAACGCTGGCTAAACTTTATGAGATATATCAAAATAACGTACTGCAGGAGCGCAGCGGGCCTATAAATATTGCATAATGAAAATATGTCCTGTAGTATGGTCTTATCATAATAATAGTAAAATTAATTACTCTACACTGACCCCACATTTGTAGTATCTACATTGCCCCCGTACGAAGCCGCGGCCGATCGCTAGTATATATGCATAAGTGACGTATACTGTATAGTACTCTATTATGGAGCTTATCTTAAGACGGCTTATTAGTTGGTGGATAACATTTGTTATTTTCTTGTTTTTTTTTTATGTCATAGGAGGTAAACAAGCACATTGGTCACCTGTTGCTAAGTGACTATCGCCGCCCATGAACACCTGCAACTTATGAGTCACAAGTTCGTTGCCGGTCTTTGAGTCATGTATCTCCGTAGCCAGTGACACAGATCTTAAATTAGTCCTGATGTGACTACTATGTCTAGAATGGGTCTATGTGGAAAACAAAAGGAAATTTGAGAAAAAAGTAAATTGGGAATATTGCAAATCCTGAACGCAACTTTACCTTCTTTAGATTATCGTGACACTAGTGATGATTAAAAATTAACCAATCATAATTAACTACCAAACAAATTAACTATTCATTGGATGTCAGAGAGAAAACAAATTCCTACGTCAGCTGCAATTTTGGCGTCGTTAAAACTTCTAGTGGAAACTTTCGAATATTCAAGCGATATTTTCATTCCTATTTTTTTGGCAAGTTTACAATAATTTACTGTGTTTTTCATTTCATTTACGAATCTGTAAGCGTTTTTTCATTAAGCTTGTTTGATTTTTAATGTAGCTCGACAAATATACAAGGGAACTTTTTTAGCATTTCAGTTAGCCTCACGTTTTAAGGGTTATTTAGTAAGCACTACTTTTTTTAAAAAGATCCTATAATTGAAGAATTGTACCTATTGCATGTCAATGTTTAAATAAGTATTTTTTTGTATCGTAATCAAGAGCTAGACACTCGTATTAAGGTATGATGTAAATGTTTTCTTTTTTTTATATGTGATATACTTAAGTAGTTATGTATGTATGTATATTTGCTGGTATGTATAAATATTTGTTTATATGTATACAAATATGTATGTGTGTATATTTATTATATTATATATATCTAGTTAATGTCTCTTTTATATTCGTTAGGAATTAACCTGAAAAGCTCATTTCACCGTCAACTACCACTGTCTCACCGGAACATTTTGATCCATCCTAAGGTTGCCTGGAAGAGATTGCTCTTAGCAATAAGGCCGTCCTTTTTACATTTAATATCTGACACTTTTATGTACCATACTTCTTTAAAACGGTGTACAAATAAAGAGTTCTATCTATCTATCTACGCCGCTGAAATATCTTCAACCATAGATTCTTGATTTACAGCTTAAAATTTATGTTTTTACCAATTAACCCCATCCTACAAACATAGATTAATTTATGTTTTGTTTGACGTGATGTGACTCTATTCTTGAAAAAAAAAAAATTAGTTTAGCTTTAGAAGTTTACAAGAATAACAATAAAGAGATGTCTACGGTACAAACATTCTTAAAAAAAGAAATTATCTATAGTCATGCCGTAAAGCGATAAAACGGTAAACTTAATTGTGTAAAAAAGTTATAGAACAATAGTTTCAAAGAATCAGTACCACCACCGTAACATTTACACCGAACTTTTATACAGTAATTACTGCCTTGAGTTAATGTCCCATTAAGTGTTTACAAGCGAGAAATAACATGGCGATAAGCCGTAAACCCGCTGTAAATACACCTAAAAGAATTATACCGCTTTTTATTTTGACTCAGGTACTAAAATGGTACGAGTGAGCTTCCATCGAAGCGTAATGAAATACGAATTTCAGTTAAAAAGCCCTTGTTATTAGCGAATCTGATATAGTTTATTGAAGCTTTAATTTTATGGGAATATTGAAATATGTAAATTTTGCCACTCCACTCCATTCCACGTTATGTTCGTAATAACACGCAAAGCTACTGAAGAAGTCAGCAAGAGTCCTATTTTCTATTCTCATGTGATAATAATACTATAGTATACAGTGAGTACACTTATTAGTACTCCTTATGGAGAGGGTAAATACTGCCAATGTCCAGGGAATTTTCACGAGGGAGCAAAACCAGAAGACGAGGCAACTGATAGTAAGTCATTACCGCCCATAGATAAGTACAACTAAACAGTTACAAATACGTTGCCAACCGTTGAGGGTCTCCTCCTACAGAATAGATAGGGAGTGTATGGTAGCACTCTCTCGTTGAAATACGACAAGAGAATTGCTATCCCAATATTATTCGCAGTGTTTGCAGGCAACTGATAATTGCCTAACTCTAAGATCGTATTAAAATATTGGATTATTTAAACGAAACATAAGATAGTAATAATTATTTAGTGTTTATCATGAACTACTACTGTTAAGATTCTGATTTTTTTCTTAACAAGTATTGAGTATTTTCTTATCTTTTGAGTCCTAGATAAAATATCCTTGAATTGTAAATTATAGGAGTATTAAACTCATACTTTGCCTATATTTTAACCTCCAAAGAATCACACCGAAGACTTTCAAAAGTAAGCATGCTTTATGTTGTAAGAACATCGAGGTTTTCTATTCAACCTTCTACCAATAAAGCAACTGGACTGGTATTTGATAAGCATCACTCTGATCACGTTTATTGAAACGTCTTTATGTATTTATAGATAATAATAAAGGATTTGAGTTTCTTACAAAGATATCTTCGAACCCTTTTCCTGAGCAACAAATACAGTAATCGTTATTCATAAACTATATTACAAGCTATTGTCAGGGTGCGTGACGCGTGCGCTTGACAGCTAAATGACGTAACTACCCCATTCCGAAGAAGGTTTTACGTCTCTTTGCAATTTATTTTGTATAACTTGTATTTATTTTAGTTGGGCTTCATTCATATGTTATATTCTATTGTTATATCAAGTGTGTGTTGTGACAAGAGTGATGGAATAAGAAATGAGTTATATGTACATTTTTGTATTTATTTTGTTATTCTTTGAATGATTACAAAGAAATTCTTTCTAATCCTCATATTTTTATAGTCTGGTTTCAAAAAAGTTTATTTTTAAGTTTTAAATATAAAAATACTACATCAAATGCACGAATCACTGCGGACTAGGACTAACTTTGCCACGAGTTACCACAGTTGTGAATACAGACAGAACAGAATACGCTTGGGGTGGCAGTCATTGAAAAGGATCATGCACTGCCCTCTATCTTATATACTAAATAAGTTTTCAGACTAAAACCGTGGCTATTGCCGTGCGTGTTGTCCAGAGAACTTCACACTTTAATTACTGCAAGTTAAAAATGAAATATCTTATTATAATGATATATCACACACTAGATAATTATGTTACAAAAGCAAGTAATATAATAGTAGTTGAAACATTGCTAAAAATGAGAGATTTAAGAAAATTAATGGTTGTTAGAAAATATTTTTCAATTTGGCCTTTAGCCATTTATACCCTTGCGTTATAAATTACCCCAGAACCTTTTCTAAGAGGTAGTTAGAACGGTGGTCTTAAATCTGATCTATTCCATCTTTTACATGATATACTTTTGTATAGTAAGAAAATCGTACAGTAAAAATAAATATTAATTAAAAATTATATATATATTATACTTTTGTGATTAGATTTTTCTTTGACCGCGACTTTGCTCACGTAAAAGTAGATTCAGTAAGATGTGTAAAGTTAAAAAATATATTTAAGCATCTTCCAGGTAGAGTGTTACTTTTTTTGTCTAGATGCAACTTTCAGAGCTGCATTTCTGTTAATTTATACAATGCGGTGTTTAGCTATTTTCAACTTTTAACATTGTAAATTCAGTGTTGGCGCTAGTTTTTTTGAGAGCTTCAATGTATACGCAAATTTTTTTTTACAGTTGGATGTGGTCCTTTTGAAGATGACAACATTATGTGTGTTTTCTGCATCCCTGTTAATATGAGGTGCACAAATGTTTACGGCGATCGTTTGAGTACAGAAGGCGTAAAAGCGTTCCATTAATAAGTTTTGACTAGTGTAGTAATTTTTTAAACTTAGAATATAAAGTTGACTTTACATTTGAGTGTTGACATCACAGTATGGGTTGCTTTATATTTGTTGACTTAATATTATTATCTTCTCATTAAATATTAGAGTTGAAGACGATGTCTCTTTCCAATGACTTCTCTAATTATAGGACGGACCTATAAATTCTCGAACATTTGGTCCTTCGAGCCAGTGCAGTTCACGTCCCATTTTCCCATACAAGTAAATTTACCTTTAATTATTATTTACCACTAAAGAAACCAGCCACAAGCCCTTGCAATGTACACACTGCGCCGACCCCAAATAACATTATTATTAGATTGAGTGTTTTTTTTTTAGTTTTGTTCAAACTAATTATATTTATCTTTCTTACTTATTGCGAACGAATCGTTTGTTAAATTTTCAACCGTGAGTTAGGTACCTCTTGTTACTCTTATCTTCTCTTTAATTTGCTTTTGTTGTTTAAAATACTAAAAAACACGCTTTGAAGCAAGCCGAACTAAAAAGTACGAAATAATTTTCAATAAGTTAAAAAAAGACAAAAATATTTTATCGTAGGTAATTTTTTACGCATAGATCTAAATTGTTGTAAAAAGATTTTACTGACATAAATTGGTAAAAGTAGAGTTATTAAACCTATTATAAAATACCTTGAAAAGCACCCCACGCTCTTTTACGATGAAATTATTTTCCTTTTCTATAAGTTATAGAAGATTATTTCGTACTTTTTAGTTCGGCTAGCTATAAAAGCTTTTTAAATTTTTTACCCTATTATTTATTTTTCCTATTTAAGTCATTAATAATGATTATTATCTTATTAAGACTAAAAAGTAACGAGTAACAGATTATCACATATTATGCTTCAGCGACCGCGTGTCAAAAGACACTGGCGTATTTTTAGGTATGGAAAAAGCCGTTAATCCTGAATGTCCTGATCAAGATAAGGACACAAACTATTTGAATTATTGCATTGTCATCGGTCCCTGATAAGTGAGCCAATTTTTTATTTAAATCGTTTTGAAGTTGGTCAAAATCACGTTCGAAGATTTCGTAACATATGTATATACATACATACATACATACCAAACTAATAAAAGCGTGTTAAAAATTGGTTCAAATTTGCAAGTTCTGTAATAGGCAATTTAAATTGTCGTATTGCAATTTTCGACATTATGAAAATAGCTGCATATAAATATTCTATATAAATCATCTCCTAATTAAAAATAATGTTTTTTTTATTATTTTTATGTACGTCTAAAAGTAAATTAATTATTACGTGCTTAACTTGAGGGCAAATAAAGTAATAAATAACTGTGTAAAGTGTTTATTATATTAATTAAAGATACATTGTTGTATTCTACTGTATATTTCAGGATACTCGACTAGTTGTATTTCCGACGGTGACCTTTTATCAAAGATTTACCCGTCCTAATGCGTCGGCTGCAGGTGGGACACTTAAATGTGGCACTGTAGAACCCTCTTTAACCCTGAACCCTTAATTAATGGTAATACAGATACTATTCATGAATATTTTTATTACAATTGTTGTTACATATTTATACTTTATTTCCCGTACGTCGCTAGCAATTTTTTTTTCTTTTCTCCTTTCTAAATCAATTTTAAATTTGAATCAATGATAGAAGTTAGGATTGTGTTCTCATATTTCTAATTTCTAAAATATCTGGTCGACGGTTTGTCCCAATTACGTATTTGGGATTAACACGGGATTAAGTGGCAAAACTTGTTTAGTGTGCTTATGTCTACCCCTTCGTGGAATCATTTACGAATATATTTATGAATGTATTTTATAAGTAAGAAGAAGATATTAGTATGAATTATTGTTTAAGAGCTCTAAACATACAAATCAGTTTGTAAGGGTTTGATAAAAAAGTTTTGATTTTTTTTTAATAAAAAAAATACCTGTGTCGCGGGGGATATATATCCTGTGTCGCGGGGGACTTCACAACCATACATGAAACGGACACAAAGAGCACCTAGACTCATAACAACAATTTGTGGATCACACAAAATGATGTCCCATATGGGGATCGAACCCACTACACTCAGCGTAGGAAGCGGCGGCGTTTCATGAGTGAAAATGCATTATTTTATTTACTTTTATTGTCAATACTAAATCGAAGTGGCGGTTACCGGTTAGAAGTTACTTATCTAACAAATTGACAGGCTGACAAAAATTAAAAAGATATTTTCTTTTACACAAATTTTTGTTGTTTTCTAAAACACTTTTCTTACCTTAGGAAAAAATATATCATTCCTTTTATTATTTTGATTTATTCATTGCGAACCGTAAAAAATACAATACAATAATTTTTGAAAACCTAAGGCTCGTTACTTATATATAAAACTTAGATTACCTTAATTTAACTTAGGATAAGTGATTAGTTTATAACTACCACAACTTTTAAACTTATTATCTAGTTATAAAAGAAGTGAATAAAATTTGTTACACCATAAACTTTTGAAATATAATTATACCACTAGCTCACCTTTTTTTAAATCCCAAAAAGTACTTCAAAAATTGCCAAACGCAGCTGCACAAATCCGTATGCACTTAACGCAACAATTCTCTCCTAAACCGCAATTAACACTTCGAACGTCTGACGAAAACGAAGTAACTTAAAAACTTTTCTCGAGTCGAAAAGACCCCGACGGCGGGCCGCGCGCGTTTCCGACCGCTGACGGCGACACACTGAGCTTCACCCACTCGCTTCCGAACGCACCACCAAAACGATCCACTCAGTTACATAGTAAGATCGAAATTTGATCGCAGTTAGAACGCGTACTAAGACAGCCCGTTGGCTATTTAGACCGAAAAAGGTGGTAGGTACGCATGCGCGCGGTCGTTCAACCCTTGCAGTGATGCTGCAGGCCTGATGAGCCACATTAAGCTGGGTTACGTGGACCGAGTTGAAAGCTAGTTACCTGCGTTTGTTCGCTTGGCATTTTAGACCGAGACGCGTCGGGTGTTGAAAGGTTAGGTATTGTATCAGTGACACTTGATTAATCGCCGTAATTGTAGGGTTAATAATTAACTCGCATGAAATAGTTTATTGTAAAATGGTTTTGGACTATTCAAGTAATGTCTGCCTCAAATATTTGTCAACCTGTTTATTGGATAGTTTTCGGTTTTTAATCTTTTACGTCCTCTTTTTTTCAACTTTATTTAAATTATTTATCAAAAGACAACTCTCGCGCTGGGAAAATATCCTGTGTCATGGGGGACTTTACAAACACACATGAAAGGGATACAAAAACAACACTTTGTGGATCACACAAAGTATTGGTCCTATGTAGAGATCGAACCCATAACACTCACCGCAGCAGGTAGCGGCGAGGTGACCACTTAAACTAGTACACCATCCGAGCAGTTGATTCAATTCCCTTTCAATTGATAAATATTAGTTATATTTTAAACACTCGCTTACTCTTCAGCCATGAACGGATATGCGCTCGGATATCACTTTCACAGCAGCACGTAATATTATAAACCATTATCAGTATCATTTTTTTACCATTTTCCAGTTGTACTTCGGATCCGCACAATGAGTAACTTTACGAAAACGCTTCAGATGGTTACTTTTACGGCCAGCCCCTGTCTAACTGCTTGTAACAATTAGTTTTAATCACATCATACTGCAGATTGCAAGTCCCATTTCATAGTTAATCTCTTTTTCCACCGGGCGGTTGGCTCAAAGAAATCGCAAATTGCGATAAGGCCGACAATTTGACTGCACGTATTGCGTAGTGGTTTAAGCGGTCACCTCGCGCTGAGTGTTGTGGGTCCGATCCCCACATGGGACAACACTTTGTGTGATCCACAAATTATTGTTCTGAGTCTGGGTGTCCTTTGTGTCCGTTTAATGCATGTTTGTAAAGTCCCCCGCGACACAGGATTTATTCCTAGTGCAGGAGTTGTCTTAAAAAAAAGGGGGAAAAAAATGTACAACTTTTTTGTTTTATATAGTTTTACTTTTATTTGTGTAACTGTTCTTAGATCATTAGACATTTAGAAATGTACATAAACTGTTAAATAATTATGTTTTTTTTTGTACAATAAAGAGTAGCCTATTCATCTATCTTACGAAAACCTTCTCCTGAAATACAAACGTTTTGGGAGAAAGAATTTAAATTGAGATAAAGAAAATGGATAGAGTAAGGGGGGAGAGGAAGATTAAAAAATTAAGTGATGAATAAAGTTATCATGATAAAGGTGTTTTAAAGTTGATGATACTCTATATAATTTTATAATACACTTTTATTTAAGTCAAACTGATTAGTTTATTAAATATAATATAATAAAAAGGTCTCTCTGCAAAGTGTGTGTTCGATTTCCACCCAGGACAAATAACGTAATTATCACATCACATCACATCACATCAACAGCCTATACTAGTCCACTGCTGGACATAGGCCTCTCCTTAGAAAGGAGGTTTAACGTAATTATGTGATTAGTAAAACCATTTGTTTGTGTGTGTGTGTCATTTATATTTATATATTAATGACATACACATATGTTAATCATCAATAAGACGGTCAAGTGTAATAGGTACGTGTCAAGTAATTACTATTATTTAAAACAAGTACCTACAAAAGAAACACGCAAATGTTACAAATACTTTACTTGTAGCTATTTATAAAACTGTAATACAATTTTGATAATATCATATTTACTTTTTCGTTTAATTTTATTCACTACTAGCTCACCCGCGCAACTTCGTCTGCGTCTCTCAATAGTAATAAATTTTCTCCGTTTTTGAAACATTCTTCATTGGTGCTCCGCTCCTATTGGTCTTAGCGTGATGATATATATATATAGCCTATAGCCTTCCTCGATAAATGGGCTATCTAACACCGAAAGATTTTTTCAAATCGGACCAGTAGTTCCTGAGATTAGCGCGTTCAAACAAACAAACAAACTCTTCAGCTTTATAATATTAGTATAGATTTTAAATTACTTTATAACTAAGTGAACCAATACGCAGATGATCTGCAATCTACCATTACCGTAATCCCTAACTTAAGTATCTGTCATTATTTTATCTAATTATAGTAACAAAACAACAGAAAAAAATGTAGTACCGTACCGAAGTAACTGCGTAGCAAATACTTACTCTACGTAGACACTGCTACGTGTTACGTCTGCGATAAAGCTATACCGTAGATGCAGAAATAGCGCTACGTGTATTTTAAATAACAGCTTTTATCACTTACTCTCTGTATATTTTTATTATTTTTACTTATTATCCCTTTTTCATCTTGCCGGTCACCGAATGACTAAGCTGCTATACTTACTGGAATTGTCCCATTTATGACAAACAAACAACTTTGTTAAGACAAACTCTAATGATTAAGATAAAAACTCTGTAATTAGATCTTTTTTCTTTTTTTATAGACAACTACCGCATTTATCCTGTGTCACGGGGGACTTTACAAACACACATGAATCGAACACAAAGAACACCCAAACTCGGAACAAAAATTTGTGGATCACACAATGTGTCGTCGCATGTGGGGTTTGAACCCACAACGTGGCGTGGCGATCGCTTGAAGCACTACGCCATCCGTGCAGTCCTGTTAATGCACTTATGACTGTTGATTTGCAGGTGTCCAAATCTCCGCTGGTGACGGTACTCACTTACCATCAAGTGACCTCTTGAACCTGAAGTTAACTCTTACAAGAGTTTCATTAACTTAATGATAAACTTAGTTTTGCATGTAGAACATCGGTTCGAATATTATAAAACAATAACAGAAAACATATAATAAAAAAAAACTATAATAATACGTCATATAGCCATCTTAGTAAATAAAATTTCTACTAATGTCTATAAAATAATAATAATCATATTCAACTACATTCACACAAAGCTATCTAGTCACAAACTAAGCAGAGCTTGTACTATAGGTATTTGGCTACCCAAGCCATATGTCTTATGACGGAACTACCTTCTCCAACGGTGAAGACATTTGTAATGCTTTTAATTCATTTTTTCATAGCGTTTTTCAACAACCCGATCCCGCTGAAACCGTAATTTGTCCGGAATCCCCCCACGCATCAAATATCTACTCTGTTGTGGTTACTACCAAGGCTTTAAAAACCGTTTTTAGTAAAATAAACCGAAAAAAAGGCGCCGGTTTGGACGGCCTTCCAGCCGTGTTTATAAAAAAATGTCAAACTGGTTTACTCGAACCGCTTAAAATTATATTCCAGAAGTCGTTAAACGATGGTATATTTCCTACACGATGGAAGGACGCTCAAATTGTACCAATTCACAAAAAAGGTTCTAAAAATGACATAAAAAACTATAGAGCGGTTTCTCTACTTAACAACTTTGGTAAAATGTTAGAAAAAGTAGTTTATGAGCACATATACAGTACCGCGCAGCATTGCCTACCATCAACACAACACGGCTTCATTAAACGTCGTAACGTCAACACCAACCTTCTAGAGCTAAGTAACTATATAACATCTAACATACGGGATGCGCAGATCGACGTGATTTACACAGATTTTGAGAAGGCATTCGACCGGGTACATTATGGGGTCCTTATTGCAAAATTAAATGCCGTAGGAATAAAAGGTAATCTTTTGCGATGGCTGGAATCCTATTTGAGAAATAGGCGTCAGGCGGTAGTGATAGGCGGTTATAGATCGGACTATGTAGATGTCACCTCGGGGGTGCCTCAAGGATCGCTATTATCGCCTTTATTATATAATATCTACCTTTATGATTTACCAGACCGCCTACATCATTCAAAACATCTTTTGTATGCAGATGACAAAAAAATTTTTCGCATAATCAATAAACACGACGATTGCTTACTACTTCAATCTGACCTAGACCGACTAACTGACTATTATCAACTCAATAAAATAAGTGTTAACGCTCAAAAATGCCAAATAATTAGCTTTACTCGGAAAAAACACCTTATCAGCTATGACTATAGCATAAGCTATGAGTCTATTCCCAGAACATCACAGATAAGGGACTTAGGTGTTATTTTAGACAGTAAGTTTACATTTAAAGTGCACGTTGATCAAGTAATCAGTAAGGCCTATAAATCACTGGGGTTTGTCATACGCAATAGTAAACCGTTTAAAGACCTACACTGTCTTAAGGTTCTTTATTACAGCTATGTTCGAAGTGTCTTGGAATTTGCAAGTATCATCTGGAGACCATTTCTAAAATCTCAAATAGGCTTAATTGAGAGAATACAACAGAAATTCATTAAACACTTAAACTATAAAGCCCAAGTAAAAACCATGACATATGAGCAATCATGTCAATATTACAAAATAAATACACTGGAAGATCGACGCCAAATCGCAGACATGATGTTCTTGTACGACATCCTCAACAATAAATTTGACTGCAACACATTTTTAGAGCAAATTAATTTTAGTGTTCCTTCGCGCCGTACCCGACATACATCATTACTCGCAACCCCATCTGCAACAACCAACTACATCAAAATGACACCATTCATCCGTATTCCACATATATACAATATCGGTTTCTCATCTCTGGATCCCTTTAACACTCCCCGAAATTCGTACAAAAATAAAATTATTCAGATTTTGTCCCAAGCACAAGAATTGCCACAAAAACATACCATCACACTTTGAACATCCCACACACGCTATACAAACACCACTCACCACATTCACTTACACACACTACTCCACATTCACTTACACACACCACTCCACATACAAACAACATTATTGCTATCTGTGTAGCTATATTTGAGATGCACTGTTTTAGGTATATTCATACAGAATTGTTTACTCTTGCTGTGTATTTACCTTCAATTAATTGTGTACTTCGTAATTGGCGTATTGTTCGACTATTATTATGTAAAATATATACTGTCAGCTGTGAAGAACCTAAGTATTAAATAAATAAATAAATAAATAATTTTTTTTTTAAGGGTTGAAGAGTCCCTTCGGATCTGCTGCTCCTCGGGGAGTCCTGACTTCCCGAGGAGGCCAGGAGTATGTGGTGATTCCACTAAAAACCACCCCCACGGGCGGCCTCAGGTGCCCTACTCTGGGAGGACCCGGATCATGTTATTTCAGGTCCTCCCCGAATTGTCACCATTCCTAATTAGACCCTATCCCAAGGGTAAAATTAATGCAAACCCTTAAAGCAATCATCGCTGGCCCCGCCAGCGATAATTGCTACCATACAGGTCTCGTCCGATTTAGTCGACCAGGACTTCGCCTCGTCGAGCAGGCATATCGGTCGGAACGACGACTGAGAATCTGCACCCCTGCCTGGTTTCTGGTGAAGTACCAGCTTGGCTTCCTTCCAACCGGAAGGGAATACGCTATTACGGAGGCAGCTGGTAAACAGCCCCCTCAGCCTGTTCCCTAGGACTACCAAAGCGCACACCCATGCTCGGCCTCGATCTCTTCGGGTTCTCTGAAATCGGTGGCGGGCTCTCAAATACGCTGTGCGGAGATGCCCGGTGTCCACCAGTACAGAGAACCTCTCCCACACCCTGCCCTGACCCGTGACATCTATGCGTCACACACATCAGTCATAATGCCACGAATCAGGCAGCCTGCGCTTCTAGATCGGACGAGACCTGTTCTTCCTCTGAGGTGGTCCAGGCCTGTGCCCGGGCGGCGGCAGGCCACATCGGTACTATGGGTAGCTGATTTTTTTTTTAAAGACTACTCCCGCCTTAGAATTATATATCCTGTGTCGCGGAGGACTTTACAAACATACACGAGACGGACGAAAACAACACCCAGACTCAGAATCACAATTTGTGGGTCACACAAAGTGTCGTTCCATGTAGGGATCGAACCCACAACACTCAGCGCAGCAGGAAACGGAATATAAATACATATTTACTTTTTTTGTAAATACACACATATATACATAGAAATACTCAAACCATATAAAATTTTAAACGTTCATGCACACAAATGTTTGACTTAAACAGGAATCGAACTCGCGACCTTTGGCGTAGCAGTCCGTTGTACAAAAAAACTACGCCATCCGGCTGCACTATATATCTATACTAAAATAAGTTACTAATATCTCCAGCAGCTCTAATCAATTATATCGTCCATATAATTAATTTCATAGCTTCCATAAAGTATTCACTACAATTTTCCACTTGACCTCATCCGCGAGTCACTTCAATCAATTACAACAACTCTCCCGCTAAACGCGCCGAAGAAACTGTAAGAGAAACTAATAAATGAACCAACCAACCAACAAGATCTAAGATTGACACATAAATCAAATCAGGTGTATTGTGAGGTGCCCAGAGGATGAATAAATTGGGGTGGGCTGCGTCGATATTACCGTTTTGACATTAATTGCTTCTGACTTAGACACCGCGCCGCTAAAATGTGCGCCGGGGATTTAAGGTTATTGTGATTAAGCTCTTGGACGAAATCTGTCAGAGGTCTGCTATCATATTGGTTGATAATTGGTTTTAAATCATTTTTGAATTATAGTATTTTTTTAAGCTAAGCCTTTCGGTTTTTACTGCTCTTATTCAATGGTAGTATTATGATATACCTTCCAAATTATATTGTAATAAGAATAGTCGCTATAAATTACTTGCTGTACCCTGCCACACTTCGCTGGGGTACCTTGTGGTTGCAAAAAAAATATGAAAACCATTTATAAAGAAGGTGTTACATCTTGTCGAAATTTGGGCTCAATTGGTGCAGAACTTTTTGAGTTTTTCACTTTTGAACTTGACATTTTATATTTCTAAAACGTGATTAGTTGAAGATAATTGTTTAATTAAAGTTTAGCGTTTTTTTTTTCAAACATGATTTTTAATTTAGCAGTTTAGCTTAGCTGGGGGGTTAACGGGAATACTAATCATTTCGGTTTCAATTATTTATTGAATGATACAGATTAGAGAATTACTCAGTAATACTTAAATCATAATTAAAATTTTTTATTTGAATAAATTAGTGAATTCAGTTTAATTATAAAATTAAAAATCGTAAACCAATGGACCCCTGAAGTAATATAATGTATTGGTTACTGTTAAAGGTAACTTATTTATCATTGTTTAAATTTCATATTTCAAATATTTATAATCGATTGAACGAGATTTCTTTGAAAGCCTTTATTTTGTCACTGAGGATGCTGAGAGGTACAAGTTTAAAAAAATATAAGCCAGTACATATTGGTATTGTTACACTAAAGAAATTTTAACAATTTATTCGATAAAATATACCAATCAGTAATATGAAAATAATGTAAAGATATAAAAACAAGCTTAAATGTGGACGTTCAAAACAATTTTAGTTCTATTTTGACATATTTGTAAAATAAGTCATTAAATAATAACAAATTCTAAGGAACTTTTATTTTAAAACATTTCGAATAAACTTATTTTAAGGCTAGTGAAGAACATACATTTTGGCAAATATATTAATTCACATCACTGTACATGAAAAAAGGTGGCTTATATATTTTGTTTATAGGGGCAGTAGCTCGCCGTGGTCACGGGACCACAACAGTGCAACTTGGTCGTAACGTCAGGCGAACGGAACGAAGGTTGAAACAAAGGTATATCCTTAATACCCAACGAGATAAAGAGAAAATTAGTAAGATTAGGTTTAATTGTGGGAATCCCACCCACCAAAAGAATAAAAGACATGTGTATGAGAAAGACATAGTATGAAGAATGAAAGTGCGAGAAGCATAAGTGATAGAACTAGAATGATAAAGAGAATTAGCGAGAATAGGCTCCGATAATGTTGGAGGTAGGTTCGACTTAAAAAAAAAAAAAAAAAAATATACCCAACGTGAGCTCAAAAACATAATATACTCAATAATTTAATATCCGGAAGATGTAAACACCTTCACCACACGCTACATATTACTATATAGTATAGTCCATCTGAAGGTTGCCTGGAAGAGATCGCAGACTGCGATAAGGCCGCCCATTGTGTCACTGTTTTTTTTGTATGTATCATCGCATGTATCCTAATTATGGTGTGCAATCAAGAATACCTATCTATCTATCTATATCATAGAATGGGATAGTTTAAGAGTTATTAAAAAAATGGCCTGTAACCAGATAAGCGCCATTTTAAGAACCACAGTGTAGCAATCGCCGTCTGCTAATGATTTTCATTGACAAAGTAGATTAATTCTCCATACTAATGTAGCAACTAAAATTGCCAATCGGATAGGTCGAATGTTATCGGTTTAATTCTGACAATTACATTATAGGTATGGAAGGACTCCTTTAAACATTCTTATCACACTGTTTTATGTTTTGAGTGTCTTTGAGTATGTGTCGTCTTTCGGTTAAAATATCCATTAAATTACATTCTAAGATTTTAGCGATCCCAAACGCAGAGTTTGGGATCGCTAAAATCTGTTTTCTCGTTTTCACGATTTCAAGTATCCTTTATCCTAGTCGTTATACCGTGGTGAGCCATCATCATCATCATCAACAGCCTTTAATAGTCCACTGCTGGAAATAGGCAGAGGCCTATATCCAACAGTGGACTCAAACAAACAAGGAGGTTTGGCCTACTATACCACGATGGCCTGACGGGTTGATATAGAGTTTGTATAAAGATTTCCTTATTTTTGCAGTGTTGTTGTGATGCGTTGTTTTGCACTCTTAGTCGGCTCTTACCGACGGAATGAATAGGGGTAACATTCCGTATTCTTAATCCTTCACTACAAGGAAAACTATTTACCCCATAAAAAAGTAGCTTAGTCCTTAGTCTTATTAATTATTCCGACATTTTTTCTCTAAATTTGAATGGGACCAACCGAAATGTATAGCCTCTCCAATGAAAAGAGAATATAGCAATTCAGTTTATAAATGACATAGTTCTGAGGCAACGAAGTTTAAAAAAAAACAACTGATTGAGACCCTCCTCTCTGAAGTCTCCAGAAGTCTTGTAAAAATGATAACATTACAGGACATACTACAGGCTGTTCACGTTTATAGTTTCGTTCAAATTTGTTGACCTATATAGCGAAGGGACCACTTAATGGATCATCTTAGAGGTGGATTGTAAAGGAAGTTGACCTAGATGACCATGTCAATGGAGGCACCTTTTTATAAATACATGTATTTTATGAAAAGGCACCATCTTCTTCATTGGGCATTCAGCGATTGATTTCGCTAGTCATCTTGAATACTGATGTTTCGTCTATATCTTCGATCGATCGTTTATATGGTATGTTTGGGTAAGTTTTCCACGTCAAAAATGACTTGCTAATTGATTTGTTTAAATTTTTAAAAATCTTGACTAAATTAAAATATTATGTTCATTTTATTTCATTCATTTTTTTGTCATCTTCGTGATCTTTTCCCAATATTTTTTTTCTTCTACTATTCTTTTCTATCTCGTCTCTATTCTATTTACAGTTATAATTTCCATTTACAGTTATTCTATTCTCGTCAGCTCACTGTTTACTCATTTGTTTATTTCTAGACACATCTTCTTTTACTCAATTAATCCATCTCTACTCTTAAATCCGTCAACTTCTATACATAAAACTTTCTCCACTACTTTTTGGTCATCTCTACGTATCACATGTCTATGCCTCATTTCCTCTAAAAATCATAATTTATGTGAATAATATTAATAATGATATATAAACATGCGCAGTTAATATTCTTGTTCTAGTGTCCCTTTTGATTTCTAGGCTTTTTAAGCTAATCCTAATTAGTGGTTTGGTATTTGGCCGTCGTCCGACCGAAATCCAAACTAGTCAAAATCCTTTTGCAACGCCGACCCCAAACAAAATTAAAAAATGGGAAGGAAGATGACGAAGATAAAATGAATATCGTTATTCGATTTTTATCTGTGGTTAACATTTAAAAACATCTAACTTTTGAAACTTTATAAAGTTCAACACAGATTTATTTTTGAATTGAATTGAATTGAAAATCAGTGTTAATCAATTATTTTGTTGCATTTCACCGAGTGTCCATGGCCGTCGATAATCCCTTACAATGATTTGACCCGTCTGCTAGTTGGCCTTTTATACCTTAAAACAAATAAGCAATTACAATCAAGAAGTCACCAAGCCATGATATGTGATATTTAGTTCTGTAAGCAAATCTTTTCAGGTATGTCGTCAGTCATCAAAGGAAAAGCTTCCAATACATAAATGTGAATCCCAGTTACAAGTAATTGAATTGTAACAGACACCATGTCCATTCTGCCTCACCACTAAGCTGCCGATGAAACCACAAATAAATTTTGGTTTGGGTTTAAACGTTACATCAATTATTTACTGTTCGTTTGTATACATATTTTGATCTTTAAGTTTATTTTATTTAAGTTGTATAATTAAGAGATTAAACTGAAATTAAAAATCCAATTTGATTACATTTTTCTTTGTATCTTTCTTTTATACTTATACAAGATACAAGATACAAGATACAAGATATTTTATTTGCATAAACATGTGTACATTAAAGATGTTAAGTAATATTGCCTGATCGACATGTTTGACCGTTACCGGTGTACAAATATAAAATTAATTTAACAATAGCATTTTTCTACATGTAACATAAAATCGTTTAAAAACATTTTAAAAAAATCAAAAAAAGAAGAAAAAACAATTACAACGAAAGGACTCGAATATCCCAATTCTGTTTTAAGTTTTGTTTAATATAGTATTTTCTTTTCGTTTCATTTATCAGTGAAATCTGAAGGATTAATTTTGCGTTAGATGGAGTATTTATTTAAGAATCTCATAGTTTTATACTCGTAGCTTTAAAAGGCCACACTGTCCCATTTTTCGTTAAAAGCGGTCACTGTTATGCCAAGTATTTTATCGGCTATTATGGTTAATAGCCAATTAAATACTTGGTTAGTAAACGATAAATTGAACGAACCCTAGAAATTATGTATTTTTACTGATTTCAAGGAAAAGATATTGATAAAACTGACACATTAACGCAAGTGAAGCAAGTAGCAACCGAAGTAGTAGTAGTACTGATCCCACAGTCCAAACGGGCCGGCTCTATCGGAATGTTACCATGGCATCACAGAAACCCGGTATTAAGTAATTTTTAAGAAAAGGAAAACTTGAATCAAACCATATACCAACCCGTCTGGCCAGTGTGTTATCATAGGCCAAAATCTCTTTTCTAAGGAGAGGCCTTTGTATAGCTGTGGACTAATAAAGGCTGTTGATGAAGTATTTTTTTCGTTGCTTTTCACAAAGTGAGTGAGGCTACTAAAGCCCATGCCCCCTTCCTCTTGATTTCAAGAAAAGGGACACATAGGGTAGCATGGCACTTCTGACTCTTAAAAAAGTAACAGTTGGTCATTGTGTGCTACTGTGCGCTTTTCGAGACACTTTTTGCCTCGCACTACCAATCTGTGGAACTAGTTATCGTCTGCGGTATTTCCGGACCGATACGACCTTCAAACCTTCAAGAAAAGAGCGTACTCCTTCCTAAAAGGCTGGCAACGCGTTTGTGACTCCTAAGTTGCAGACGTTCATGGGCGGCGATGGTCACTTTTCATCAGGTAATATAAAAGAAAATCACATTTAATTATTTGGTGTCAAATTAATTGTTATTCCATGATCGTAATCACTGTTACTACAAATCTATTCCGTAGGATGGAGCAGCATGGAGCTAGTAAAGTTTCTATTAAACAGCTATTGCATGACTTCACAGTTGAAATCCGATAACCACGATCCCTGTAAAACGTACGAGTACGCTAATGTACTGACGTATAGTGACACGAATAGTACGAAATACTACACCATGGCTCGGGTGAGCTTGTTTTAATTTCCTACATTTATTATATTCAGATAGTTCTTTATTTACATGAGACTGTAAAGGATCTGGTAGAAGATTTCTGCTTTCGTTATCATTTTTCTAACCACTTACTAATTTTACTTCGGGTTGATGCAAAGTATAATATTGCAAAAGGTATCTACCCACCAAATGGTATCTTTTGTGGCCCTGTCATAAAAGCCTTGCTGAAATTTTTCAGAAAGGTAAAAGGGAAGTTAGGATATGAAAAGCAGATGGGCTAAAGGAGCCAGGGTACGGTATATTGCTAGGCTCAGGATGGGGTAACAGGGCTATAACTAAATTTTTCGTAAGTCTCAGAGCCCGGGGTCGGGTGCCCGTTTCGCCGTCCTGTGTTTAGAAAGGCACTAGGACCATAGGAACATGAGCTGGTCGATTTGTTTTAAATATGTTATTTTAATATACACAACACACAATTTATAAGAAAAAATATATATTTTTTTCTTATATAAATATAATTTTTATGGTATTTGTACGAGTGGTGACGGATTAAGAATACAGAGTTTCACCGTCCCTATTCATCCCGTAGGTATCGTAAGAGCCGACTGAGCAACAAACAACTGCAAAGAGAAGGCAAATTTGAAACAAACTCTACACCGACCCGTCTGGCCAGCGTGGTATATTCTAAGGAGAAGCCTATGTCCAGTAATAGACTATTAAAGGCTGTTGATGATGATGATTATGATATTTAAAAAAAGACCGCAATAAAATAGAATAAATATGTTTCTTAGATAATGATATTAATTTTATAGTTTAATTAAAACATTAAAAAATAGTAATATTAATACAATAAGTTTAAAAAGTAAGCAACTTTTTTCCGGGCTTACAAAGTTAAGATAATATTTTTATCGAGTGCTAAGTCGAGACGGATTAAGTGAAAACCAACAAACTTGTAGTTAACCAGTGACAGTCCACAAGTTTTGCGATTGAGAATCGAGCAATCGCTCTTTGACTCAAGTTTGTCGGCAACTTGTAATTCGATTGAGAGTAATGACAAAACGTGACGAAACATATACATTTTCTTTGAAACAATTTCATTTTTAGACTTTAAAGTGGTTACTAGAGACCGCCTACTGACTCAATTTCGACTTTAAGGTTGTTGAACTTTGGAAAACCCTCCGCCGAATATCCATAATATGTAGGTTTGATAACTGCGTAATATTATGATATTAAGAGCTGTATTCCCATACCATGTAAGTCATTAAAACACAAAAAAAAAACCATAAAGTAGTGTTCTTGTCACCTACTTGCAGAATTAACGATTTCATTTCACTATCACCTAAGAAAACATCTGCAATTCAAATTAATATATCTTTATTCCGTAGTTAAGTTTACATTAAATTAATGCGTAAACTATTATGTTGTGTAAATATGTGACAAATACACTCCGATTGCCACCGTCGTACAATTTCCGCTTCGCTAAAACAAAACGGCGGGCGATGGTTGAGACGCTCGCGTTTGTGATCGGAAATTCAAAACACTACTTTTGCACAAACTTTTGAAAAATAAATATTGTGAGCATTAAATAATTGTAACACTTAATAGCTAAGTTTTAGAATCAAAAATTTCTGAAGTAATAGTTTTAAGAAAGAAATACAGTTTTATTTATGTTGTATGTAGTTGTTGTCCAACTACCACCGTAGTAGCAGAGTGCTTCACTTCTCAAAAAAGGAGCGCCGATCGGGCCAGGGTTTACCCGAAATACACAAGCATTGATGCACTGCGTAGAATTCGTATCCAAAAGCACTTGACTTCAAATCCGAGAACATAAATACTACCCTACTACTATTGATAACAATATCATCAATCATCAACAGCCTTTAATAGTCCACTGCTGGACATAGGTCTCCCCTTAGAAAGGAGGTTTTGGCCTACTATACCACGCTGGTCAGACGGGTTGGTATAGGGTTTGTTTCAAGTTTTCCTTCTCTCTGCAGTGTTGTTGTCCTGCGTAGTTTTCTCCCTTAGTCGCCTCTTACGACACCCACGGGATGAATAGGGGTGGTGACACTCTGTATTCTTAATCCGTCACACACACAATATAGCTCTATCAAATCTATTAAAAAATGTTAAAATTTTTTCGTCAGTGAACAAATAAAAAATAACTATTGGCAAATAGAAGATAAAAGCGTATGTTACGTGCAATTTCATTTCTTCCTATTTACTTACATATATATACTCGTAGATACTTCAACATACAATTTGTAAGCTGCTGTGCCTAACAGAAATGATTAATGAAACTCAATTGGGTAACTCGGGAATAATTGTGGGACAGACATGCTTCTAACATATGGATCCCCACGACTGGAGTAATATGTATGGGCTTTTCAGGAAACCGGTGAGGTAACCAAATGCCCAACCCCTCCACTTTCTTCCTAATTCTGGAGGAAGGGGCACACAAAGGTTGTAACACGCTAGTATGTCAATGGACGGTGATGGTCATTTACAATCAGGTGACCGGTCTACTCGTCAGAATACGTAAAAAAATATTTACTCTTGGAATTAAGTTCAACGACAAATATGTGTGTGTGTTATTTGGGTACTCGTTAAACCTGTAACTTGTTAATATAAAGTCTTTTCTTGTAAGCTTATTCCGTCAGCTGTTATCGAACCAGATAGGAATGAAGTTGCACCATCCAAGTTTAAAACACTCACAGTGTTTCGAGAGCAATAGGGGTTCAAACTTCGGATTTATGTCTTCTTTTGTTTAAAAAGGATTACAGCCTTTTTTAATTTTACTGCACGGATGGCGTAGTGGTTTAAGCGGTCGCCGCGCCACTTACTACTTAGCTGAGTGTTGTGGGTTCGATCCCCACATGGGACGACATTTTGTGTAATCCACAAATTGTTGTTCTGAGTCTGGGTGTTCTTTGTGTCCGTTTCATGCATGTTTGTAAAGTCCCCCGCGACACAGGATATATTCCTAATTCGGGAGTTGTCTTTATTATATATAAAAAAAACTGTATGCTACCTACACTAACACATTTCGTGTTCCATCACTCAAAGTAGTATCATAATGACGTGTATAAAAGTAATGAATTCAACACACATAAATGACAGGCCCATTCAATACTATTAGTTACTTAATGACTTTGCACATAAAGGGTCAAGTCGTGACATGTCTTTAGGTTATAGAATTGAGATAAGACGTTCAAAGGTTTCCACGCATTCACTAATATTCGCTTGGATTCACCTCAATACCTAAAGCCTCGAAGGTTTAGATAAAATAGGGAATATTTTATTTGTAATGTTAACTTGCCAGAATTGTACACTAAAGAGATGTTATATAAAATTTAAGTAGATAGTACTTAAAACACATATTACCTAGTTACGGAAACGTAACTTAGGTTCAAAGTTTGTCCTTTTACAATTTACTTACATACTTTCAACAGAATGTACAACAAACACGTTTTATTACAATCAAATAGCAGCATTAGTTAGCTTTTAAAGCGACTAATCTCTCCCATACGCCCTCCACTTTAATTTTTGTGCACCAGAATCAACATTAGTGACCCACAAACACACCGAGTTATGACACTCTGAGATAATGATCCGGTACAAGTTAATGACCCGGTAGGCTTTTAATTAGCACCGTGACCTTTGAAGATATTTCTAAAATATTCTTTTCAGTTTATAAATGACTTATGTTGACTAATATGAACTCAGACTTCTAAAGTTATTTAGTAAGTTTTAAGATACCCACACAGTTTAATTATTTTCTTACACTCATTAACAACGCTTATTAAAATTTCAGTCAATTTTGTAAGCCAAAGCCAAACAAATGAGTGTATTATTCTATTGCTTTTTCAATAGCTCGCCCATAAATCTTTGAAATTAATTGCATCGTAAATTATTTTAGAACATTGCATTTGAAAGCTTTTGCGACTTAGAGGTAAGTAACTTATCATAACAAAATTAATCCAGTAGGGATTATAAATGCGAAAGTAACTCTGTCTGGCTGTCTGTTACGCTTTCACCGTTGATGTGGCAAAGAGATACTTTAATTGTTGAAGATAATCTGCTATAACAAACACACGCGGGCTTGGCCACGCAGGCCACGGCAAAGGTCAGGCACTTCTGTCTATAAATTAAATATTAATGTCGAGAGCAAAGTCCACTCGACTTTTATTTGCTCATTTTTTTTTAACAACTAACATTATTTAATTTAATTCAGATATAAAAACGATATCAGCTTGCAAACAGAGAAATCACCTAAGAATCAGCTCAACCCTTGTTTTATTCAGTACCTTGATTAAAATGCCACCTTCTGATAAAGCGATAAAACTCAAATTTCCTTGTCCGTTATAAGCTCGGTGAACATCTTTTGTTAGTGTGGAACAAAAAAACTCCACGAAACATTCAATTTTTAACCTAATTAACAATTAAACAGAGTAAGTTTTTTGTTTCAAAGATGAGCATAAGTGTTACTTCGATACTAGTGTTCAAAAGTTAACGCTTAGCTCACTTCTGATAGTGGATAAATATTATTCGGAATTAGTTCCGGACGAATGATTTCTGTTTCAAGCAGTTGGTTTTGATTAAAATCCACTTTGAGTGCTTTAAAATTTGTTAAAACCAACGATTGCAATGTACAATCATCATCTGCCTACCCTTTTCCCAATTTTATTTGGGGTCGGCGCAGTATGTATGATTTTTCCATTCTACTCTGTCATGCGTCATCTCACTGTTTACTCCCTTTCTAGCCATATCCTCCCTGACGCAGTCCATCCACCTCTTCTTCGGTCTGCCTCTTCTCTTGTACCCTTCAACTCTCATACCTAAAACTTTCTTCGCCACATTTTTCTCATCCCTCCGCATGACATGTCCATACCAAGATAACCTATTACTTCTTAACTTTTCATCCAGTGGCGCTACTTTCAGACTCCCTCGTATATACTCATTCCTACACTTGTCCATCTGAGTCACACCACACATCCATCTCAGCATTCGCATTTCGGCTACGTTCAGGCGTCTCTCATCCGTTCTCTTAATGGGCCAACTTTCAGAGCCATACAGGACGGCAGGTCTGATAATAGTTTTATAAATTAGTCCCTTCAGTGTTAAGGGGAAACTGGGGTCACAAGTTGTTCCCGTTACCTGCCGTCACTTCATCCATCCCGTATTGATTCGATGCTGTACGGTTCGATCAATCTCACCATCACATTGTAAGAGGGAGCCGAGGTACTTGAAATTGGAGCAGACTGTTATTGCTATCCCATCCAGCGAAATGGTTTCAGGACTGGAGAGACCGCCGAAATCGCAGAACATGTACACATTTTAGGTTCTGCTGATTTTCAAGCCAACATTCTCCAGCCTTTGCTGCCATTTTTCCAGTCTGCTCTGGACCTCAACCCCATCTTTACCGACCAACACAATGTCATCTGCAAATAGCATGCACCAAGGTGCCTCCTCCTGTATGTCCGATGTCAGAGCATCCATTATCAACAGGAAGAGGTATGGGCTCAGAGCTGATCCCTGGTGCAAGCCTACAGAGACACTGAATTGATCAGTGTTTCCCGTGACCGACCTTACATGAGTGCTAGACTCTCTGTACGAATAGCACGAATCAATTCTACATACTTTACAGGCACTCTTTCTTCTTTCAAAGAACACCACAAAAACTTTCGGGGTACCCTATCATATGCCTTTTCGAGATCCACAAACACTATATGCAAGTTTTTGTGCGCACTCCTGTATTTCTCACATAGTTGGCGCATTGCAAATATAGCATCTGTTGTCCCGCGTCCTGGCATAAACCCAAATTGACTTTGGGTTATCTGACTCTCATCTCTTATTCTTCTCTCAATCACTTTCTCCCAGACTTTCATAGTATGTGACATGAGCTTTATTCCTCGATAGTTGTTGCATTCCTGAACATCTCCTTTATTTTTAAAAATGGGTACGAGTTGGGTTTGACACATTCCTTTGAGATTACCTCTTCAAGCAACAACATATTGAAGAATAGAGTCAGCCACTCATATCCGTCTTCTTTCAGTAGCTTCCAAACTTCCACTGGTATACCATCGGGGCCAACTGCTTTTCCATTTTTCATACTTCGTACTGCCAATCTAACTTCATCTATACTAATCTCGTTCACCAGTCCGACATTCACATCCACATGCTTTAGCACTCCGCTCCATTTATTCTCCTCATTCATAAGTTCTTCAAAGTAAGTTTTCCATCGCTTTTTTATATCTTCATCTTTAAACAACACTCTCCCTTCTTCATCTTTTATACATCTCACATGCTTCAGGTCTTTTGCTCTTTCTTCCCTGTTCTTTGTAATGCGGTAGAGTTCTTTTTGACCTCTAGGTTCATGTAGATGTTTAAATATGTTATATTGAGCTTCAGCTCTGGCTACCGCTACCGCTTTTTTTGCCTTTTTCTTCCACTCTTTATATTCATTCATTTTGACTCCCTTCATTCTCTCACAGACCTTTTCATTTTTCCACGCTTTAAAGGCATACTTTTTTTCTTTTAGAGCTTTCTGTACCTCATCACTCCACCACCATGTATCTCTTTCAATAATGCCTTTTCCTTTTGTTTCCCCAAGTACTTCTCTCGCTATCTTTCGTATATAATTTGGCATTTCACTCCACCATCCATCCACAGACTTATCTAGCCTTGCATTCATTTCAATCATTTTTCCTACCACCTTTACCTTAAAGTTACTTGCATACTCTTCTTTCTCTAACATTCGCCACCTGATTCTTGGAGAAGGTCGGTTCTTCCTACTCTTACTCAAACTCTTACATTTGACCTCCATTACCAGCAATCTATGTTGCGATACTACGGGCACCACTTTGCAGTCTCGGACACAAACCAACTTACTTCTTTTTATGAGAAAGTAGTCAATCTGTGTCGCGTGGCTACCACTTTTATACGTGATCAGATGTTCGTGACGTTTTTGGAACCATGTGTTAACTATTGCCAGGTCAAACGAAGAGGAAAACTGGAGCAGAGACTCACCATCAATGTTTCTACTTCCGAACCCCCTTCCTCCATGTACTCTTTCATAATCCTCATTCGTTGTTCCCACATGACCATTAAAATCTCCACCTATCAAAAGCTCTTCACTTTCAGGGATACCTATCAAAACCATGTCAAAGTCGGCCCAAAATTTTTCTTTCACTTCATCCTTGCATCCAGCTTGAGGTCCATACACGCTAACAATATTCATAATTACGCTCTCCCATACTAATTTTAGTACTATTATTCTATCGTTCACTCTCTTTACATCCGTCACACACTCTTTCAGGGCACTATCCAATACTACACCCACTCCATTTCTCTTCCCATCACTTCCGCAGTAATAAAACTTGTACCCCTCTCCTATCTCTCTTGCTTTCGTACCCTTCCATTTTGTTTCTTGCAAGCATGCCACGTTTATTCTTCTTCTTTTCAACACATCTGCTAGCTCTCTCGCTCTTCCAGTCATACTCCCTACATTCCAACTTGCATACCTCAACCTCACCTCTCGGGCTTGCTTCTTACGTTGCACCCGCCTCGGGTGGTGCAACAAACCTTGTCCACTTATTCGCGTAGCCGGGTGCTGCTGCCGCGCGTCGCCCACGGGGTACGCCCTAGCACTGTCGCACTCAATTTGTATCATACTATACTGCATTAAAATGGTTATGGCTAATTAATTTTATGGCCGGCCGCCTGCCTGTCGCCAAACCTCCTTGGGAATGTAGTCGTTTATACGGTAGGGAAGGGAAAAAGGAAACATCGGGGGTGAGAGGATTGGGTAAGAGAGGAAAATTAGGGTGGGGGAGTACTAGGATGGGAGACAGGACTAAGACTGCGGTATGTACCAATATCCAGCGGTTGGAGAGGCCCTGGTGGCCTCTCCAACCGCAAAGACAAGTACCGCACGGACTGTATACATATTGTCTGATGATAAACAGTCCAAAAGATTCCCTCAGTCGCCTTTTACGACACCCACGGGAAGAGATGGATTGGCCTTATTCTACTCCGCCGAGAACCGGCTCTTTCCTTGCGGCTCAATGTAGTACACCAAGGTTCTTGGCCGAGCGTGGGTCCTGGCCTTAGTCGACGAGGCTCGCGAGCCCCGACTGCGATTGTTCTTCAGTGCATGCCTCGAGTGGGGTCAGTTTCCGAAATTGTGGAAGACGGGGAAACTGGTCCTCATCCGAAAAGAGGGGCACCCGGCGGACTCACCGTCCGCCTACCGGCCCAAAGTGTTGCTTGACGAGGTGTGCAAGCTCTTTGAAAGAGTGATTGCAAGGCGCCTCGTCAAGCATCTCGTGATGGTGGGGCCGGATGGGGCGGACAACCAGTACGGTTTCCGCCAGGGGCGCTCCACCGTGGATGCGATCATGCGCGTGAAGGCTCTGGCGGAGGAAGCAGTTTCCCGGAGCGAACGTTGGCGGTGTCCTTGGACATCGCCAACGCGTTCAACATTCTGCCCTGGAGCTGCATCAGGGAGGCGCTCGTGTATCACGAAGTGCCTCTCTACCTCCGCCGCATAGTCGGGCCATATTTGTCGAAGAGAGCCGTCGTCTACCCCAGTAGGACCGGTCTCGGTAGGCGTGAAATGTCGTGCGGTGTTCCACATGGGTCGGTGTTTGGGCCACTATTGTGGAACATCGGCTACGACTGGGTGCTTCGTGGTGCCTTCTTGGATGGTGTCGCCATCGTGTGCTACGCGGACGACACACTCGTGACGGCACGCGGCAAAACGCACCACGAGGCAACCCTGAGGGCCACGGCCCGGGTTGCCCAAGTCGTTGAGCGAATCCGGCGGCTGGGTCTCGAGGTGGTTCTGCACAAGTCCGAGGCCCTGTTCTTCCATGGGCTTCGGAGGAAGCCGCTTGAGGGATCTAGCCTCACGGTAGGAGGCACTCGCATCGGCATCGAGTCCTCGATCAGGTATCTGGGGCTCGTACTCAATGGACGATTGGACTTCGGATATCATTTCCGAGGTCTGGTCCCCAAGTTGGTTGGGGCAGCGCGTGCGTTGGCGCGGCTGCTGCCCAACATGAAGAGACCCGATGACTCCTGCAGGAGACTCTACTCGGGGGTTGTGCGGTCCATGGCCCTTTACGGGTGCCCAGTATGGGCGGGGGCCCTGAAGGCCAGCAACGCCGCGATACTACGACGACCGCATCGAGTGCTGGCCATCAGGATCATAAGAGGGTACCGCACGCATCTCCTTTGAGGCGGCGAGTCTCCTGGCCGGAACTCCACCGTGGGACCTGGAGGCGAGAGCCCTTGCGGCTCTGTATCAGTAGCGCAAGGAGGCGCGGGAGTTGGGTCGGTGTCCCGAGACTCGAGGAATCGATAAGCGGAAATCCCAACTCCGCCAGGTCATCATAGGGGAGTGGAGGGAACGACTCGGGCAACCTAGCGCCGGGCACGCCGTCATCGCGGCGGTAAGACCGATGGACGCCTCTCGAGGCATCACGGGACCCTCTCATACCGACTAACGCAGGTGATCACTGGGAAAGGATGTTTCGGGGATCACCTGTGTCTGATCCGCAAGGAGCCAACGCCTGAGTGCCACCACTGCGATGGCCAGACCGTGGACACGGCTCTCCACACGCTGGCAGAGTGCCCGGCGTGGGTTGAGCAGAGGCGAGGCAGAGGAGTGGGAGTTCTCTCGCTCGATAGCCTGATTGCGGCTATCGTGCGGAGCGAGAGTGTGTAGAACTCTGCCGTCACCTTCTGCGAGCAAGTTATGCTCGCGAAGGAGACGGCGGAGCGGGACCGGGAGAGGTTTAGAACTCTCCCGGCCCGCCAGGCCCGGGAACGGGCTAGGTACTGCAGGCGAATCAGGCGCCGGAGGTCGCAGAACGACCGCCGTCTTCCATAACCGCAGGCCGGGGGGTGACAGGTGAGGCCATCTGTCACCCTAGCAGAAGCAGGCCGGGATGGCGGCGAGCGCGTTGCGAAGCGCGCTTGCTTCCAGGGAGCAGAGGGAACATGGGGTTCCCACACGGGGGGGGGGGTCGTCTACTCGTCTGTAGATGTAAATGTACGATAGAGCAAATAATTAGAGAATTCGCTTGTTCCTGGATTTTTGAATTTTATTTCTAGTAAAACATAGATTCCTTTGTGCTAAATCATTGGAATACTTTTAAATATAATAAACATACATATGTTTACATATGTTAAATGACGTTTCTGGAATTATCTTTTGTTTTTCTTTATAAGGGGCAAATACCCCAAATTGATCATCTGTAAATTGGAAAACAGTTCATGAGTAAGATCCATTCAAATGTGACGTTCGTTTTCATGTAAAAGTTCATTTTGTTTAAAGCCCGGAGTACCTATTTGTTAGTACATAATTTACCAAAATGAAACTATAATTCATCCATAGGTCTACCCGCAATTCTCAATTAAAAAGATAAATTTAATATAAAAATAATCAATGTTTCAAAAGAAACACCAACCAATAAACAAAGACTATCCATTCTCTAACAGTTAATATTCCCATGCACATGAAAATTGACATCTTTATAATCTCAGTAACGCCATATTAATAACGGTAACTTACAATAGCGTGCGCTGGGTTCCCACGGGATTGCATTGTTCGTATAACCAGAACATTCTGCAGCATGCATTGTATAGCTATTTAGTCTGGTATAGATAGTTATGTTATAATTTACTTGTTTCAGAGAAGCTAATGGATGTTCAGCTAAGGCTATTATATTAACAGCTATTTTAAATTAATTTTCTTTTTTCTACGGAATGTCTGCTGCAGTTAGGGAAACCTAATTATCCTTAACTTAATAAACTTAATTACATCTTGAAATCTTGCATACTTGTTTACAGAAGTACAGAAAGGACACAAAATATCTGACATCTGAAGAAAAACAATTCTCTAGAATGATACCCGACGTGATCGATTAAGCTTTCACTTACGCTAGTTAATAATAAAAACATATAATTCATATCCTTACATATTATAAAATGAACTCCGCGTCTTTCTGTCTGTAGGATAGCGATAAACTGAAAAACTACCGAACAGAGTTTTGTACGGTTTTCACCAATAGATAGTGGGTTTAAGTGTATAATTCATTATGTTTTTTTTTGTTTTAAAACTTGCCTACTGGGGGCTTTGCTCGCGAACGCCGCGGAAACCAGCAGTGGGTCCTGATTCAAAGTGATTATCGCCACCCATGAACGCCTACCATGCAGAAGTAACTAGCGCCTTGCCGCTCTTTGAGTGCAGTAAATTGAGAATACCCTAAGTAGATACAACTCACTTTTTAATATTAACAAAAAGGATGATGTTATAACGGCAAAACTATTAGTATTAAGTTTCATACCGCAGCATAGTCATGACGTCAACTAGAGTGGATCTATTGACCCAGACTTAATATTATTTAAAGCTGCATTCCTCAAAAATAACCGTTGCCAAGAGCCTTGAATCTCCATCAATATTTAAAGTTGTAGTTCTCAGCTCAGATGGTTTCCTATTTGTGATGAATGCGCGTCCTTACAAATCTATTAACTATCTCGTATGCCCCATCTCCCCTTTGGTATTTTTTTTATGGCCTAGGGATCAAACAAGCTGACGGTTCACCTAACGGCAAGTGACTATCGCCGCCTCTGGACATCTGCAACTCAAGAGACACATCATACGTTTTATAACATATATTAATGACGACCGGATGGCGTAGTGGTTTGTGTAACGGACTGCTATTCCAAAGGTCGCGGGTTCAATTCCCGCTCAAGTCAAACATTTGTGTGCATAAACATTTATTGTTTGATTTGGTCTGGATGTTTCTATTTATAATATGTACGTATTTACAATATATATATATATATATATATATATATATATATATATATATATATATATATATATATAAATATGTACATATATACATACATATATACATGTACCCATAGTACAAGCTCTGCTTAGTGTGGGACTAGATGGCTTTAGGTGAATGTAAAAAAAAAAGCGTTCAGAGTTACTGAGAGGGCTTCGAGAATAACCCTCCCCTCCCAACGGGTTGAGCTCCGGTAACCTCAGTCACTCGACGAAAAATAATGACAAAATAGCTTAGAAGCGGTTTTCTGTCCGGTCAGCAATCTAAGAGGGGGGATTTAAGAGGCCACAATCTGTGACTGTTGAGTTGTAGATGTCTGGCGGCGGTACTCACTTAACGTCAAGTGACCCGTCTGCTCCTTTTCCCCCATAACGCTAAGACCTATTTCTTAGAGTTCCATGGATTCACCGGTGATGGATGGGGGAATCACATGCGAGATCGACAAAGCCTGGGAATTGCGACCCAGGAGTAGGTTTAGGGAGTACTACTTGCGACACGTCAGTGCTCACCTCCACTGTCTGCTGTGTTACCCCCTCTACCTAACAATATCTGATGCGAGCAATGCCGATATGCAACCCAAGGTCTTTAAGCAGGTTATAGAGAGATTCAGCTGGTATACCCCTCGAACCCTTCCACGGCATACAATACAGCAAAATAACAATTTTTAGTTATTTCGTTGGTTCCGTCAAAGTCATTGTTCCTTTATAAAACGTTTTGTTTTTAAACACCTTTTCAAAATTTGTTATAAAACTTTTTCCTGTCAATGTGTGAATCTAAGAATTTATCAAAAACCAAGAGCTTGTCGAACTGTTACTAAAGAGGTTTATATAAAAAGGATACTCTCGGGAGCTTATGAGTGCACTCACTCCGTAGTTTACACAAAGCGGATGTACGGACGCAGGACAAGTTTTAGAACGTGTTTCGAAGGTAAGTTCGATAACCATCCTCACCTTCCGTGATTACTTTTTAACAACAGTCTTAGCTGCAGCTAGAAAAATAGATGAACCAACCATTAATATAATATATAAGAAATTTAATGCTTGAATTTAGTAGAAGTAACTTAGGAATTTATCTTTGGCGAAGGAGGACTCTATCAAGATACTTATAACCTATTATAAATATCATAATCTTCTTACCCTTTATCCAAACTTATTTTAAGTCGGAGTAAGAAGTTGTCTTCTTCCATTTTCCTCTATCACTCGTCAGATCACTGATTAATTACTCTCTTTCTAGCCATATCTTCTTTCACACAGTCCTTCATTTCGTTTCAAAATGGTTTTGTTTTTTTTCTATTATGCCTGCCAGATGCTAACTCTCTTTGTAAAAATAATGGTTCTTCGTACACAATATGAAGTAAAATGCTGTTAAGAACGAGATCAGATTGAGTTTGAAGTTAAATTTATAACAATAGAATGTCAAGGACACACTTGCGACAAAGGAGATTCTATGTAAAGATTAATAATAAATAGTTTATCATAACACGTGTGGTGACGGATTAAGAATACGGAGTGTCACCACCCCTTTTCATCCCGTGGGTGTCGTAAGAGGCGACTAAGGGAGCAAACTACGCAGGACAACAGCACTGCAAAGAGAAGGAAAACTTGACACAAACCCTATACCAACCCGTCTGGCCAGCGTGGCATAGTAGGCCAAAACCTCCTTTCTAAGGAGAGACCTATGTCCAGCAGTGGACTATTAAAGGCTGTTGATGTGATGTATCATAACACGTGTAAAATTGTAGTACATCATAACAGTATTACATGAAACAACGAAAAGGAAAATATTAATTTATTCTTTATGCACAAACAATTGTTGCAAGGTGGACATAATGCCGTAGACATTTTCTCCCAGTCGACCTAAGGGCGACGCAGAGCTAAAACATGGTAAATGCGCAGATATGTCGTGACAAATTAATAAAATAATGATTCAAGTCAAAGTAGAAAATGTTATAGAAAAGTTTTGTAGATATTTAGAGCGTTATGTATGTCATAGCTGACGAATATTATTCTAAAACATTAAGCATAAAGATAGTTCAAGCTATCTTCAGCAGCAAAATACTAAAAACCTAAGCATTTAATAAAAATCGATAAATAACGGACTACTGTCACCTATACCTATTTGACTATAATCGACTAAGAGGACATTGCTACTTGAGAATGTTACTAATTAGTAAAAAAATCTATTTTGTTAGCCGGTTGATATTTTAACCGACATTATTGTATCCATAGTACAAGCTTTGCTTAGTTTGGGACTAGACAGCGTTGTGTGAATGTGGTACAATATTATTATTATATATTATATTATATCCTATAAGGTTGACTACAAAATATTGCTTTTAGACATAAAGCCAAACTTTATACACAAACTCTTGACGTGATAATGTATGATACTTTCAATGTAACAATAGTATACACAAGTCCTATCTACAGCTATATCCATCTTTGAACTAAAAACAACACATACACATAAATAAAATAAGTATGAAAGTGAAGAGACTGCATAAGCCCGGTTTCAACAAAAATTTACACAAAAAGTTTACCCAAAACTGCATAAAATAAACTGTAAAAGAAAAACACAGATATGCAAAATTGTACAAGTATATATTTACATAATCCAGGACAAGAAGCCGACCGTCGACGTGTGCCCCTTGTAAATAGAATAAAACCCAGTTATCCTGGGGCTAAACTGTAGATGGATACTGCTGAAATGAGGCCGAGGCGGTGACAAGCAAGGTCGTTATAAATTTGGTTTCGGCCTAAACAGGTTTATATTTATGAGGATTGTTTGCAATTGGTCACGATTAATTTAATTAATATTAACGTTAAAAACTTACAACTTACTAAGCGATTTCGGTGATCAGGGCTGTTTATTTTTTAATGAGTTTCTAGGATTATAGAGGTCAATTGACTGTAAATATTGGTTTCGATTTACCACATTCAATTTCTTTTAGAAAACCGGTGTTAAGCAATTCTTTTGTTAGAGGTTACCAGAGCCCAAATCCCCACCCGCTGACTCGAGCGGGAGGGACTCCAAGGGCAGAAACGCACTTGTGACTTTTGAGTTGCAGGTGTAAATAGGCGGCGGTAGTTGCTTACCATCAGGTGACCAGTCTGCTCGTTTGCCCCGTTATACCATTAAAAAAGGGGTGATTTATCAAAATATGCATTTACAGCGGTTAGTTGTGTAAATATTGCTAATGATTTCAAATTGATTCAGACAGGCAGACGGGCAAGTAAGTGATCCTGTAAGTGTTTTCTTTTGAGAAATGGAATCCTAATAATCTTTCAGTTTTCGGAATGCTATAGAATTTATTAAAATAACAATCAACATACTAAAAAGGAAAGATATTCTAGTAATTGTTAATAAAATATTACTTTTAAAACAATTCCGTTTCGGCTTAACCGGCCTCGGCTAGTAATCCAGGCAGCACTAGGCGCTGCTCCCTCACTAAAGAATTTTTTGTCGAGCAAATTCTTCCATATTGTTGTCACGCGCATTCCTCGTATAATGTTTAAAATGCCATTCTAACAAAGACATGATCTTTTACATTTTGCATTAAATATGAAATTGTGGATCTGACAACGAAAGGAAAACACATTAGCATTTGTTTAACATATCGCGTTGCACTGGTTACGTTTCTTGCGGCCGTCACTTTTTGTGACGTTGAAATTTGTTGCAGAAATGTTTCTATTTATCATAGCAACCTGGTATATAATTGCTTTCTTATTGTTTGAACACGATCAAATAGTACTGAAAATAGGGCTAATTAAAAGTGAGGGTCTATGGATCCCTGTTCGGAACGAAGTTTCTTTCGCTTTTTGGTAGACGTTCGCTATAGTGTCGGAAAGAAGTCTTGTTACACATATTTCGGTCTTGCTCCCATCCGCTCAAAGAGTGTAACGTAAAAAAAACGACAGAGTTCGTTTTGATATAATTTATAAAAAATATTAATTTTCATAGAAATGACCTCATCATACTAATTTTGTGATATTTAACATAAATGGTGAAATCGTGTGAGAGCTGGTGTTATGCAATTCTTAGACAAGACAAATTAAGCTTTTTACCGGTGAGACCAGGTAACTATTTTTTTTAACGTGTGGAAACTGCCTCGGGAATCGGTAATCGGACCGACTAAAACCACACGGTGTGCCACTCTGTAACAGGAGGGATCCGGGAATTGCTATTATTAAGATATCTGGACGCCTCCTGGCGCCTGCCTGCAAAGCGTAGACACCAACTTCATGTAAATTCTCTATTTAGACGACGTACGGCACACGCGCACGTCCGCAGGGGAAAACCTGTCCCGGTTAAACCGCGGCCACGGCTCACCAGTGCCTCATGCTGCCCTGAGGCGGCATTGGGTCCGAGTGGAGGTTGTCCTCTCGGGCCTTCTCGGCCACCAAGGATGCGACCGCGGTAAAACATCTGTCGCCAAAAAAAAAAAGGAAATTTACAAGCCTCGTCCAGGAGTCTAGGTAATCAAGGTTAAGGCTACCAGCTTAGCAAAGGATTCTTAATATCCATAATCGACCCAGTTTCTTCAAATTTTTTGACCACTCTTCGAATGGTTGACACATTAGGTGCACTTTCTCGACTGACAATTTGGCGAAGTTGCGAGCGGTTTCAGGGTAACTTTCCCCATTTTTGGAATGATTATTCACAATTATAACGCGCTGATTTTTGGAAAATCGCTCCATTTTTAATAAACGCTATAAAAATAGGTGACAGCTGTCAAATTTCAGAGTTGCCACCACTCTGTGGTTGCCACTTGCACGAAAAAAAATTCTAAATTTAAAAGTGCACTATTACTGAGACATTCTTTATCTATGGGCGACACGAATTTAAACACGAAATTAGTATACCTTCATAAACAAAATAATTTGGTTTCACTTATTTTCAAGACTCAGTTTATGGACGCATATTATTATTGCAAATTGCTTGTACATTGAATCACACAAGTAGTTTTACAAGCTCTGAACAAAAAGCTACTGGATATGGACGCCGATGCGCTGCCGACGAATTCAATTCCGACTAAAATTCAATAATATTGCCAATCGGGGTACACAACAGCCTCCATTGTGTTTTAGGAACGTAGTTTTTGTTCAATGCCAATGGCTCCAAGCTGGAGAACTTTTACGTTGTGTGAATATTTACAAAGACTGCAAAACATTGACAATGGGTTAGAATTTACAATAATATTATACATGGCGTTTGAATTATAGCTCAATAATACTTATAATATTTCCATATTTCGACTGTATAAGGTCAAAACTAGTTACAAGTATTGACCTTATTGACCTTCTCGATGAGGGGTCCCTTAATGATAAGTGATTACCGCCGCTTATAAATTCCTGCAGCAACCTGAATTCCAACACCTTCCAACCTATCCAAGGCCATTCCTAATTCTGTGACTCGTATGGCATTTATATTAGCAATATCCTCAATCTCCCCACCTTTACTTCTTACCTATACTTTCTTTTGTAAATTTGCCTATAAATATTGCCTGCCCATAAAGGGAACCTGGTTAACGTCAATGGCAAAATTTGTATGTTTAATCACCTTTGTCTAATCCTTTGGCAATACAGATGTAAGTGGCATATGCATACTGTATGTATACGAGTATGATAAGAATACCTTCATTTTCTGAGTAATTGCAAATTCACTTTTAAAAATAGTAAATGTAAGTGACTAAAACAGTCATATAAAATTTATGTGTTGAATATAACACAACTAACGCACGTAGTAAATTACGAAAACACAGACCCTTTGGAGTAAACCAAATTGCTTGTGAGAAGCTTTTGCACAAAATCAATAGCACGTTGGGTTCTTTTTATGATGTAGGGAGCAAACAATCCGATGGGTCTCCTGATGGTAAATGTCTATAGACACCTGAAGTTTAAACGCCACAAGGGCTTTGTTGTTTGATGTCTGAAGACTCTTTTATTTTCAAGATTCAAAAGATTTGAGAGATATGTATCGGTTCGCAAATACTGCATAGGAATATTTGTTCCATTCATTGGTTGTGCGGGTTAAAAAGCTGTTTTTCAAAAGTGCAAAGTGATAGGAATGGCATTTTTTTCTCATTGAACGACATAGACCAAAATGCATATATCCTGTCATCTCATATTCTTCCGACACACCATGGTGTGTCGGAAGAATATGAGAGACTCAATTCGCCGGAAGTATAACTGAGTAGGCAATGAGAGAATTGAATTTTGTAAAGTGTATTTAGATTTATCTATCAATAATATTAATCTTATAAAATATGTGATTGTATATTTTCTATTTATAAATTGATACGTCAAAGGTGTACTCAGTAAGTACTTACAAATAATTTTGCTCAGTTGATTTATAATTTTGCCATATTTACGGTTAAGACGTCAAAATTATATTACAACTTATCTTAAAAGAAAGGTTCGCGATCAAAGGAATATAATCTCTAAGCCTTAGAGCTCTATTTTAATTAACAATACTGTGTTGAAACGTATATTAAGAAAAATATTTAAATTCAGCCTTAATTAACGCAAACAAGTTGGTCTAGCAATCCTGTTTGATTAAGTATTACATGTAATAAATAAAGTATGAACAAAGTTTCATAAATATATAAATACCTTTCGCACTGATGGTGACGTTATTTCAAAACTAATTATGTATTTATCGCTTCTGTCGTACACTGTATTTGATTGATACTCGCGTAGAGTTTGAAACGTTTAGACTGATCAGTATTTTAAAGTACTAATATTTTGGAAACTTGAGAATTGACTTGAACTTGAGAAACTGCAGTCTCAAAATATAAAATAGTTGAAATCGCTGGAATTTAGTAAAGACAAAGCAGATTAGTACCACAGTTTAATCCCTAAGCTTACTTCAATCATTATAAATCATAATCAAATAACTTTACTAGTCCACTGCTAGCCCTAGGCCTCTCCTTAGAAAGAAGGGTTTGGCCTACTATACCACGCTGACCAGACGGGTTGCTGTCAGTGCCAGTGCTGTTGTCCTTCGTAGTTTGTTCCCTTCGTCGGCTCTTGCGACACCCACGGTATGAATAGGGGTGGTAACATTCCGTATTCTTAATCCGTCACCAAACTTATTTTATTTATTCTCTATACTGTTAGCACTCAACCTTTTCTAGTAGTCCACTGCTGGACATAGGCCTCTCCTTAGAAACTTGAGAGGGTTTGGCCCTACTATACCACGTTGGCCAGACTGGTTGGTATAGGATTTGTGTCAAGTTTTCCTTCTCTTTGCAGTGCTGTTGTCCTGCGTAGTTTGTTTTCTTAGTCGGCTCTTACGACACCTACGGGATGAATAGGGGTGGTGACATTGCGTCTTCTTAATCCGTCACCAAACTTATTTTAGTTATTGTCTATACTGTTAGCACTCTATGCGTTTGGAGCGTAATTAAGCGAGGTGATTAGTTCGCGCGAGATTAATCTAACGATTTTAGATAGTAAATCACTTAGTATGATTGAGACGAGTTGATTAATATTGAACTTGTGTCTGATACATTTTGTATTTGTATGTACAGCACTATAAAATTACGGTAAACGTGTTTAGTTTGACTTCAACTCAAACTTGTTTTCTTTCTATTATGAGTTATTTGATAATCCTTAATGAATCATTAAGTTATAATTAATTTAGCGTGTCTTTTTGTTTTTTTTTTTATATTTTTTGGTATTGAATATTTACTAGGAACTATTGACTTAAATTTGAGGGTAAAAGAGTCCTACAATACTCTTTTCGTCAACTGACAGTTTAAGTCATAAATAAGACCTATTTGGACAAGGACATACACACGTCAATCACTAATATCAGTTCATTCATATATTTCTATCTCTTTCCTTACATTCCTTTCCCTTCTTACTTACTTTTACTTTCCAATAGTAATGCCAACTTATCCATTAAACCCTCAAGGGGCCTGGTAAAAGCAAAACTGCTTGCAAAGTATGAAGTAAGTGAGTTTTACTAAATTACAATCGACTAGCATAGAGTCTGCTTTTGCAGGCTTTTCTTTGAAAGATTTTGATAGTATGGCGCATTGCATTGTGAGAAGAAAATTTAAGAAATATAATAAAGTTAGGGTAGGTGCAGAATCTTCCACCTTACAGATTCGACGACGACTGTCGTGTTCTACTGACTGGCACGATATATATTTCCGCGAAATTGTGATCACACACAAAGCAATTGAACAAAAGTTTTAGTTGACCACGATATTCTGACCGAAACATTATCACATTAATTCACGTATCTGAACGTAACTATACATTATTAAACCCGAAACCTTAAAACTTACTAAATATTGTATTGCGCAAGAGTAACTTCATTTTTAAATGACAGCAGTTTATGTAAAAACAGTTTAAAAATAGTTGAACATTTCTGTTAGACGTCCTCTGCACCTGTTGAAGAGAAATACTGTACGTTAATCGCAACTCATAACATTCCACATGGAAGCCAATAACATTGTAGTCTAGTCAGTAGTAACCATTGCCTGGATTCCTAATAGAAAATAGTATACTTAGAAAATTTGTCTTTACCAATTTTAAAGGAAACAACTTTAAGTATATTCTAAGAATTCTCGTACTAAAACTATTTGCCCCTAAGTAACCAGAAACTTGAGATTATATTGCGGGTTAATTACATATACACGTCCTAAGTAGAAGCAAACACATACCGAGAGGTGTCTGAGCTGGGGAAGTTAACGGCTCAGAGCATGCGTAGTAATAAATTTTCTGACAATCTCTTTAATAAATAATTTTGTAGGTGTACGAGATTCAAGGTAATCATGTAATAGATATTACATACGCTTTAATCTGATTAATATTAAAGTTATATTAGTATTCGTTTTGTATCGTAATATTTGGCAGAAATAATAATCTTTTCAATTAAGAAGTTGATGAAGTGTTAAGCAATTTTATTTGAAAGAATTTAGATTTAGAAATTAAAAAAGAGTGGCCATGAATTTAATTGCCCTCTCTTCTCATAAGGCTCAACCCCTTGGAAATGGGCGGTTGTAGATCACAGGCATATAATAGATTTTCGATACGTATATATTTAGTTAGCTAAACATTTGACAGAACAGAGATTGTTGCTGTTGTGTATATTGGTCTATGACTTAAGAGTCAACATAATAGACGATTTAAATCATTTTTTTTTTATGAAATAAAGATATAGGTATTGAGTTTTATTGTTATTTTTCATCATCAGCCTTTAATAGACCACTGCTGGACATAGGCTTCTCCTAGGAAATTAGGTTTTGGCCTACTATACCACGCTGGTCCGTCTGAGCGTCCGATTGGTGTTGTTATTAAGTGTTCAATATTATCCAATATTTTACTCCTCTATCTCTCTGTGTCCCAGTTTGTTTACAAAAATAATTCAAATTTAGTTAAAATACTGTCATAGTTAGCATATAAAAAAACCACATGAAATACAAACATCTAAAAATTAAAAAAAATATTATACTCAGAAAGAAATCTTAATCGCATCGCTTCAGTCATTAGTAAACTTATATACCATGAATAGCTAAAGCTTAAAAATTAAACTTAGTAAGAATATTTAATACTACTTCTCCTTCTTAGTACTGCCTAATACTTCCTAGTACTTCCTAGTCTACTACTAGTACTTCCTACTTAAACTTCATCAGATATAGGCTATTTGATATTGTTGATCATATCACTAACCAACACATCAGTGTGGTATAAAGCTGCAGGGACATCTATACAGGGTGTAATAACGATCGTCGGTATCAAACGCTGCCGTTTTCCGATATTGATGAGTAGAGTGGAGCTACCGTCCACCACGCTATGAATCACTGGCATTACCTGGCGCCTGTACCATGAGACACGAGCGACAACTACGAATTTTAATTTATTTAAGTTACATTGATGACTTTGCATTAGATTGTTTGTAACTATTGCGGTTTTATGTTTGGAATCTAAATCAAAAAAATATAGAAATGTATGATTTATTACTTACTTTTCACTATTCAATTAGGCAGCTAATGTTCTGAATTCTTACAACGCTAACAGTAGTGTAAAGTTATTTCTAATCTTATTATCGTATTATGTATTTCCTTAAATTCTCGTGTGGCACACAGGGAGAAGTCTTATCAAAAATTGGGATGCAATCTTTCTAGCTGAAGTATTTTGTTTTAGATCTAACTAATTATTCAATTTGATTTAACTCAGAGAAAACCGGTGTTAAGTAATTATTGCGTTGCCTTTCACTAAGTGAGTGAGGTAACCGGAGCCCAAATACCCCCTCCCGCTGACTCGATCAAGAGTGACTCCAAGGGCGGCAACGCATTTGCGACTTTTGATTTTCAGGTGTCCATGGGCGGCGGTAGTTGCTTACCATCAGGTGACCCGTCTGCTCGTTTGCCCCCTTATACCATAAAAAATAAGATAACCAAGCAATGTATTGCATCCAAGACGATCGTCCCAGCGCTAGTTAACGCAGGTGAGTGAGCAGTATTGGTGGAACGCATCAAGCGGAACAGCGTGTGATGTATGCCGTAGATATGCAAGCGTTTAAATTTAATGTGTAATGCTCTTAATTTACCTACACAAATGAACATAAATTTAACGTTAAATATATATTTTTTTTTAAAGACAACTCCCGCATTAGGAATATATCCTGTGTAGTACTTTACAAACATACATAAAACAGACACAAATAACACCCAGACTCAGAACGACAATCTGTGGATTTCGACAGACACAAATTGTCGTCCCATGATGGGATCGAACCCAAAACACTGAGCGTAGTAAGAAGCAACGTGGCAACCGCTTAAACCAATATGCCACTTGTGTAGTCAATCAACATAAATACGCAAAGTTATACTGAAATCCTGAGAAAATAATTTTATCGTGGTAGAGTCATGATTCGGCAATATGGGCCAGATTCGACATGAGCGATACCACAGTTACACAGAAAACTGGTATTGTTATCGAATTAATTAGGTTATCTCAGCTAAAACCCCCCCTCCCTGATGCCGGTGGCAGGGACTCAAAGGGTTTCAACGCACTTGTGCGAGAGTCACAAGTGCGTTTCAGGTTACTCGTTTGCTCATTAGCATGAAGTATGAAGGTAAATTAGGGTGAAGGAAGCAGATAGGGATAGGAGAATATACTCCTAGCTAGGAAAGGGAAGAACTACTCGCAATATTCATTGCCCCATAATGGATATTACAATATCAGAAACGAGACTGATACTTTAGCGGCTTGAAGAAGCCTGGTTCCTGACGTATGTGCGTCCTATGACTAGCAAGGTCACCACGACAGGTTCCTAAGATGTCGATGCCTGTTAGTTATTTTCTAACAAAATACATTTTATTTTAGTTAAGCGTTAAATTTAGGTTTAATTAACGAAACTTTTATAGCGTTAAATTTAATTTTAACATTCTTAGATAAATTAAAATTTGCAGACTGTATTGTTGCTGAGAAGTTATTTAACTTTAATTTGATGTTTCTTATTTTAGACGAAGTTGTATTTGTAGGATGTAGCTGTAGGACTATGAATATAAATAGAGTATCAAAATTTTATAAATTTTGAATGAGAGATAGTGTTTTCCAGTTAGTATATAGTATAGTAGATAGTGTTAGTTAGCCAACATGTGTATGCGTGTGTATATAACTAATACCTATAAACACATACAGCTTAAGAGAACTACATATTTTAGATAAATCTCTAATTAAACTCTACTACCAGACATTGATATTGTACACTTATCTCTGAAGTTAGCTACATGATTTGTTTTACAAAATAAACTACACACATTTTTACATCAAAAGCTCTGCTAAGTTTGAATATTCTTCTTTATTCAAAGAAGGTAATAAATACATTTGCATTTTTACGTTGACTGTAGAACAAAAGTAGCAGCTGCTCATTTTCTCGCACAGATTGTAAACGCTATGGCAGAAATAAAGGATAGCAATTGACTGTGACTAGTTTTATTTAAACAATAGAAAATAAAAGAACAGTTTACTCTGTTATTCATATCTTGGGAATCTTAAGCTTTAATGATTCTTCGCAATTAATGTGAATTTGACATTAGCTTGTCAATTATCCTTATAAATATACGTTTTCTTATTATGTGAAAATTATACCCCAACTGAATATTGCCGTACATTTTTATAACAATAATAATAAGAACTACAACCAATCTCTGGAACGGGTTATCGTCAGCGGTAGCTGCGGACCGATACGACCTTCAAACGTTCAAGAAAAGAGAGTAGTCCTTCCTAAAAGGCCGGCAACGCGTTTGTGACTCCTGAGTTGCAGCCGTTCATGGCGGCGATGGTCACTTTCCATCAGGTGACCCGTCTGCTCATCTGCCAGGGGATAAAAAAAAAACATTTTATCTTTCTTTGCTGTTCAATGTTCATCAAATCACTGTCAAACTTTTAAAGCAATCTAATTGCATACTAACACATAAGTAATAATAGCATACTTTAAAATACCACATTTATCACTTAAAATCCAATTATATGATGTTTCTCTTAACGGTAGAACAAGAAAACACAATTCAAAAGCAGTAACTACCCCTCACCGGGTGCTGTCTTGACTTCAGCACAAAAACCGTCTAATTTCCTCTCACTGAACCCATAAATCCACAATGGAGAGAAGAAACACTAACGCGTTAAGGCTCTGACAACAAAGAGGCATTCAAAACGATCTCCGTCTTAGTTAAGAGGCCGACACTAGAAACGCGTTCGTCAATGCACACTCGAGTTATTGCTTTCGAAACGAGCGCTTTCCTCAACCTGTATTACGAAACATCATTAAATTAAAGTTATACACAAAGATTCTCATATTTGAAATCCATTACAGCTTTAGATCTATCAAAGATTTTACGGTTTACGCGTAGCAAGAAATGGATGTCGAATATAATGGTGTTATCGTGGTAAATGAAGCGAACAGTTTTCATCGATGCTCAGCTATCGTGAGGGGTGCGCAGTGTAAGTGCAGGGATGCATTATGCAGTCTCTGAGTCGATGGAATTACTGCAGTGGGGTGCTGCGAGCTTCATCGTGAACTTTGTTGAGTTTCGGTAATGTTTAGAAAATGGGTTAACCGTCTGTTAGCAACATTGACAGCAGGTTAACTCCTATTGTAAAGTTGCTTGAGTATTGATCGCATCAACTAAATACGGTTTTCTTTGCATTCAATTAGACAGATTACGGTTCTGTCGAAATTCAGGATATAAGTTACGGACCTGAAGAAATACTCGTAGAGAGATTTTACATCACCTCCCTTAGACATAACAGTGCGTAACATATAAAATACTGCATTCTATCATGTGGGTTATGAAATCAAATAATGTAACACTAACTGATCCTCTTTTTTATTGCATGAAAAATTAAAAATAACAAAAATATACAGATTTTTTATTTCGTCCATATGTGCATAGAGAAAGGTACTCAATTTTAAAGATTTCTGGCAGTTTCTTTTCCAACTGATTCTAAACAAAACCATGTAGTTCTCGAAATTAAAGACATTCTCATACTTCGATATTATGTCACTGTTAAATTAAAATTCTGAATGTTACACACACATCATAAACAAATTATTGTTATCTAGGTAATAGTATCAAGGTTTTTTTTATTTGATTTTATTTATTTCACATCACACATCAACAGCCTTTAATAGTCCACTGCTTTACATACAGCTCTCCTTAGAAAGGAGGTTTTGGCCTACTACGAGTATACCACGCTGGCCAGACGGGTTAGTATAAGTTTTGTGTCGAGTTTTCCTTCTCTTTGGAGTGCTGTAGTTTGCTGCCTTAGTTGGCTCTTACGACACCCTGGGACAAATAGGGGGACACTTCGTATTCTTAATCCATCACCACATACTTAATTATTTATCTCATATTAAAATGTAAAAAACTTTTTGATGGATAGATGACGATGATGGCCGAAAACAATATGATTCTAAATCTGATAGCGTAGTCGTCATATAAGATGGAATTAGATCTTTTAGAGGAACGAAGCAATTATTTTTTTTTTTTAACGTGTGGAAATCCCCTCGGACCTTCACCCCGCCGGGGCTCTCGTTCGGCGGGTCGGTGTGTCGGAATCGAACCGACTAAAACCACACGGTGTGTCCTCTTTGCGCTCCCCGGGTTTGTCCCGCTCCTGGTGCGGGTTCCGTCTCCAGGACCTCTCTTTTTAGGCGACGTCCGGCACACGCGGCTGGCCAAACTAATGCGGGTGGAGGGGCGAACCCATCCCGTCCACCCGCGGCCACACTCAGGGCGGCATGAGGCGCAGGTGAGCGCGCCTCCGCCGCCCGGTTCGCCGGAGACGGATCAGGTCCGAGTGGAGGTCGTCCTCCCAGGCCTTCTCCGCTGCCTTCTTCTGCGAGATTACCTCCTCGCAGAAGGTTGCGACCGCGGTAAAACAACTGTCGCTACCGGCCATGGAGCGAATTACGGCCGGTAGCAAGATATCTACTCCGATGACTGCAGTGAGGGCCCGGCGCTGCGTCGCCCATGCGGGGCAAACCGCCAGTGTGTGCTGGGCCGAATCCTCACTGCAGTCGCAGTGGTGGCAGGCGGGGCTCGATTCCCTCCTAGCGACCGAGTACAGGTACTTTCCGAAGCAACCGTGCCCGGAAAGCACCTGCGTCAGCCGGAAGGAAATGGGCCCGTGCTGCCGCCCTGCCCACTCGGCGATGACCGGCTGGAGAGCCTCCACGGCGGCGAAGCCAGCGCCTGGAGTCTCCAGCCGGAACGACCAACGAGCCATCGTGGCTCGGCGAGCGGCTTCGCGCCACTCGCGCACGTCTTCGGGCGGAGGGCGAAATCCGCTCTCCGCCCGGGAGTCAGCCACTCGCCGATAAACTTCGGCGAGCACTTCCGCCTCCAAATCCCACGGGGGAGTTCCGGTAACCGCGTATGGCTCTGACCGCCATTACCCTCTGAGGGCGCCAGAGGCGTGCCCTATTCTGGGCGGTCAGAGCCGCCGCCCACACCGGTGCACCGTATAGTGCCATTGACCGGACAACCCCCGTGTACAGCCGTCTTGTCGCGACGCTGGGTTCACCCAAATTGGGCAAAAGTCGCCCTAGGGCAGACGCAGCACCGACCAGCCTTGGAGCAAGCTGTCCTCCCGTCGAGGATCCGGCCCAGATATTACATCTGGGCCCGAACCGGTACGAGGACCGAGTTGACCACGATTGAGGCGCCATGGGGTGGACCACGACGGGGCCCATGAAATAACAGTAGTGTAACCAGCCCAAAATCGGCTCGAAGGGCCCAGTCGTACCCTATGTTCCACAAGAGGGGTCCAAGAACAGACCCCTGTGGAACAACGCACGACATGGGCCGACACCTCAAATTACCATCTCGGTCCTGGTACACGACGGTACGCTCCTCTAAATAGTCTGCCACTAGCCGCCAGGTACTTTGGCACCCCATGATAGTGGAGTGCTTCCCTGATGCAGCTGAATGGCAGACTATTGAATGCGTTGGCGATGTCCAATGACACCGCCAACAGCACGCCGCCACAGCTCACGGCCTCTTCGGTCACGGCCCTCAGGCGTAAAACAGCGTCGACTGTCGAACGCCCCGCCCGAAAAAGAGGAACGAAATCCTAAGTTAACCAATAATATAAAAACAAAAAATATAAGGTCCTAAATCTTAATTAATTAAGGTATGCCGGATTCGTAATATCATACTTCTCATAAAAATTAATAATTTATCTACGTCTCACAAAAAAATCGAATAACGTTCTTAAAATGGAGCAACTAAGAAAAGGAATTAAATTTTACTCTTAAATGCAAATCAACGAATCGCATTACCAAGAATCCATTAAGAGGCTCACAATTATCAGCAATATTCAATTGATTTAGGCTAAGCTATTAGCCGAGGCCTTCGCAGGAATTGGCCCAATTATGTGTCATAATTGCACGCTGACCTTGTGGATCCCATACATTATTTAGCTTTTAATTTCAATTTATGGCATTAGCCGATGTAACTGAAAATAATATATTGGTCGCAGCTGAAAGTGTTTAGACCTATATTTAATAAACTTTATTAGGAATTACACAGACAAGACCCAAAAAAGTGCAGTAGCAGTAGTTGTAGCAGTCTACGATCTCTTATACGCAATATTTAAATTGTTTTATATAAATTTAAATATATAATAGAATATTTAAATTTAAACTTGACAGTAATACTAGCGTTTGCCCGCGGCTCCGATTGCGTGTATGTCGGTGGGTAAATATGAAAGTGAGTTTGTTTGTTTGCTTGTTATGTTTTCATGCCTAAACGACTGAACCGATTTTAAAAATTCTTTTACCAATGAAAAGCTACGTTATCAACGAGTAACATAGGCAAGTTTTTCCTTCGATTACCTACATACACGCGGACGGGGCGGAGCAAAAATTAGTAAAATATAGGCCACAGATTTAAGCCTGCAAGCAGAAAACGTATACGCTATTTCAGTAATAATTAATTTCTGTTGCGTCCGCGCTGCACGCCGAACGATGCGAAATCGCTCCGCTACGGACAGAATTTTGATTGCCACCAAGTACTGTGTACGCGGCTCGTGGGCCCTCTATGAGCTATTTCATGCATGACATTGTATAAATAATGCGGTCGTCATACCAACTGTAAATCAAAGTTATAAAATTTCAACTACCTGTCGATTGGACATTTATGTACATATTTTTGGTACTCAGTGGTTTTGCAATAAAATTTATTTCATTTTTCGGTTAAACATTTTTTGAAATTTGACTATTTATTAAACAGATAATTTTACGCTATTCCTTTATGATGAGGATAAAAAATGACTAATGAAGGCAAATAAGTAAGTTAATCAAAATCGCCGGAAGAATGAATGATTGAATTAAGATAAACGGTTACCCATGTCTTTATTTCACGTGTGCTCGACGATTTTCAGGCCTGATTGTGTCCCTTTTCCAAGAATTCTGGCGTGACTTAATAATGTTAAAGTACTATCTAGACTAGAATTTAACAGATATACATGAAACGGTACACAAATAATACCCAGACACAGAACATCATTTTGTTGATCACAAAAAGTGTTGTCCCTATTGGAGATCGAACCCACAACACTCACACAACACGTAGTAGAAAAATGTGGCAACCGCTTAAACCGCTACGCCATCCGTGCAGTCAACACATATTACACACATTAAATATAGACACATAACATAATTTATTATAAATGAACGAAAACTTCTACTTGGAATTGCAAATGAATCGTCTCACATGTAGATATGGTTCGTAGCTAGCTCAACTAGATTTATGGGTTGGCTGCAGTAGCTGACTCGCAAAGGACATATACCACATCAGTTATTGATATTTTATGCAAAAGTAAACATATGAATACTTTTTTAATAAGATTGATTCTGATAATGAATTACAGTGGTGATGATTTTTTTATGTATTATGTTAGGGTTATTCGCACCCTTAATGTAAAGGCGTTATACAAATAAGAAGTTTTTTGGAAAGTAATGTTTAAATATTCTGGATTCTTACGTGTCAGCTTATTTTTCGAATAAAGTACTTATTATTTAAGTTATAAAGGTGAAATTTTTGCAGATTTATTCTTTGATAACTATACTATAAACAGCCATGAAAAAAATAATAATATAAAAAATCTCATAAATTACAAGTGATTGAAAAAACACTTTCAAGTTAAGCCCATATATATAATAATATGGCAATCTATTATGAATCAGACCCAAAAAAAAACTAAATTTTGTATAATATAAAGACGCAACTACAAATTTTTCTATATAAAACAAAAAGTTTATAACAAAACACTTGTTTTTTTGCAAAAACACAAATAGAAGAAAGTTTTGACGGTTCGCTTTCGACACATATGGACACATTACTGCTCGTGACCTTGTAGCACTAAAAACGGGAGACCAACGGAGAGAGGCACAAACATATATTTTAAGAGTCATTATTATCATTTTGCTTTCTCTGTCAGTGCTAACCGGTAGAGAATCTCATTTTGTGCCCTTAGCTTTGTGAAGTGTGATTATAAATACAATCACACTTCACAAAAATAATGAGTTGACCCCTTATAGTGTTCTTTTTTTTATTTTTTAAATGTATTTGCTATTTGACAAAACAGAGATTGTTGCTTTTGTGTGTGTTGAACTATGACTTTCGAGTCTACATAAAAGACGATTTCAAATATATTTTTTATGAAATAAATAGAGTTTGAGTTGAGTTCTAAATATAATATTTTTAAAATGTAATATTGTTGAAATATGATTTAAAATTAACTGTTTAGATAGGGCCAAGGAGATCCAATTTCAAATTACATGATATCGTTAAACATTTTGTCAAACCATTCGAATTTAGTTCGTTTCGTTAATAATATCATCTCAATTGTGTAATGAAATTTGTATCCAAGCAATGTCAAGCTAAGCACTTGTAGTTACAAACTTATATTACGATGCTTAACAAAGGCAAAGTAAATGGTAAACACTATGAGCTATTCCAAGTACTAACTAATTGATGACGTGAATTCAAGACTGTTTAGCTGGTCCGAACACTATTTCAATAATTTAATTTCGTTTTTGCTTTTGTTTTGCAAGTAGTACACTAATATAGAATACTTTGTTTCGAAGGCAGTTGGTGTATGGTGTTTCGCAGGGAGCGGTCCTAGGACCACTTCTATATGATATAGGGTCTATTACTGTCATGAAAACATTAAGAATGTGCTCTGTCAGAAATAAGTAATATGCTAAATATTGTCAGGGTCTTACATCACACATGACACTTGGTGCATGGTCTTAATTTATTGCATTCCATAATGTACATTCAGGTGGTAGGCTTAAAACTAGGTAAAAATTATGGACCCTGTCAGGCACAGCACTATCAGGGCCTCAATTATGCTATTTTATGTTCACGCCAAGCTACTGTCATACCACTGACACGCTATTGAGATGCCATCGAGTGGCCATTGGCATCATTGGCATCATAGTCTACACTAACTAAACAACAACGAAAACAGCAACGATAATTCTATTAATTAACGTTATTTTGATTTGACCAAAGAGCGTATGCTGGTCATCAGGGCCTCAATTCTGCTATTTTATGTTCAAGCCAAGCCACTGTCATACCACTGACACGCTATTGAGATGCCATCGAGTTTCCATTGGCATCGGTATAAATATCGGTAGTCTAAACTAACTCAGTGGCGATGGAAAGGCAGTGGCTCATCAGTGGTGACATCAAAAAGATTGCCATATTTGGAAAAATAAATAAATGATTTCCTCAAAAAAACGTAATATATTTTCAAATTATAAGGAAATGATTTATTTATTTTTCTAAATAAGGCAATCTTTTTGATATCTCCACTGATGAGCCACTGCCTTTCCATCGCCACTGTAAAGACACTGAGTTAGTGTAGTCTACCGATATTTATACCGATGCCAATGGCCACTCGATGGCATCTCAATAGCGTGTCAGTGGTATGACACTGGCTTAGCGTGAACATGAAATAGCAGAATTGAGGCCCAGGAGAGAAACATACTCATATATTTTTAAATACATACATATTACAGATAAATTACACCCAGACACAAATGACCGTGCTCATCAAACAATATTTCGCCTGGGTGGGAATCGAGCCCACGACCTCCGGTTTAGCAGTCAGGGCCACTAACCACTAGACCAACAGTCCCGTCTGAATTGCATATTTATAAAACTAGTTGTTGATAATTTAATAAACTTATTATTGCACTTGTAGGTATGTAAAAGGTATTTCACCTTAATCGTCTTGTGGTCCCTCTATGTCGTCTTTATCTTTTTGTGTCATCGATCAAATATCTACTCCTTAGGGAATATTAGAAGGGCATTATTGGCAGAATGTTTTAACCCAGTAAAATAATGATATAAAAGATTTTGGCACGTTTAAAAGAGTATGGAATACCTACAAAATGTAATTACTTTGATTTAACTTACTTTACTTTGCATTGAAAAAAAAATATAGGAAAAAATATTAGTTTCATTGTCTCTTAGTATGCTTCAAAATTCCACTGTATTTGTAAAAGAAAAATAATGCTTCCATAGCTTTTGCAAAGGAAACCTTCAAAATTTTGTTCTGTAATCGAAGAATTACTTAATTAGGCAATAAATTAAAATGTTCTACGAATATCTACTCATCAGTTAAATCAACACAAGTCAGGGAACAATGGGCAAGTTCACGAGCATAACGTAACTAATGCTTTGGGCACGTAGCAGGCCGCAGTGGGCCGCAAGCCAGGTCGATTATGTGACTGCACGCGTGACCCTCATGTTAACTTCGCAATGTATTGGACAAAAGTCCTGTGCGAATTACAGTTTTAATAACTTTATGGATTTAATTATATTTATTTGAAATGATAATTAATATTACCATGATAGTGCACTTATGATTTTAACTGTTTTTGGTAAAAATATATTTCGCTGATGTAATTTGAAATTATTGCGTTATGAAATTTATGTCTAATTAAATATGGTCTTTGGTGTGAATAAAAGCTTTTAAAATAATCTCTTTTACATTTTTACATCATTATATTTGATATAAAAATTACCATAACTAAATTAAAACTATGTAAAACTCCTCCACCATCAACAGCAACATAGCCGATACCTAATCTACATTGCTTTTGATAGGTAACCTGTAAATGAAGTAAGGATGGCGTAGTGGTTTCAGCGGACACCACGCCGCTTCCTACTACGCCGAGTGTTTTCGGTTTAAACCCCACATGGGACGATACTTTGTTAGATCCACAAATTGTTGTTCTGAGTCTGGGTGTTCTTTGTGTCCGTTTCGTGTATGTTAGTAAAGTCCCCCGCGACATAGGATTTATTCATAGTGCGGAAGTTTAAAGTAACAAAAAAAATACTTGGTCGGATTTATCATTTCCATATTTTAAAATCTTTGCCAATATATTACGCAGTTTTAACACTATGAGAAATAGACCACTGTATAACCAAGGAGCGTCAAGAAAGTAATAATGTAAAAAGTATTTATTGAACTGAAAAATAAAAGAAAAGCTTCAAAGTTGAAAGGACACTTAACTCGTGAGAAATCATAAAAGTAATTAAAAGTCCATCAGATGAAAGGTCGATAAAGAATCTGATAAATTGGAAAGTTATTAAATCAAACTATCAATGAGCAATATCCGCAAGAGCCGTAGATTTCATTATCCTTAATTGAAAAATAAAAAGAATTCTTTACTTACATCGCATTCATTCTTCCCTGCCATCCCACAGTTTAGTCTATAACTGCTATCTTTTCTTCCTTATTCTAACCAAACATAATATTAAGGTCTCGTTTACCAAAAACAGTCATGTCAACAACAGCACAGGGTTTAATTTTCTTTATCTACAGTCTAAGTCTTACATCCTTTAAATCAACATTTACTTCAACAGTAAAATCAAATAATTTGAGCGTAATACGGACTTTATTTTCTAGATTATAGGACTTAATTTTGTTCATGGGCATCTTTTATAAAAAGGTCTTCTAATAGTAAAGTAAAAGTTCTAGTACTAAGTGCATCGAGATCGGTGTACGTGTATCCGCCGACGATGTCAGTTGAAAATTTCTCGTTACCGCAATGATCCACCATCGGGTATAGCGTTTTGCAATATTTTACAATTTCACGTGAGCGCTCAAACACGGCTGGCTCGCAAAGGAAATGCTTTCATACGATTTCTTTGAGTTGTATATTGTATTTGAGGTAACAAAGAAGGTTCTTAGCACTTGTCTGATAAAACGCTACTGAGTAATATCGATAGTCAGCTGCACCTGAAAGCTGCTATTGTAATTCAATATTAAGTATATACGCTAGTTCAGGAAACAAATATCGATATAGGTAGGCGCTGTATTTGCCAAGAAATTACCTTATAATTTAAAACTGTCAACGTGTACTACCAATACTACCTAAGTTTTTAGTTAGTTTATGGATATTATAGGTAGACTAAGCAGAGGTAATGTAATAGAATCTATTCGATCAGAATCTGATTCTGAAAGACGGATATTAATACACAGAGACGTATTTTTCTTACACCCAGTTGAAAATATCCAGATCAATACGAATACATTTATGCTCACAAATCTTTGAACTTTTTTTTATATAAGTGGGAGAAAACGCGTTGCCTCGGACATAGCAGTTGAATATCCTAATTTCGCATCACACAGGTCAGTAAAATGATATGCCACCTCCGATAGCGTTGACTAAATATTAATTTTTGGAGTCACACAATAAGGGACTATCCATAATTAACTTAGATTTTTTCTTAATCATTCATTTTCTTTTTCATGCACTAAAACCACTGTTAATACATACTAAACTGTATATTATTTTGTGAAAATTAAGAAAGAAAGTATCTATTTCAATTAATATTAATTTACGCATATTCAAACTTTTACTTCCAAGATTTTATTGTAGTAGTTGTTAACTTGAATGTAATTAATACTTTTCAGGTGTATGTGGCTTTCATTGCATGCCTTCGTTTCTCTCCGCAATACATCCTTCCACGTGGTCTTGGGTCTACCTCTAGAGCATACTCTGGGAACGGATAGGTCTAGTGCCTGGTTTCTTACGTATTCAGGTAGTCTCCTCTTGACATCGTCTTTCTCCGCATTGTCGCGGTCTTCCTAACTTCCTCGTATGTACTCGTTTTTGATCTTATCCATCTTATCCATCGCCGCACATCCATCTTAGCATTTTCACGCCGCTGCGTGGGTGCACAAGTCTCACTGCTATACATTAAAACTGTTATGAATCAGCCCTTTCAACTTTACAGGCATTCTCTTATCACATTGTACACCCGTTACCTCCCGCCATTCGAGCCACGCAGCTGCTGCTGCATGTGGTCTCCTGAACTGTGTTAGATGTTACCCAGGTATTTATACTCCTCATATTTGGTAAATACTTGACCATTTATGCTGATAGGTTGATCATCAGAAAGAGGATTATTTAAAGCTATAAACTGGGTTTTAGCGACACTCCCCACTAAACCTGAATAGATATGTTAATTACTCTTAAATTTTAAAAAACTTTTTCATTAAAACAACATGCTAAAGATTATATTATCAGATAAGAAAGGTATTTAGTAGCAATGATGTATAGCTAAAATAAAAAAGAATTGTTCAACATTTCTGGAGGTCACAGTAGTACTCACTTCTGACAAAGACTTTTTAGGTGTAAATAAAATTGTTGTACAATATTAATAAATAAAAGTGGTGAACCCAGAAGTAGTCCCTGCGGTACTCCAAAAGGTCTTCACCTTCTAAGCTACTATGTACCTATATCATTTTAACGTTACTGTCATGTAGTTATTTTAGTACATAAATTAAACCATCTGAATAAATCACATTTACTTTATGGTACGTAGTTCATGTAAAAGAGTAACCTGATCCATTCAGTCAAACGTTCAATTGTAGTCTGTGTAGCGCACATTGATGTGTGACGTACTCAGATATGACAGATATTATAAGATGATAGAATAGATCAGAACAGGTGATTGATACCACTCGGTTGATACGCCGAGCGATAAAACTTTTACTAATAAAAAGTGCGTAAACAAAGAGATGGAGTGTGTAGAAAAAAATGTAATAGAATATCCTTAATTGTACACCATATGCATAGAACTCTAATCTTAATGGTAGTACATATTACTTACTATAGAATATAAAAAATATGACAAATGTTATGGAATACGAATATACATGTTATACATATAATATAACAGACATCGCAACGAATACTGAAATAGTGTATTCAGACCATGATTCTGAGTCGAAAATCATTGGAATTTTCTGCCGGAAAATTAATCACTTTTTTTTAATTTTCCATTTTTTTTGGTTAAAAAATTATATCACAGTGAATAAACAGAACATTTCGCCGAAAACAAATTAATAAATGCCGAATACAGTCAAAAACTGCAATGTAATTAATCAAACAGCCGAAGCGCGCGAGGCCTTCTCTCCGGCCGCTAACCTGTGTTAGTGTGCGTAGACTGTTTGCACGGAATACACATGCAGTTCTTACTTTTGTGCGATACCTACGGGACATAACCTTTACCTTTGACAGCTGATTGCATAAAAAAATTAATTTTCCCGAAAAAAAATTCAATGATTTTAGACTCAGAACGATGGTCTGAATACACTATTTCAGTATTCGTTACGATGTCCCTTACACCCTGTATATTTAACTCAAAATTTTATGACGATCTTAAAAATCTTGTTTGAAAAATGTAAATCAGAAAGAGACTTGAAGCATCCCTTGGAATAGCAGCGTGTAGAAGGGTTTAGAAATATATTGATATTTAAAGAAAGGAAATGAGCATTCCGGCGAAAACTTTTCGGTAACCAATCGAGATTTTGACGAAATTCTGACATGCGATCGGATGTGCGCTGTTCGCGACGGGATCTCAATGTCTTCCAAGTTTCATCAAACCCCACAAAGTAGTCTCTTAAAACTCTCGTAAGAATATAATTAGAACTTCTGCGTTATTGCACGAATCAACCGTCTCATGCGGTAATACAACCTATTGTTACTTTCTTCCTCAAGTGATTTGGCTGCCTCGGTGGCGCAGTGGTAGCGTATGCGACTGCTGTTCTGAGGACTCGAGTTCGATTCCAGGATAGGACCAAATGATATACTCTGCAAATATTTGTGTTGAAGTTTGGGTGTTTTCTATGAATAATAAGTATGTATTTACAAAAAAAAGTAAATAAGTATTCTATCAGTCAATCTAGCTTTCAAAGTACAAGCTCTGCTTAGTTTGAAACTAGACGGCGTTGTGATTTTCGGAATATTATTAAAAAAAATATTACGTTTATTCCCAGGTATAGTTTACTAAGAAATAAATGACTTTGATTAAGTTTAGTGTACATTTATTTTCATTCCACGAACATCCCATTCTTATCGTAGAAAAATATTGACATTGCTCACCGCAGTTAGAACTCAAAGTATTTCAAGCAAAGGAACACTGCAGTTTAAATATTGTCTGAGGGACGTTGGGGATGCGTGTGCGAATATAAAATGAAGGAATGGCTTTGACTGTAGCTGCAGTGTATTTATTTACCTAGGTACATAAGTACACTGTTATCGGAAAAGTATATTTAAGAGTATTTATCTTTAAATAAGCAATATTGAAAGGAATATTGGAATGCGCTCTCACTTGAGATCAGGATGTCCACAAACCGTTTCACATTTAAAAAGAATGTACGTAGTAATGTAGCTGGCGGAATTAACTACTCAATAGTACACCTCCATATTTACAGTGTACGAATATAAAGTATATGTATTTTATGTGTATTTATATCTATATATGTAGGTATACGCGTGTATGTGTGTATGTATGTGTGTAATTGTATATGTTAGTTATAACTGCTATAGCAACTGCAACCTCAGTGCACCTACCTCACCAGATTTCTACACCCCCCAAAGGTTGGCTGGTAGAGAATGCCTTGGGCATTAAGCCCGCCGTTGTACATAAGTGCATAATGTTGTAAATAAATAAATAAATAAAATATTTTCACTGTACAGGATATTTATATCAACTCCATCTGACCCACGCCACTTCTCTTTCTTTTTTCTTTTTTTCTTTTTTTTTTAAAAAAAGACAACTCCCGCATTAGGAAAATATCCTGTGTCGCGGGGGACTTTACAAACATACATGAAACGGACACAAATAACACCCAGACTTGGAACAACAATTTGTGGATCACACAAAGTGTCGTCCCATGTGGGGTTTGAACCCACAACACTCGGCGTAGTAGGAAGCGGCGTGGCGACCGCTTAAACCACTACGCCATCCGTGCAGTCAACTTCTCAGTCTGCATCTCTCAAAGGGAATACATTTTCCCCGTTTATTCCCCTTCTCTTATTAGTCGTAGCGTGATGTTATAGCTATACATACACTTATAAGTTAGCTTATAAATGATACATGACATATGATATTTATTTCTGCAAGTAAATCTTCTCACATATTTTTAGAAGTCGGACTTTACAGCTAGAAGGAGCCGGTATTTTCTAAGACTGACTCTGGGAAGAAACGCTGAAACAAACCACAGAGGTGTCTTTTTTTTAGTCCGTAAACAAAGTTAAATAAAACTATGTAAGTACATTATAGGGTCTGGGTAGGCCTTTTGAAGAAAGGACCATAGTTTTGAGCCAGCCTGTCCATACTGACGACATACAGGCCCCAGCCATCGTGTAGCCTAACCGATATTAATCTACGAGTAGATCAACGTCCCGAAGTAAGACTTTTGGATAGGCCGTGGAAACACTCAAAACCACCAAAAAGTTACTTAAAACATGAAATAACATTACACTATACTCATATTTACATACTTACCTAAAACATAAAGTATACAATTCAAATTCAACGAAATAAACTGAATAAACAAATAAATTGAAAACAAACAAAATAGGAAATTCGCTTAAAATAAATTAAATTTCCATCACTCTCAAACATAACAACAATGATAAGAACGTAAATGTGGGAGTGAGCAGCATCAATCCCAAGAAAATTTGTCATCTAAATAATCTGTAATCATGTAGTAAGCCTTTTCACATAGTTTTAGTTTTAATAAATACTTAAACTTGTTAGTACTTAATTCATGAAAAATATACTTCCTTGATAAATGGACCATACAACACTAAAATAACTTTTCAATTTGAATCAGTAGTTAACAAAGAAACATAAGTTCTTCAGCTTTATGATGATAGAATAGATTTTTGAGCTATAATCCTTTAAACTAACTTATTGACTTAATTAAGCATAGTACTTACTTACAAAATATTCAATGTTGCTTGATCCCATGATAAAGGCTCCCGTTGGACCCAAAACTAGCTAAGCACTCTCGAAATACGTGCAAGAGTAAGGTGTATCTTGGAAATATAACCCTTGGAGTAATTAAGCTCTGAAACTGATAGTATCCCGTTTTATATTCTCTTTTTACGTAATAGGAGGGCAAACAAGAACACGTGTCATCTGATGGTAAGTAACTACCGCCGCCTATGCACACCTGCAACTTGAGAGTCACAAGTGTAGTGTCGTCTATTGAATCCTCGCCAGAGAATGAGATGGAGGAGGAGTTTGGGCCCGGTAACTTCATCCACGTGGTGAAGAGCAATGAAAGAATTGCTTGGCTGCCTCAGTGGTGCAGTGGAAGCGTATGCGACTACTGTGCAGAGGTCTCGGGTCAATTCCCAGGACGGACCAAATATTTAGATGTGTGTCCATGTGAGTTTAGAATACCTGAACTCTATTCTATGTATAAATTGTATGTGTTTATAAAAAAAAGTATATAAGTATTATATCAGTCTATCTAGCTTTCATAGTACAAGCTCTGCTTAGTTTGAAACGAGATGGCGTTATGTGTCCCTCTGACAGACAACGCCATCTAGTTTCAAACTAAGCTAACTAACGCCGAAAATACTATAATTATTGTCACCGGTTTTCGGTGAGGCCGTGGTATCAGAATCTATCGACCTACTACACTTAAAACTCTACATAGAGTGATGACCGCTGGTCTAAATCCCAAAGGATCACCAAGAAACAACGTAATCAAGTCATAAGCAATAATAATAGTCCCAATAAATAAGTTTTGATGACGTATCCTGGGTTTACGGCACCCTCGTTGCGAACTCAATATAACTAATCCCTGTATGTCATACAGGATATGTTTACACAACTTACGACGTTATAAACTGGTTTGGAGTACCTTTGAGTGGTATTAGGTTTAACTGTTTAATGTAAGGGATTTTAAGGGAATGAATTTACTTTTATCAGATTTTGTCTACTATTTCGTTATAATTTTATCAATCAATAGACTTTTGGAGACGTCGTTACAAGGAATGGGGAAATGTTAATTGTACAAATAAATATAATTTTTCATTTTGGGGACGTTGGGAATTTATGTATGAAAAATCATTTTGGAGCTAGGAACTTGAGGACATAAGGCATCACCCTCCTCAGGGAACTGATTTTGTGTCTGGATATTTTTTTTTCTAAAACAAAAATATGCATACAAGTTATTAGGGGTATAGAAAAGGTTTTCTATTAGTTTCATCTATCATCTCATCATCTACAGCCTATACTAGTCCACTGCTGGACATAGCAAATTAAACACCAAAATTTTGCATACTATGGTTCTGTAAGCAACCCACGTAACAGAGGGTAAACCAATGCCATCATCTGAGCACCTTGGAATTTAAAGATATAAACAATTTCTAGTTTATTAATAGGGAAAGGTAGGTGAGAGATGTTTATAGGAATTAATATGGGAGTGTCCAGCCTTTTAGCATAATCCAGCTTATCATTTATATGTTCCTATAAGTATAACTTATATGTGTTGCATATCATCATCATCAACAGCCTTGAGCAGTCAACTGCTGGACATAAGCCTCTCCTTAGAAAGGAGGTTTTGGCCTACTATACCACGCTGGCCAGACGGGTTGGTATAGGGTTTGTTTTAAGTTTTCCTTCTCTTTGCAGTGCTGTTGTCCTATGTTTGTTGTTTGCTCCCTAAGTCGGCTCTTACGACACCCACGGGATGAATAGGGGTGGTGACATTCCGTATCCTTAATCCGTCACAACACGGATAGTTTATGTTAAATATATTTTGCATACAAACGTATGTATTATTCTTTTTGGTCATTTTTCTTAAAATAATTTCAAACTGTAAACTGATCATAACTGATATGGTAAGTATTTTTTTAAATAAACTTTCACTCACTAAAATGTTAGCCATATTAGATTATCACTGACACAATATACCGTGTTCTAAAATAACGTGTTGAGATGAAAAAAAAACAATGCTAAGCAGATACTTTGATAAAACATTTATAGTGATAAGTATGTTACTTAAGTGGATTTTCAACTATTGACACTTAATATAAGTGCTACAGTCGGCAAGATGAAAAATAGATAAAAGCAATATTAGAAGCAAAATTACGCTGAACTGAGATATTGTTGTAGATATCTCGTCATGAGGAAAAATGTGCGTAGATATTTTTTTTGCCTATATTGCTATTTATTCTATTTTTTTATCATCAACAGCCTTTAACAGTCCACTGCTGGACATAGGTCTCTCCTTAGGAAGGAGGTTTTGGCCACGCTGGCCGTCTGGCCAGCGTGGCCCAAACCCGTCTGAGTTGGTATAAGTATTTTTTCAAGATTTCCTTCTCTTTGGAATGCTGTTATCCTGCGTTGTCTGCTGCTGTCTGCTGAAGCTTAATCTTGGTGTTACAGCTAATTAGAAAAATAAGTTTCAAATATGAGTTTACGTTATAATTTATCTTACATTATATTTCTGGATTGGTCAGTTGAGTGACCTGACTTAGTGGCCTATTCGATTATAAGACGAATATATGGGTACGCGAACTCGCACACTTTAAGCTATTACATTTAGTCTTAGTTCCGTTTCTCATACGACGTATCCTGGAATTCCTTTACCTGGAAGGCCTGGGGCCATACTCTTTTTCCTTACCATAGTTGACCTTATTCCTTTGACCCGTCAGAAAACGGTTATATTCACAATGAGAGCTAGCTAGACAAGCGACTTACCGTACTATAATACAGCGAAAACCTTTTGTAAACTTACATAGTGTGTCTATCTCAAATAAAATTAGGAGAAGCAGTAGTAAAACGACAATAATGACGCGGCTACATAGACGTGGGCCTGACAAGCTTGCTTGCTTGCTTAATTATTTGTTTTGAGTATGTATTAAAATGCATTAACTATGTAATAAAATTACAATTTGATGAATGAGTATTTCATTTATTAATTGACTGTATAAATATCTTTTGGATTTGATTTAATTTGTTACTAAATTAGTCACAAATAATTATGATTTCTGTGTATATTGAGCTGATTTTTGCTATTATCTTTCCAAAATTAGATTAAACCAATGAAAACAATTTCCAAAAATGTTTATAGACAGACAGTTGGTTTCAGAAATAAGCTCCGCATCTCGCCTCATAACGCAAGACGAGATGCCTCTCCACAGTAACTGAAAAGCGATATTGAAATCCCTCGGGGCCCGTGAGAGCGCCGTCGAAACATTGTTTCAGATTCAGGTGTCAAATTTTCCATTGTCTTGTCAGGAAATATGAAATAAGCTTCGGATAGGAAGAGAGCTTGGCAAGGTATGACGTTCACTGTATTTATTATTTACGGTTATAATATAGTGAACGGACCGCACTAACACTCAGTGTCATATTGTACATTTGTTTTATTTTATGTTACAGTTATATATGTATTTAAATATATTATAACTGCTTGCACCTTGCTGCTGCACCTACCGACTATTACTTTTTCCAAAATTTAGACAACTTTTTAGTGGGTAAAAAATCCAATTCCCGAGAGGCAGTACAAAATGCCTTTGAAGAGTTTGTTGCCTCCCGTCCAACTGATTTTTACAAGAAGGGCATCAATAAACTGCCAATGCGTTGGCAAAGATGCGTCGATTGCATGGGTGATTATTTCGAATAACAGAAATAAAAAAGTTTGAAAAAATAAGTACTTTCACTTATTGCATACAAAACGGCAATTTCATAGGTAAAGACCTATTAAAATACTTTTACCCATTTTGTTTTGTAAATATGTTATACTCAGGCCAATACAGAAGATATATCTAGACTTCCATAATCGGACCTGGTACTCCAACATGTCAGCCAAATACAGTAACGCAGCACCACAAAGGTTGTCCACATTGTATGTTATCTGTAAAAATAGAAACCAATAACAATAATATGAACAAAAGGCAAGGAGAACTGAATACCTTTGTACATGACTGGTATAGGATTACAATGGAATAAAAACTCTTTGGATAGGTAAGCACACAAAGCAAATGAATTACCTAGCCATTGGGCAGACAACTGTGATTTTAATGAAATATTACTAGATAAATTGAAACTAATAACGCAGAATGGGTTCGAAATATTAGTAATTTGCAAATATATATAAGTTCAGTGAAAATGTTTGTGAATTGAATACCATGTAATAAATACATGTGTTATGCAAATAACCTAAGAGTATCTAAATATGAACAAGTTATTTACAATTCACACTTGTGCCTATTTGTACGTGTAATCCTGATCAGGTATTTCGTTTAGCGTGTGTACATACAAAGATTTTCATTTCATTTAGTTAATATCCACAATTCCATTTTTCGGACGACCGGATGGCGTAGTGTGTGTAACGGACTGCTATTAAAATGGTCGCGGGTTCGATCCCCGCTTAAGTCAAACATTTGTGTGCATGAACATTTAATGTTTGATTTAGTCTACGTGTTTCTATGTATAATGTGTTTGTATTTACAATATTTATATATATTTATATCAGTTGTCTAGTACCCTTAGTACACGCTCTGCTTAGTTTGGGACTAGATGGCGTTGAGTGAATGTGGTAGAATATTATTATATTGTATTATTACTATGATTATATTATAATTGTAAGAGCCCTCATTATATCAAATACTTCATAACTTGGACTTGTATTTAATTGTTTTTTTCCGATCGTAAAATATTACAATCGTACCAACAAGTTAAATATTCTATAGAATTCAAGACACATACATAAAACATGTCCCAATCTTTGAACTTTAATCTTATGGTTAACTTAATTGTTCCTTAAAGTTATAGACACGACTATAAGAGCAATTATAAAACTATTAAGAGCATCTAAGAAAGTCAATTTCACACACTTAAGGTATTTATTGAGAAACACTAGAATGTAGGTAACATTGAAATGACTTGCCCGTTTCATTATCCTACTATCTTCTGATATAATAAACTCGAGAGATTGCAAAAAGAACGCTTTAAATTCCAAATCATAAAAGGCTCAGCATGTAGACGTTAAAAAGAGCACTATCTGAAAAAAAACAACGTTTGAGACAGAGAGACTGACTATACCCACGCTACCCCGTACCCAATTGTCCTTGCGTCTTACATTTCTGCATCATATTCCATCGCAATGAAAAGTAAAAACATTGCAGAAAGGCCAAGCATCAAAGACAATCAGACTTTAAAAGTGGCACATTAGAGTTTATTTTTCAATGCAGTCGTAATTCCGTAAATTCAGATGCAAGGAAAGTCGAGAGTGGCTGAATTGAGGTGGAAGCCAAAGTGTGGAATAAAAGTGACGAGCTAGACTCGAATGGAATAAAGTGAGCATTGGCGGCGAGTCTTTGTTGATAGTGCCATCGATTACAGCCACGACATATATTTATTAATACCAGTTATTATTATACTCTATTACGTCATATAAACTTTTACCGTAGGAGAACCATGCTTTGGCACGAATGGGCCGGCTCGACCGGAGTGATACCATGGCCTCACAGAAAAGTTAAGCAATTCTTTAGTTGCCTTTCACTGAGTGAGTGAGGTTACCGGAGCCCAATCCCTCCTCCTCCATGAGACTCCAAGGGCGGCAACGCACTGGTGGCGGTAGTAACTTACCATCAAGTGACCCGTCTGCTCGTTTGCCCCTTTATACCATAAAAAAACAACTATTAGTTGTAATCTGAAAGTATTATAATTTTTTGAGTAAGTAAATACAGAAATGGAAATTTCATAGAATGGAATCATAATATATACAATACATATCACATCACATCACACATCAGAGCAGAGAGATCACACTACAAAGAGAAGGAAAACTTGACACAAACCCTATACTAACCCGTCTGGCCAGCGTGGTATAGTAGGGCAAAACCTCCTTTCTAAGGAGAGGCCTATGTCCAGCAGTTGACTGCTCAAGGCTGTTGATGATGATTATATGCAACACATATAAGTTATACTTATAGGAACATATAAATGATAAGCTGGATTATGCTAAAAGGCTGGACACTCCCATATTTATTCCTATAAACATCTCTCACCTACCTTTCACTATTAATAAACTAGTAATTGTTTATATCTTTGAATTCCAGGGTGCTCAGACGATGGCATTGGTTTACCCTCTGTTACGTGGGTTACTTACAGAACCATAGTATGCAAAATTTTGGTGTTTAATTTGCCTCTATCCAGGCAGATACCCCAGGTAGTTGGCGCCATGGTGACTGCACGGATGGCGTAGTGGTTTAAGTGGTCGCCACGCCGCTTACTGCTACGCTGAGTGTTGTGGGGCCGATCCCCACATGGGACTACACTTTGTGTGATCCACACATTTTTGTTCTGAGTCTGGGTGTTCTTTGTGTCCGTTTAATGTATGTTTTTAAAGTTCCCCGCGACACAGGAATTTATTCCTACTGCGGAAAACGTCTTTAAAAAAAAAAAAAAACGGGTTTTAAGTCTAAAGGTGTAAAATATAAATTGCTTTAGAGGTTCGGGTGATATATACATTTTTTTAATCATTTCATATTAGTTTACTTTCATTACGAAGTGTGAGTTGTGCTAAGGTCTGGGGTTAGATTCCCGGGTCGGATTAAATGTTTGTATGAGCTGCAAATATTCGTTTCAGAATTTGGGAGTTATCTATGTATAATATATGTATATGTACTTACAAAAAAAAAGTATGTAAGTATTCTATCAGTCAATCTAGCTTTCATAATACAAGCTCTGCCCAGATTGAAACCAGATCTCGTGAGATGTCTGAAATATTATTATATTATTATTATTTTAAATTAAATCATTGTAACTTACTTATTATACATTATACACTCGTATGAAACAGTTTTAAATTACCTAATCGTATCATTTTTGTATTGTTCGGTGAACATTTAACAAATATAATAACCGTTTGTACTCGTATTCGTCTCTGGATGCAGCATCACAGGCTTACAAATGAGACAGGTCATTAACCCTATAGAATACAAGCGAAGAATATCGTTCCCGTAGAAAAAAGTATCTCTAGGGTTCCATAACGAGGCAATGCGCTAGTTTTAATTTCAAGTGTACATTAACGTGTCTGCAAAAATATAAAAATCAAGTCACTTGCAAAGCACTCATGGGATTTCTGTCGTTAAACTTTAAATTAAATGGAATTTTAAATGTTGATTGGCTTAAATCGTATGTTGACAAATATCAGAAATATCACTATAGGACTAATCTCACTAATATTGTAAATACGCCTGGACATATTTGAATTAGATTTAGTACACAAATAAAATATGACCTAAAACAACACATAGGCTATTTTTTACAGCAGCAAAAACTTTATCTCCAGGAAAAAAAAACCTAATATATAACCTAATATGGAAAATAGGTGGCTTTATCTATACTGTAAGGTTTTGCTCAAGGTTCACGAGGGCGAAGCCGTGCGAATCAGCTAGTTATTTATATAAATACTCAGAGAAGAAAAGAAAATCCGAGCAAGCAGAGATTAACGACTCTACAATCTAAATGTAATATTCCTCATATTTTATTTTTACTTTTCATTGTTCGTTATTAGCATAGATAAACTCTATGTCATGATATTTGATATAATATCATGGCAAGAAGGTTTGAAGGTTGTATCGGTCCGGAGATACCGAAGCGATAACTTGTTCCACAGGTTGGTAGTGCGAGGTAAAAAGTGTCTTGAAAAGCGCACAGTGTTGGAACGCAAATGATCCAAGTGGTGGGGATAGAAATTTTGCCGTGTGGAACGATGGCGGAAGGTTGCGGGTGGTATTAGTCTGAACAATTCCTCGGAGTACTCTCCATGATATATACGATAGACAATGCAGAGCTAAGCTACATCTCTACGTAACGCCAATTCGAGCCAAAAAAGGATCAAGCCAGTCGCTAATCTTTTGGCTATCGACGATTTCAAATTGCATTGAAATTATCGTTGTTATTCGATACTTCCTGCGATTGACGCCTTTTCAGTTTAATGTCTCTGAATACCCGACTGATTAAGATACGAAAGCCTAGCTAAACTCACACTTATGCGTCACACAGGTCTTATTCCAAACCTAACATGGTATACTTACATCCAGAAGAAGCCGGATAGTAATATTATGGTTTCAGAGTAAAACGAACACCGATGCAGCATGCGCTAGACGCTGGTTTATTATTTTTTTTTACGATCGTGAGAAATTGCTAGAAACGAGATTTAGCTTTTCTATCTTCACGTATCCTTCTCTGTTTTGTATATTTTTCAAAGAAGTAGAAGTCAAAATAATTCACTCAGAAGTCCAGGTGAATACATTATATTCAGTCACAAAATGTCCTAGCTCTAGGGAGTTATACCAAGTGATCACTGGGAAAGGATGTTTCGGGGATCACCTGTGTCTGATCCGCAAGGAGCCAACGCCTAAATGCCACCACTGCGATGGCCAGACCGTGGACACGGCTCTCCACACGCTGGCAGAGTGCCCGGCGTAGGTTGAGCAGAAGCGAGACCTCGTGGCGGCCATCGGAGTGGGAGTTCTCTCGCTCGATAGCCTCCTTCTGCGAACAATTTATGCTCGCGAAGGAGACGGCGGAGCGGGACCGGGAGAGGTTTAAGACTCTCCCGGCCCGCCAGGCCCGGGAACGGGCCAGGTACCGCAGGCGACTCAGGCGCGTGAGGTCTCAGAACGACCTCCGTCCTCCATAAGCGCAGGCTTGGGGGTGACAGGTGAGGCCATCTGTCACCCTAGCAGAAGCAGGCCGGGGTTGCGGCGAGCGCGTTGCGAAGCGCGTTTGCTTCCAGGGAGCACAGGAAACATGGGGTTCCCACACGGGGGGGTCGTCTACCTGTTGTTGTAGATGGCCCGAGTTATGTCTGGGCACCACGGACTTCCTTTCTACTGTATACCGGGTTCCCCGGCTATTATACCCACTGGTAAACCGGCGAGACGGCGTGCGGTTTTAGTCGGTTCGAGTCCGACATGCCTCCGATACCGGTGGTACCCGAGGGGATTTCCGCACGGAAAAAAAAAAGGGAGTTATACCAAAAGTATCAAAGCTAAAACTGATTATGATGAAACTGAAATGTATCATTTAATTCTGAACATAATACTAATTAGCACCATTGTTTTATCCTTTAATGTAGAACCACAAGCCTCATTAACGCAAATCCGGTAACGTGCAACTACAATACGTTCAGGAGGAAATTTGAACTGTTTGTCCCCAGGCATTAGCAATAATGTTCAGTAATTTATTGCTATTTACGATTTTAATCACCTCTGGTGCCTCTTAGGTAGTTTCACTAATTAAAACAATATTTGCCGATACTAAATACAAATTGCTCAGTCGGTGATGATTAAATAAAATATTAAATATCTGAAGCCAGTTGTGTACAGGTAATGGTGTTGTGTTCCTCCAACACAAAGGGAGGATCCTTTGATCAGGCGAGGTGACCAAGCCTGGCTGACCTTGGCCAAACGGTTGATATTGGAAAGTTATTCTCGCATATTAGTAATTAGTACAAGTAAAATAATAATATATATATATATTTTTTATTATATCTCACACATGAGATGTGTCACGGCCGTCAGATCCCAAATTAGGCAGAGCCTGTACTATGGTAACCAGACTGCTGATAAGCATACTTTTACTATACTTTTTTTATTTTTAAATAGTTACATATTTTAGATAAATTACACCCAGACACAGAACAAATGACCGTGTGCTCATCACACAATATTTGTTCTGGGTGGGAATCGAACCCACGACCTCCGGTTTACTACGGGTCACTAACCACTAAACTAACAGGCCAGCCAAAACAACAGGCAAAATTAGCAATATCTATAAAAACTAAAATATGTCAAATACCTACTTACAAACTCATTCGTTTAACATTTAATCATTTACTTAGCAGCTAAGTTTCATCAAAACCGATACAGGTAACTGTATGAATACAACATTTGCTATGATTACAACATATTAATATTAGAATACTAATTTAGTGTTAATAACTAATGAAATAGCCCACGGAAATAACGGTTTTACCTTTAATCCGGCCATTTCGCCCTCTAACATTATCACGGGGCGTATTATAATTAAAATAGGGGTCGAACCGATACCCATTTGTCAGGTGGGTCGCAATCCTAAAAGGTAAATGAAGGCTTCCAGTATGGAGCAAAATTAAATTTTCTTTTTAAATTACTCATGATTGGTTTTTTCTTTCAACAAATATTATGATCATGAACGTTTAGAGTATTGGTCTTTAATTGCGGGTATTTACCAAGACTCGGACCTCACGGACAAGAGTTTCGTACGGGTCTACCCGTGACCACGGTTGTTACAATTCTGTGATTTGGAAACGTTGGGTAAACAAAAATGTATTGTATCTTTCAAATTTATTACCTGGATTAAGGCCCGAGTTACTTCTAATGTGATAATCTGTATTGTATTTTGAATGGGAGCGCGGGAAATCGCTTGTTCGTTATTAGGTTTATGTTAACCAGTATCTCATCTGACATAGTATTTATGCATTACGCAACCTATAATTACTTAACTGGCATTTTTAATTTAGGAAATGGCTGTCCTAATTAAGAACCATACCACATAAATAAACTGTTATGTGACTTTGTACGAGCTCGTACATGATTTGATTATATACTATACACTATACACTTTACAAAATATATATAAAATCATACACATTTTATAAAGTGTGTGTAATATCGATCGCTGGACTAAACACAAGTCGTTTAGTAGTATAAAATCGCTGATTACGCAAACTAGTAAAAAATATCTCAGTGAAAATAAATCGGGTTTTACGTTAACTACATCACTCTTATTTTATCTGAAATTAACCTACAACGCACAAAACTTCCACTGCTCCAACAGTTATCTGATGTCACTGTACAGACTTCAAAAAATAGTATAATATACGGGCCAATGATTTATTGTTATGATATACATGATATCTTCCAACCCGTGAATCATTTTTCATTGGTTGATGACCTGATTTTATGTGATCTTTCTCATAAGATTAAAAGTATTAAATACCATAAAGTCTATGGTATAGCAGAAATGACGTTAGACTAGAACGTTATTATGTACAATTTAAAGCATATGTAGGGGACCGTCATGTGCACCAGGGGCTTCCTTTCTAGGGTATACCTGGTTCCCCGGCTATTAGTATCCGATACGGCGTGCGGTTTTAGTCGGTTCGAGTCCGACATGCCACCGATAGGAGGTATCCGAGGGGATGTCCGCACGGATAAAAAAGGGGACCGTCCTGTGGCTAAGAGATTTTCCATTTTAGTGATCCTGACTGCTGCGCTGGAGGTCATGGGCTCGATTCCCATCCAGGACAGATTTTGTATTGAGAACGACCAATTTGTCACCGTCACATACATATATTATATATACATATGTGACGGTTGAGTACCTCAAGCTATTATTACTATTGTATATATTGTTATTATAATAAAGTATCAGCAATGCAATAAAACTCTGGTCGTCTGTGTGTTGTGCTATCATAAAACCTATCATACAAGATGTCATGGATACAAAGCAGGGCATGGAATAAAAATAATAACATACATACACATACACAACAAAAGTAGTGGTTACTATTTGTGTGTTTATTATGTTTGCTTTAACTGTGAAACCTGAAATAATCTTCAATAATAAACTTTATTAATTTTTCTACATAAGACAATCAATATCGTGGTGAAAACTGTTTACACTGTTCTTATGGTTATAAGTTCATACCGATAGAATAACCATACCTATAAAACCAGCCGCAATGATACGCTCATTAAAGATTTTAAAGTCAAAGGAGAGAGTTTAGTTTATCAGTTGCATAGCAAAGGCCATAAATCCTCATCCAGAAAAAATCCATTTCTTTATACCCTAGAACAATAACTGGAATTGGCTGATTGAATAATCTGAATTTACAAGCTCAAATAACACAACACGAGTTGTAATAATAGCTTAATTGATAACCCATATTATCACAATAACCCGAAAATGAGGGAAGCGGAACCCAATTGTGGAGATCATGTGTTCCAAACATTAAAATTCACACAAAATCACCGCGGCTCAGCGGAACATAGCCACTTTATATTCAGCGAGATCGAATGGTGCTGTAAAAGTCTTTGCGTATTGAGCTGAATTAGAATTTAAAATATATTGATTCCCTCATGAGCGGGGGAGCTCGGATGAAATATTAAATGACCGGTTTTTTTTTCCAATTGGCTGGCGAGCAGCTGAGTCGGTTGTAAAAGGAAGACGTGACCTGTAGTCCTGCACGAAAGACCGCAAACGTAAAGAACGAACACTCGCTCTAAGAATTAAGTTGGTACGTTATGTAACGTGTGTAGTTGGGAATAGAGAGACGGTGGAATATAACCTTCTAGTACATGTTTTGTTATTTTGATTAAAACTTTATAAATTTTAATCTTTCATATTTTAATTTATTTCCAATACCCGATAGTTTGGTTTTTGATTACAATTGAACATGTAAGAATTATATAGGCTGTAATATTTATATGTACCGTATTTAATGGTAAAATAATATGAAATCAACTGTTGTTACTAACAGCATAAGGTTACTTAAGATTGATTTTGGTACTTTAATTTAAGTTTCAGAAGAGCCTACTTTTAGTTTCAGGTCGGACAATTAGCGATGTTGTTCATCATTGTTCAACAATAGTTTTTCAATGTCTTCAGAAAACAAATAACACTTTATAAAAGACTTTACTCCAATTTTCACTCGAAATTTGTCCATAGCAGACTACAATATACTACGTCATATTACAGTTGACGCTATGACGTTAATTTCCATTCAACATAAAACGCAACGTTGCAAAATCAGGAATATTCATTATTGATCATCAACATAATTAACAGGCGTTAGTAGTTCACACGTTTTTGGTCTACTATACCTCGCCGTCCAGATGGGTTGGTATATGGTTTGTGTCAAGTTTTCCTTCTTTTTGCAATGCTGTTATCCTGCGTAGTTTGCTCCCTTAGTCGGCTTTTAGGACACCCACGTCACGAATATGGGTATTGACATTCCGTATTCTTAACCCGACACCACACGGATTTTTACACATTACAATAATCTGTATACCTAACAAACTACAATAATACTTTGACGTACAACAAAGTAAACGTAGCCATCTATCAATCTAAGTTTAAATATCATTTATCCAGTTACCTCAACTCAAAGTGAGGACGGAGTGCGGTCCCGACACGCGGGACATTAGGTCGCGATCAAACGCTCGTTAACAAGGTCCCTAATTGCTTGTGATACTACATTTAACTGTAATAAGCGTCGAGCTAGTGACGTTTGCAGTAATTCTCAGAGACGCCTGAGACAAATTCAATAAGGAGTTTATTTAGGATCTTTAGACTACTTTTCTTTTGTTATACTTTTAAAAATGGTTACATAATATCTAACAAGGTGATGTACCTATTTTAATATCTGCTCCAATCACTGCATAGTCGTACAGGTATACGATCACAGCTTTTTAAACGACATAAGGAAAATAATACTTGACCCTAGCTCTGTTACTATATATTATCCATTTTCCATGCCCAATTTAACCACTTCTTTGTCCTGTCTGAAAAAGACTACAAGATGAAAGTCAGCATCAGACAGGCAAATTGCATTAAGTGAAACAAATCACAACTGTGATAAGTGCAAAGCCCTCTCCTCCCTACGAGTGTAATTGGAGGGTTGGACCATTTCTTATTTTAAGTGTCCGGGGATTTTCAGGGATGCGGGAACAGCTGTTATTAAAACGTCTGGACCCTTGTAGCGCAAGACCGCAGTAGCGCGGGCAGCACCTTCGGGTGAAACACTTCGGGTGTGGTCATTGTGGCGAATGGAGAATAAATCCCTCGCGTTCAACTGTGGCTACACTCAGGGCGGTATGAGACGCTGGAAGGCGCGCCTCCGCTGCCTGCTTCGCTCAGCGGCTAATAGCATCTGAGTGGAAATCTTCCTCCCAGACTATCTACATTGCCTCCTGTTAAATTACATCTCTGCAGAAGGATGCGACAGCGTGAAAATATCTGTCGCTATACTTATACCTATGTTATTCGGAACGTAAGGGTCCCAAGTCCTTTAATTCTTATGTCTACTTTAGTTACTAATGTTTCATTTTAACTGGAACCATTTAACTTTTTAAAAATCAAGATGTCTTTTTAAAAAAAAGTCGAACCGACTTCAAACAATCCTAACAAAGAGCACTAAAAACGTAGCAGCAATCGTGATTCATTTGCTGTAATTTTTTTAACAGTTCTGTTGTCTGTCTCCGAAACTCATCATCAGATCTATATGAAATTTAAATGAAACTATTTCGGATAAACTCCTTTCGAACAAAAAAAGGAATTTCGCTAATCCGTCTATAAATGACGAAACATACATAAAATATCTCTATCTAATACATAGTTTATCAATACTAATGTTTTACATTAGTATTGATAAACTCCTCTATTTTGAAGTCGTTTAAAAAAGTTTCATAACGATTTATATCTATTCTCGGAAGATCATGATTACAATAACATTAACGGAATTTATCTTAATAATATAATGTTGAGGAAAAAGATAAGAAAGAAAGACTGTAAAACATATCTCGATTTCCGATACATTTTCCATTGCGTCATCATTACAAGGCATTAGTAAAAGACAACATCGCTTCTTGAGTGACTAACTGTTGTATTCTAGATGCATTTAGATTTTAAATCTACCAACACAAATACTTATAACGTCATGTATTTCTTTGTAGTTCGGCACCCAAACAACCAGCTCATCTTCAAATCGTAGGCATATGTCTTAATACACATTGAAGGCATGGTACAATTACTAGGTAGTTAATATGTTTCCGTGAACCCATCATTCTCTGTAGTATACATGAACACAATGAATGCAGACCCCGGCATATAAACAACATGAATATTTTAGGGCAACTGTATCAAAGTGGCCGATAAACGTCGGGATCCAATATCGGGCCCAAACAAAGGCTTACAAGAGTTTAGGGCACGCCCAGTGCACTGCATATTCAACGGGCCAGAGTCAACATTCTAGGCTAGGAGTTGGGTCAGTGAATAATGCTGTGATATCATGTTTTGATCAAGGATCTATGTCACAAATACTGCTCAGGATTATCTTTTTATAACTAACTTTAATCCCATTTACGTCAGATGTGCTCAGTTAATTGACATTTTGGCAAAATTGGAAGAGAGTTTTTTTTTATGATATAAGGGGGCAAACGAGCAGACAGGACACCTGATGGTAAACAACTACCGCCGCCTGCAACTCAAAAGTCACAAGTGCGTTGCCGCCCTTGGAGTCCCTCTCGCTCGAGTCAGCGATCTAGGCTCCAGTAACCTCACTCACTCAGTAAAAGACAACGAAACAGTTGCTTAACACCGGTTTTCTGTGAGGCCGTGGTATCACTCCGGTGGAGCCGGCCCATTCGTGCCGAAGCATGGCTCTCCCACGGTAAAATAAGTATGGGGAATATAAGTAACAGCTCAACCAAGTTAAGGTACTTGTAACTCGAACTGCCTTTTGAAGTCCGAACTCTCCAACTTGTTATAAGTAGAAGAAATTAAAAGCATATTTCATTTAATAAAAATATTAAAAATCGATTGATTTTAATTCATAAAAAAAATAAGTTCACTTTTCGACATACTCCTAATTTTATCATCTTTAATTTCCATCTCTAGTTCCAGAGAGATGCCAATAGACTTAGCCCTCTTTATTTGAGTAAAAAATATTGTTGGCAACATAATGTAGAATAGCAGTAGACTGCGATAGGCTGATGATATGATGTGATAATGTAGAATATACTTCTTATGTATAATTTCAAAGAAATCAACTTACATTCAAATGTTTATTAATTTCGGTTTGTCATAAATTAACCATGGTCAAGTTTTATAGCTGTTCTAGGACAGGATTATGAATGAATTTAGTTCTTTTTTTGTCACCGTTTCAAATCTTCACTGCTCTCCCGGTTACTATGATGTTTTACATTTAAAAAAAAACCTTATAATCTCACTAGACGATCCGCGCAACTTCGACTGAGTCTCTCAAAAGGAATAAATTTTACCCGATTTTTGCAACATTATTTTTTATAATACACCTTATTTCATGTTAATAGTCATATAGCTCTTACATAGCCCATTCTCGATGAAAGGGCTATTCAACACATTTTTTTTTCCTTTTGAATCAGTAGTTCCTAAGATTAACGCGCTAAACCAAACAAAGAAACAAACTCTACAGCTTTAAAATATCAGACTTTTTATCCGTGTGGTGACGGATAAAGAATACGGAGTGTCCCCACCCCTATTCATCCCGTAAGTGTCGTAAAAGCCGACTAAGAAAGCCAACTACGCAGGACAATAGCACTGAAAAGAGAAGGAAAATTTGACACAAACCCTATTGCAGCCAGTCCTGCCAGCGTCGTATAGTAGGCCAAAACGTCCTTCCTAAGAAAAGTCCTATATCTCGCAGTGGACTATTAAAGGCTGTTGACGAATGACTTGTAATAATTCATTATAAAATGATGTTCAAATTGTTGCTACCCCATCTCCTGACCTACGCGCACGCATCACTGGTTTCTGACCAATATGTGCGAAGTCTCATATACCTTGCATTTGCATACTTTGGCACTCGTGCTCATTACGCTCACATATTGTAGTATATTGGATATTTAATGAGCATCAAGTACTGTACGTATGGTGACGGATTAAAAATACAGAGTGTCTCCACCCCTATTCATCCCGTGAGCAAACTACGCAGAACAACAGCACTGCAAAGAGAAGGAAAGCTTGAAACAAACCCTACACCAAACCCTCTGGCCAGTGTGGTATAGTAGGCCAAAACCACCTGTCTAAGGAGAGGTCTATGTCCAGCAGTTGACTAGTCAAGGATGTTGTTGATGATGATGATGATGATCTACTTGTTAATGTTTTGCATCTCACTCTGTTAATTATAGAGATACGTCACTACAAAATTGTCAAGCAATTTTTTATTGCTTTTGAAGGAATGAGTGAGATTACCGGATAACAAACACCACCTTCTCCCTGATTCTGAGAGAGGATTTCAAGGGCTGCACCGTACCTTTCGGTCATCTATCACTTAACGCCATCGAGCTAAAAACTAAGCAGAGCTTGTACTATGAAAGCTAGATTAACTGTTTTTTTTTAAGTACATCCATATTATACATAGAAAACACCCCAACTTTGAAAGAAACATTTGCCGATCATACAAACATTTGGTCCGACACAGAACTCGAACCCGAGACCTCTTATACGCTACCCACTACACTACCTAGGCAGTGTCCACCCACTTGTGACTATATAGTTACAGGTGTCCATGGGCGGCGGCTGCGACTTACCATCGGGTGATCCGTCTGCACATTTGTCGCTATATGTCCCCTGCTATAATTTCTTTTTACAAAGCCCCTCGGAATAACAGAGATATCACATCGTCGAGAGGCCAATTTCCAGCAGTGGACTTTTAAAGGCTGTTGATGTGATGTGGTGTGATGTGATTATTCCAAAATCCTACCGCCTTCCTATTAATCTATGAGAATTGAGCTTCTCAAACACACTTTTACTATGATTATTACAAGTATTTGTTTGTTGGTTGGTTAATTTGCTAATTGGCATAATCTACCTACTACTACTACATCCACTCACACACCTAGTACTACCTACATGTTACTATTGTTAAGTTTTTTAAAAGGTGTTATTTCAGAAGGCTGTATTATTACAGTACCTAGGTTTAACCATTGATGCATGGAAAAGAATAAGAAGAAAATATTTTCATTGTATCATGTTTCATATTTGCATAAATCCACTCACACACACACTGACACAAAGATACAGACACACACACACACACTCACATATAAACACACATACACACACACACACACGCTGACATATATACGTATGTCCACAAGTACATTCCATTATCATGATTTATAACTTATATTGTAAAACCATTGTACCTCTAATTAAGAAAGGCACTGACTCCTAAGATACAGGTTAATCAACCTAGTTTAGGAGACAGAGCACCTATCAAAATGTAACTTTGATGGTTCAATAAACTTGTTTGTTTGTTGTTTGTTTGTATTGTTGTTGATGTCGATAAATATCACGTTTTAAATTTTAATAGCTATGTCTAACAATAACCAACGGTCAGTTGTTGTCCTGGCGTCTTCAATCACAGTACAAACATTCGAGTTCAAGATTCAGGACTCTTCGAGGTACTGCAGCCTACGTCCCATTTCCCTAACGAAGAATTGTGGTATCCCCTACATTTGCTCCCATATCCTGTCTATTTTGATCTATGTCATCTCATCTGTTGGCTAGGTCAATAGGCCAGTCAAATTAAACCCTGACCCTGAGGCTAGTAACCTTGACTGCATAGTCCCAGGTCGTGGATTCAATTCCCACCCACGGCAAATAATTGTGTAATGATTATGATCATTTATTCCGTTTCTAGGTGTAATTTATTTGTAATATGTATGTATTTACAAATAAGTATTAATATTAGCAGAGTGGTTATCATGACACTGGCTCTGCCTGATGTGAGATCAGATTGAAGTCATTATTGTTAAGAGTTACCTTCTTTTATCTCTGCTAACGATTGCATTTCCATTCCAAGGTTACAAATCACACCAACGAGAAAACAGGCTAATGATGGTTTTAAGATTTATACACTTTACATGTATTAGATATTATGAAATAAAAAAAAGATCACATTTTATTAAATTAATTTTTAATTTAGAAAATCCTTATAACTCTCTTTCTCTCTCTTGTGCTCAGACGTATACTTGCACCAAATAGTTCAGGCCTTCGCCGCGTTCACTTTTCAGCTTAATGTTCACATAAGTGGATCCCACTCCACCCGATGTGACAGTCGCCCGAGCCTTTGATTTGGCTAAATCTATCACTGATAAGCCCTGAAAAAGACGGACAATTTTTACCTTTGCCATGTTTCAAAGTCTATTATATAATATCTATAATAATAATCTTACTATTTGGTCTTTAGACAAGCTTTCGACAAAGAGTAAATTAACCAATTTTATTTTAAACACGGTTCGCTACCATGCTACGCATATTTTAGCCATTATTTTTTTTAGATCCACATTTAGAGCTGAATTGTGTACGAAGCATAAATTAGATGTCCTGAGATATTATCAGTTGGTCAATTTGATATTCTAACTCTAGTTTTGAATAAAACAGTTCGTTCAATCGATTACATTATTTAAACAATGACCTACTGAGCTACCTGTTTGTTTCTTAAATAGTTTTAGCTAAACATAAGCCGAGTACAACATAGTTCATTTTGAATTCAAGGTAAAAGTATGTTATTTGAAAACAAATAGTTCTTCTTTTGTAATTATTCACAATATGACACAATAGTACCCGAGGTACTGGTAGCTTTGTCTAGGACAGGAGTGCCGGAGCCTGTTTTTAATTCCAACACATAATTATACTTAAAGAATAAATAGCTTAATTCAAACATCAATTATAATAAATATATCAGGAAATAATAAATTACCCTGCACTGATAACTTACCTTGATAATCTTGGCAGTGTCCTGAGTGTTGTAAAATATATTTTTGCTTCTAGTTGAAAATGGTATTGATGATATTTTCACATTATCACTGTATGCTAAAGTACCGCTTGTACCTACAATCAAGTCTTCGGCATTGTACGCGGCAATACACAGAACAGCGATGATACCAAAACGAATAACGAAAGACATTTTAAAATAATTCTTCTTGGATGAGCTGACTCAAAGTAAAAGTAAGATTGTACTGTTAGCTGGATTGACGCCTCAATATATAGTGATTGAGTTTTTCCCCTTTAAGATAATGGTACAGTACATGAATCGAGATATCAGATTTGTAGATGACATGATCAACTCTTTTTACTAGCAGCTACTTATCGTTGAAGAGATAATATTCACGAGATAATATCCACAAACCATATGATTAACATTGAAGTAAACATATTGTTTCATGTTTTTCCGTGATGTATCTCTTGATTTAAAAAAATGATGTTGAACAGGTAGTATGTGTCCGGTTAGAGGCAATAGTCAGTCCTATCACCTAATTGCTAAAGTCAATTTGAGTCAGAGGTGTAGGACCTACTCGTGTTATCCTTATAATAAGATATATCCTTATATTTAGCTAAGGAGGCAGCACTTTCGAGCCGGAGGAGGCCTGACTATGATCGATACCCGATCGCATTCGTTTAAAGGTCTATCCGTGAAGATACCCTGGATGAATGGAACAGAATGTTCTAGTCAATCGAAACTGTCTCCGTCACGAAAGTGTTTCTTCCCGATGCAGTACACGCCTATCTAACCATCAAAAAGTTTCTAATAACACCAAAATTAACGCAGGTGATCACCGGACATGGGGGGTTCTCCCAGTACTTGCATAGATTTAAATGCAAGGACAGCCCCTCATGCATATGTAAGATAGGTAAGGACGTAACATATTGTACTTGCTGCTGGAGTGCCCAGTACACGCTAAGATTAGATACGAAGTAGAAAAAGCTATAGAAACAAAAATATGCAAAGAAAATTTAAGAAAAATTATAGATGATAAGACAATTATTAGTTATTTTATAAAGTATTGTTAACAAATTGTAGATGTAGTTAATAATAGAAATAAGATAGATTAAGCATTTTTTATGTTATATATAGTGTTAATATATAATAAGATAAGGCTGTATAGTAACTAAAAATACGATAACTAGAATAAGTAGAGGATAAAATATGAAAACAATTTAGTAGTAAGAAATGTTTATTGTAAAATAAGGAAAGGGCACAAATAGATAGTAAGAAAAAGACGAAGCCGTTGTAACAGACCGTGATAGAAAAGCAACAACACCACACAAACTCTGGAAATAAAAAACAGACATAACGCTCTTTAGTAAAAAAACACTACATCACACTACCCTACCAAATAAAAATCATGAAAACAAGTGTCCAGCACCTTTGCTGGACCCACTCCCCATGCAGAGCAAGGACCTGCCCGTCCGTGTCCGCCTGACAATGTCTTTGACCAACCATGTCAAAGGAAACCAGCTATATATACAAAAAAAAATATATATTAAGATATATTCCTTTCCTACCCATTGTGTTCCCATCTTACAGACTTTTTCATTTATAACACACAATTTTCTCATCTAATCGCTTAAGTCAGTAAGTCAGCTGTACCACCTACTCGAGCTGCCCTTATAGCTTTCAATACGAGCAATGTCAATAGCCTTGCCCATATTATGCAAGTGGATTCAAATATAGTCAGCAAAAGTTTGATACGTCTCTGATTACCTCTTCGGGGAAATAGGCTGAGTATTTATATGTTAAAGACGTATTATATTCATTTCTTGATGTTTACGTACAATTAGGTTAAATATTTTTTTACTGGCCTTGTTTAGTAGTTAGTGACCCTGACTGCTAGGCCAGAGGCCGTGGGTTCGATCCCCACCCAGGGCAAAAAATTGTGTGATTAGAACGATAATTTTCCTATGTCTGCTTGTTTATCTATAATATGTAGATATTTTGAAATATATAAGTATATTTTTCAGCAGTCTGATTACATCTGGAAAAGGATAAAAAAAGTTTCAGATTAGACTGCACGGATGACACAGTAGTTTAAGCCACCTCGCTGTTTGCTACTGTGCTGAGTATTGTGGGTTCGACCGCCACATGGGACAACTCTTTGTCTGATCCACAAATTGTTTTTCTTAGTCTGAGTATTCTTTGTGTCCGTTTCATGTATAACCGCGGCGCACCATATATTCCTAGTTCGGGAGTTGATTTAAAAAAAGACTGCCGTGTATGAGAAGTGTGAAAAAAATGTAACAGCAAAACATTAGCTTTGCCATATTGGATTATATTCAAAGAAGCTGTTTTCAAAATTTTCAAATCAATACATTGTAATGCTATTTTATCATTGTGAGTCATCACATCAACGGCCTTTAATAGTCCACTGCTGGACATAAGCCTCTATTTAGAAAAGATGTTTTGAAGATGCTACTATACCACGCTGGTCTGGCAACGTCTGGTACCCTATACCAAACGGGTTGCGTCTGGCTAGCGTGGTGTTTCAATTTTTCCTTCTCTTTACAGTGCTATTGTCTTGCGTAGTTAGTTCCCTTAGTCGGCTCTTACGATTCTGTCCTGACACTATCTCCAAGTATGAACGAATGTATAATAAATTTATAAGGCTTTTCAATAGCTGTTGTTGATCAAAATGCTAGTGAGACTTTAGGTATTCATGAAATAAAGAGTTCAAACAGTTTAAATTTTGACAGGATCTAATTCTACTGTAAAAATACATTTTTTTAGTAAGTCCTATTTTAAAGTTGTATTTCGTAGTTAAAATGAGCAAATATAATATGTCTTATTTGTTCATCGTTTTATATATAGGTAGGTCAGGTCCAAAATCCAGTGGAATTGTGTGGGAATCGAACCCACCCCCTCTGGCTTAACAGTCGGGATCACTAACCAATATACCAACAGACCAGGTCCATCTCGGTAAACGTAGTGTAAGACGCCCACAGACCAGGTGGAGTGACGATTTGCGCAAGATGCCTGGCAGGAGCTGGATGCGAGAAGCCGAATATTGATCTAAGTGGCGTGCAAATGGAGAGGCCTATGTCCAGCAGTGGACTGCGATAGGCTGATGATGATGATACCAACAGGCCCGCCAATGGCCGCAAATAGCCCGCCGTATGGGGAATATCTGGAGCTTTCAGGCAATGTTATCTTGAACTTGGCAGCCTGGCGGTACCATAATGGTATATATGTAACCAGTGTGTATTACTAATTATATAAAAATCTTTTGGGATATCTGACACCTAACGCCATCTAGTTTCAAACTAAGCAGAGCTAGTACTATGTAAGTTAGATTGACTGATAGAATACTTATGTACGTCTTTTGTAAATACATACATACTCGTATTACATATAGAAAACACCCAAACTCTGAAACAAATATGTGCAGATCATACAAACATTTGGTCGGACCCGGAAACAAACCCGAGAACTCAGAACAGAGGCAGTGTCTACCCACTGACTGTGACTTTGGAGTTACAGGTGTCCATGGGTGGCGGCAGTGACTTACCATCAGGTGACCCGAAACCTCCTTTCTATGGAGAAGCCTATGTCCAGCAGTGGACTAGTAAAGGCTGTTGATGATGACCCGTATGCTCGTTTGTCTCTATATGCTATAAAAATATATTTAATACAAAGCCCCTCGGAATAACAGAGATGTCACTTCTCTATTATTCCACAATCCTATCACCTCTTCATTGATCTATGAGAATAGAGCTACTCATATTATATAAGAGTACTTTTCCTATGATTATTACAAGTGTTTTCTTGTTGATTGGTAAATTTTTGACGACTGGATGGCGTAGTGATTTATGTAACGGACTGCTATTCCAAAGGTCACGGGTTCTATAAACGTTCAAGTCAAACATTTGTGTGCATTAACATTTAATGTTTGATATAATATGTATTTAATTACAAAAAAAAGTATAAATGTATTTATATCAGTTGTCTAGTACTCATAGCACAAGCTCTGCTTAGTTTGGGACTAGATAGCGTTGCGTGAATGTGGCCACCAGCTTTTCCCTCTGCACAGCATCCAACGAAGAGCGACTCGAATTGTCGATAGCTCAAACATCTCCGATCGGCTCGATCTCTTGGCGTTACGTAGAGATGTGGCTTCACTCTGCTTTCTCTATCGCGTATATCATGGAGAGTGCTCCAAGGAATTGTTCGGACTAATACCAGTCGCAAATTTCCGCCATCGTCATCGCCGATCGGCTCGATCTCTTGGCGTTACGTAGTAGTTAAGGGTCCAGGGGACGTAAATAAAATGACAGTGGACTGTATAACTGGTATTTTAATCGCCAGGTCTTTACACGATATGTAGTGTGAGGTTGAAGTCGGACCGTCCACGGTCGTGTCCCAAGGCGAGCAACGGCTGTTTTATATCCTCTGCTCCTCCCGGCTCGGTCCCCCACTCGTCGCACACGTCCGGGTAGTCCCCCCGCACGCCGCGCTGTTGCCCATTGTAGTGCGTTTAGTTAAATCGCTGTCGCAACATGCTCCCCCGGTTGAAGGCTGGAGGCTTCAAAATCTGGAAGAGGACATATGTTATTATATGCCCTGCGAATGGTACCGCCTGACGTTCTAAGCTCTGCCACTCTGGAGATGCCGTCGCTTCCTGGGTAGAGCCTGATCACTCTTCCTAAAGCCCATAGAAGAGGAGGAAGAGCCTTATCCTTAATAATAACCAGAGATCCCGGTTTCAGCTCGGACCTTGAAGATCTCCATTTAGTCTTTGCCTGCAGCAAAGAAATATATTCAATCTTGAAGCGATTCAAGCGCTTAAAGCGCTCAAGAGCAGTGATGTTGCTGGATGACACCTCTGGATGCGGAATAGCTACAAGTGGTCGTCGAATTAAAAAATGAGCTGGAGTTAAGGCGGAAAAATCACAGGGATCAGAGGACAGTGGGGTCAAGGGACGAGAGTTTAAAACTGCCTCTATTTGGGTAAGGCAAGTAGCCATTTCTTCGAAGGTAAAATGAGTTATTTGCAGTAACCTACGAAGATGATGCTTAGTTGAGCGGACGGCAGCCTCTGCTAAGCCATTGAAGTGTGGACTAGACACAGGTACGAATTTGAAGGTAATTTCCTCACGCGCAACAGAACCCTCGAGGTCCGAGTGCGCGAAGAATTTGGACAGTTCATTAAAGGTACCCACAAAATTTGTACCATTATCCGACGTGATACTAGAAGGCTTACCACGTCGTGACACAAAACGATTTAAGGCGGCTATGTAAGCTTCGGTCGATAGCGCCGTTACGAGCTCTAGATGACAGGCCTTTACAGAGTTGCAAATAAAAATAGCCAAATAACATTTACTAAGTCTGCAACCTCTACCTTTCCGATCTGCTACTAACACTGGCCCAGCATAATCCACAGAACAGTGCAAAAAGGGAAACTCTAATTGAGTTCTTGATGTCGGTAACTGTCCCATTACAGGCTGAACAGTTTCAGCTCGATACCTACAACACCGAACACATTTATGGTAAACAGCCTTAGATAGGTTTCTACCCCCTAAGGGCCAATATATCAACCTTATGTTTGCTAAAAGTAGTTGTGGACCAGCGTGTAAATATTTTAAATGAAAGTAATGAAATAGAATTTTACTAAAATGATGTTTACTACAAATTAAAATGGGATATTTAGTATCAAAACTATATGGGTAATTACTAAGTCTGCCACCGACTCTTATAATATCATTTGAGTCTAAAAATGGTGACAAAGAAGAGAGTCTATTCTTGGTAGGCAGTGTCTTCCCAGTTTTTAAAATAACATATTCATCGGGAAACATTTCTATTGAATTTTGTAGTTCTTTTACTGAAAGATATCCCTTTAGTTTAGTTTCGTTTCGACAATTATAAATAAATCTTTGTAAATAGGCTATTGATCTTTGTAAATACGAGAAATTTGAAGTGTTATTTATCAGATTACAGATTAAATCATTATTAAGAATATTGTTGTGTAATATAGAATAAGATTGTAAATCAGGTAAATCGTGCTTCTCATTAGCATTGGGCATTTTTGGCCAATCAGTTTCATGATTTAATAAGAATCCGGGGCCAGACCACCACAAGGAAGAATTACTGATGGAATCAGCCTTCACCCCCCGAGAAGCAAGATCCGCTGGGTTGTCTCTCGAAGGTACGTAGCGCCACTGGTGATTCTGAGTACTTTCTTGAATTTCATGAACGCGGTTTCGTACAAAACTTTTTAATTGCGGTGGTGATGTAGTCAACCATCCAAGGACGATGGTTGAATCACACCAAAATATACACTTACTTAATTTACTCAAGGTTAAAGAGGCTAGTACTTTAGTAAACAGCCTTACAGCGAGCAAGGCTCCACAAAGCTCCAGACGAGGCACCGTCGTGGGCTTTATCGGCGCTACTCTATTTTTAGAAGTCAAGAGGTTTACAGTAACTAGACCTGATTTACGCACAGACCGTATATATAGACACGCACCGTATGCTCGTTCTGAAGCATCGGAAAAAATGTGAATTTCATGACTATAAACATCTTCACTAAGAACCCAACGGGGTATTTTTAATTCATTAAGAGAAGGTAGAATATTAGCAAAATTTAACCAACGATTTTTAATTTCAATAGATACTTCGTCATCCCATGTATATTGGTCAATCCATAGTCTCTGCAATATAAATTTAGCCTCCACTACGCACGGGCCCACCAGGCCCAGTGGATCGTAAATCTGGCTTATGACAGAAAGGATGTGACGTTTGGTTACTTTTTTCTTCAGTTCAATATTAATAGAAAATGATAATATATCCGACTCACAGTTCCAATATAAACCTAAAGTCTTAGACGTAATATTATCATTTCTATCAGAAAAATCTAAGACATTATTTGTTTGATCACAACTAAAGGAAATTTGGTGTAAAATTAATTGACTATTAGATCTAAATTTTCTTAAATTAAATTGTGCTGTTTGTAAAGTAGATTTTACTCCTTTACAAAGAGAAATGGTATCATCAATAGTGGAGGAACCCCCGATGTAATCATCAACATAAAAGTCTTTAAGTATAGACTGTTTAACGTCAGTGTTAGGGGCACTTGATGCTAAACTAACCAAACATTTTATGGCTAAATAAGGTGCAGAAGTCATACCATATGTTAATCTATTGAGAGTATATGTTTTTAAAGGTTCCTTTGTATTATAACGAAAGACTATTTGTTGTAAAGATCGTTGAGACGGATGAAGTTCTATGGCTCTGTACATTTTTTCTATGTCCCCGGTGACGACATATTTATGTTGACGAAAACGGATTAAAATTGAATGAAGGTCTTCTTGTACAGTTGGACCGACCATCTGGATTTCATTAAGTGACACACCAGAAGAAGTGGTCGCAGAGGCGTCAAAGACTGTACGAAGCTTCGTAGTAAGGCTCGACTCACGGATGACACCGTGGTGAGGTAAAAAATAATTGACTGATTGAAGACAACTATTCAACAACCCCCTATTTTCAGTCATGTGACCTAAGCGTTCGTATTCCTGCATGAATTCTATATATCTGTTTTTGAAAACAGGATTTCCTAGAAACTTTCGTTCTAATGATAAGAAACGATATTTTGCTTTCTTAAACGACTCGCCTAAGACTGAAGGATCTTTTTTCAGTGGCATTGAAACTACAAAACGACCATTATGATTGCGTATAGTATTTTCTAAGTAATGCTGTTCACAGGCACGCTCTTCGGGAGATAAAGAGTGCTTAGTTGATACCGTATCTAACTCCCAGAAACGAGACAAGTCTGGGTTTGGTTCCTCATTTAAAAAATGACAAAGTGAAGTAGAAGAGTGTGAACTAGGACGGGCGACATACCCTGACACCAGCCAACCCAGTTTCGTTTCGTATAATTTGGGTAAGTTTTTACCTAAATCTATGGTATTTTTACCTAAGACTGACCAAAATACATGGGCTCCGACCAATATATCTATTGCGGCAGGCTCATTAAAAGAAGAGTCAGCTAGTTCTATCCCCAAAGGAAGAGGGATATCCTCAATATTTATAAAACAAGACGGTAAAGCCGTGGTGAGTTGAGGTAAAATATGACAGTCGATCGTAGTTCTATAGTCGCTATGAAGAGACTTTATAGTAAGACTACAAGATTGAGTACTTTTAGAAGTATTATTATTAATACCTGATACCGTGGCGCTCGCACCCTGACGCGACAAACCCAGCTTACCGCAGAAAGATGAGGTTATGAAGTTGGCAGTGCTGCCATTGTCGAGCAGCACTCTGGCAATATGCTCGACGCCCCTGCAGTCGTCCACCTTCACTCGCGCTGTGGAAAGCAAGTCGTGTGGAGGTGGAGTGGTATTCAACTGCTTTAACTGAGCTGAATTGACAAGACTGTTGACTGGAACAGTAGACTCACGAGGTTCTGCAATATGTAAGTGTAAAAGCGTGTTATGCTTTTTCTTACAATATTTACATGCAACAAGATTACATTTATCTTCCATGTGACCTGGTCGTAAACAATTTAGACAAACCCTACTATATTTGGCTTTTTTTATTCGATCCTCAATAGAAAGGGATTTAAATGTGTCACAATTAAATAAAAAATGGCTTTGATTACACATGGGGCAATTTAATGGTTTTTTGCAAATATTATTAGCTGATTTATTTTTATTATAACATGAATTTTGATTTTGTTTTATATCTGTAAAAAAATTAATATTAGGTTTATTATTCTGCGACTTTATAATTTTACTTTCTTGCAATGTTTCCAATAAGTCCGAAAGGTTGCTAAGAAATGTTATGAATATTACAAGTGTAGGTGGATCAGTGAGAGTATTCCTATGCGTTTCCCACTCCCTACGAGTGGTCACATCGAGCTTTTCAGCCATCATGTGAATGATCAATGTGTCCCAATGCTATGTAGGCTGGTCTAATGTTGACAAGGCACGTAGATTTTTATTAGTAAGATCTATAAGGTATCGAATAGCTCGGGAGGACTCTTTTTGTATGTGTTCGGCATTGAACAAGGCTTGAACATGATTATTGACAAGTAACCTCTTATTGTCATACCTAGTACATAATAATCTCCAGGCGTTTGTGTAATTATCGCCCTTCACGTCCAAGCTATCAATTACCAGCAAGGCGCTGCCTTTAAGAGATGCACGAAGATAATGCAACTTATTAATGTTATCCATATCTGATCTTGAGTGGATTAAAGATATAAAGGTATCCCTATACTCGAGCCAGTGCTGATAGTGACCATTAAAAGTAGGTAATGAAATTTTTGGTAATCTAATGCAATTAAATTTGGAACCACCTGCCTGTGCATCCTCGGAACTCGTCTCGGTACCACCCACCTGAATCTTGTGCTGGTTAGTCGGCTGTGCGCCAAGAAGACTGCGGGCATCAGCTATTAAACTGTGAAACTGGTTTTCAAACTGTTCGCGTTCCTGACACTCATTGTCTGGGTCGTCTGACAACATTTCGATGTCCAGCTGTAAGTTGTCAAAGGTAGCATATACGGCATCAAATCTATGTAATCTATCTTCTAAATCTAATAATTGCAAGCTACTAGGTTGTTTTGAGCTTTTAAGCAACGCAATGTAATTATTAAAGATTGTAAGCCTGGACTTAAGTCCGGCGCGTCGTTTAACTAGCTTGCTTACATTTGTTTCTGCCATAGCAATAGAAATAATCCAATCGAAAGTAAACACAAAGCAAACGAAAAGACTAATAAAAAGAAACTTATTTTTTATATGCACCGAGTTGTTTACGTAAATGAGAACAATAGACGACTGGCCACCCGCGCGCCGGCCGACGTTCGTTAAACAGCTGTTCAGTAACAATCTAACGGTAAACAAACTATAGATAATAACTACTATACATCACACCTATGAATCGCTAAATAAATAAAATTACAAAATCTTACAATTTTATGCTTTTAAAGAATATGTAGGTAGTATGTAAATATGTGAAATATAGACAAAGTTAAAGCATTAAGTAAAGATTAAGATAGTTAAATTAAGCATTTAATGTATAAATTAAGAATTTATTTTAGCCGTTGCACTATATGTAGGTACTATGTAGGTATGCAGAATTATAAAAAATATAGGCAGTGCTAAAGCATTAAAGCTTATGTATAACTTCCGACCGTCAAATTAAGCACTTAAAGAATAATTAGGTCACGGAGAAAAAAAATCACTTTACCAAATAAAGGCAGGTTTAAGCGTATAGGAGATTAAGACGAAATATCGGGAAATAAAAAAAAGGGAATAATTGGAACGAACTCACAGTATTTATCCAATCCAATGCTAATCTATATTGTTCTTCTTTCACTGCAACTTGTATTTTACACGTTGACTCGTGGGTGTCAAAGTCCGTAATGGCGACCTCCAAATGACTTTTTTTTTGCGGGGCGTGTGTAGATGCTTTGCAAGTTGCTTCAAATGATGAAAAGACAATCTTGCTGTGCTGAAGTCCACACCGAAGAGCTCCACAGGTCACTTCTTATCTTGACGACGAAATTAGGACCTCGGCGAGTATCCTAAAGGACCATGTTAAGGGTCCAGGGGACGTAAATAAAATGGCAGTGGACTGTATAACTGGTATTTTAATCGCCAGGTCTTTACACGATATGTAGTGTGAGGTTGAAGTCGGACCGTCCACGGTCGTGTCCCAAGGCGAGCAACGGCTGTTTTATATCCTCTGCTTCTCCCGGCTCGGTCCCCCACTCGTCGCACACGTCCGGGTAGTCCCCCCGCACGCCGCGCTGTTGCCCATTGTAGTGCGTTTAGTTAAATCGCTGTCGCAACAGATGTGGCTTCACTCTGCTTTCTCTATCGCGTATATCATGGAGAGTGCTCCGAGGAATTGTTCGGACTAATACCAGTCGCAAATTTCCGCCATCGTTTCACACGGCAAAATTTTCATCCTCATTACCTGGATAGTTAGCGCTCCACTACTGTGCGCTTTTCTTGACACTTTTTGCCCCGCACAACTAATCTGTGGAACGGGTTATCGTCTGCGGTATTTTCGGACCGATACGACCTTAAGGAAAAGAGATTACTCCTTCCTAAAAGACCGGCAACGCGTTTGTGACTCCTGAGTCGCAGACGTTCATGGGCGGCATAGTAACTTGCCATCAGGTAACCCGTCTGCTCGTCTGCCCTCTCTAACATAAAAAAAATGTAGTAGAATTAAAATTTTTTTGCTAATTCGCAAAATCTACCCTATATAATATAATCTACCCATAATCTACAGTAGGTACCTATTTTTTTGCTATTGATGCATTGAAAAGAAAAAGAAGAAAATATTTTCCTTATTTTGATGTCGATAACTTTTTATCGACATCAAAATAAGGAAAATATTTTGTTTCACATTTGTTATCCTTGCTTTAGAGGCGTCTTCAATCAAAGTACAAACATATGGGTACAAGATCTAAGACTCTTCGAGGTACTACAGTCTAAGTCCCATTTCCCTAATTAAGAGTTGTGGTATCCCCTATCTTTGCTCCCTTATCTCATCTAATGGGATCTATCTCATCTCATCTGGTAGCTAAGTCTATAGAATTAGACTCTGACCCTGAGGCTAGTGACCTTGACTCCTAACCCGGAGGTCATTGGTACAATTCCCAAACAAACAAATAATTGTGTAATGGCTATGATCATTTATTCCGTTTCTAGATGTTATATACCTATAGTATCTATGTATTTAAAAATATAAAAGTACCTATGTTTATCAGCAGTCTTGGTCCCACACTAGGCAGGGCCCCTGCCTAGTGTGGGATCAGACGGCCTTGCGTGAGATGTGTAGAGTCATTTTCATTATTATTTACCTTCTTCCTTTGTCTCTGCTAACGATTTCATTTCAAGGTTACAAATCACACCAACGAGAGAACAGGCTAATGATGGTTTTATGATTTATACACTTTACATGTTTATTTTTAAATAAAATTAAAATGAAAGTTCACATTTTATTAAATAATTATTGTTTTACTCTCTCTCTCTCTTATGCTTAGACGTATACTTGCACCAAATAGTTGAGGCCTTCGCCGCGTTCACTTTTCAGCTTAATGTTCACATAAGTGGATCCCACTCCACCCGATGTGACAGTCGCCCGAGCCTTTGATTTGGCTAAATCTACCACTGATAAGCCCTGAAAAAGACGGACAATTTTTACCTTTGCCATGTTTCAAAGTCTATTATATAATATCTATAATAATAATCTTACTATTTGGTCTTTAGACAAGCTTTCGACAAAGAGTCAATTAACCAATTTTATTTTAAACACGGTTCGCTACCATGCTACGCATATTTTAGCCATTATTTTTTTTAGATCCACATTTAGAGCTGAATTGTGTACGAAGCATAAATTAGATGTCCTGAGATATTATCAGTTGGTCAATTTGATATTCTAACTCTAGTTTTGAATAAAACAGTTCGTTCAATCGATTACATTATTTAAACAATGACCTACTGAGCTACCTGTTTGTTTCTTAAATAGTTTTAGCTAAACATAAGCCGAGTACAACATAGTTCATTTTGAATTCAAGGTAAAAGTATGTTATTTGAAAACAAATAGTTCTTCTTTTGTAATTATTCACAATATGACACAATAGTACCCGAGGTACTGGTAGCTTTGTCTAGGACAGGAGTGCCGGAGCCTGTTTTTAATTCCAACACATAATTATACTTAAAGAATAAATAGCTTAATTCAAACATCAATTATAATAAATATATCAGGAAATAATAAATTACCCTGCACTGATAACTTACCTTGATAATCTTGGCAGTGTCCTGAGTGTTGTAAAATATATTTTTGCTTCTAGTTGAAAATGGTATTGATGATATTTTCATATTATCACTGTATGCTAAAGTACCGCTTGTACCTACAATCAAGTCTTCGGCATTGTACGCGGCAATACACAGAACAGCGATGATACCAAAACGAATAACGAAAGACATTTTAAAATAATTCTTCTTGGATGAGCTGACTCAAAGTAAAAGTAAGATTGTACTGTTAGCTGGATTGACGCCTCAATATATAGTGATTGAGTTTTTCCCCTTTAAGATAATGGTACAGTACATGAATCGAGATATCAGATTTGTAGATGACATGATCAACTCTTTTTACTAGCAGCTACTTATCGTTGAAGAGATAATATTCACGAGATAATATCCACAAACCATATGATTAACATTGAAGTAAACATATTGTTTCATGTTTTTCCGTGATGTATCTCTTGATTTAAAAAAATGATGTTGAACAGGTAGTATGTGTCCGGTTAGAGGCAATAGTCAGTCCTATCACCTAATTGCTAAAGTCAGTTTGAGTCAGAGGTGTAGGACCTACTCGTGTTATCCTTATAATAAGATATATCCTTATATTCAGCTAAGGAGGCAGCACTTTCGAGCCGGAGGAGGCCTGACTATGATCGATACCCGATCGCATTCGTTTAAAGGTCTATCCGTGAAGATACCCTGGATGAATGGAACAGAATGTTCTAGTCAATCGAAACTGTCTCCGTCACGAAAGTGTTTCTTCCCGATGCAGTACACGCCTATCTAACCATCAAAAAGTTTCTAATAACCCCAAAATTAACGCAAGTGATCACCGGACATGGGGGGTTCTCCCAGTACTTGCATAGATTTAAATGCAAGGACAGCCCCTCATGCATATGTAAGATAGGTAAGGACGTAACATATTGTACTTGCTGCTGGAGTGCCCAGTACACGCTAAGATTAGATACGAAGTAGAAAAAGCTATAGAAACAAAAATATGCAAAAAGAAAATTTAAGAAAAATTATAGATGATAAGACAATTATTAGTTATTTTATAAAGTATTCTTAACAAATTGTAGATGTAGTTAATAATAGAAATAAGATAGATTTAGCATTTTTTATGTTATATATAGTGTTAATATATAATAAGATAAGGCTGTATAGTAACTAAAAATACGATAACTAGAATAAGTAGAGGATAAAATATGAAAACAATTTAGTAGTAAGAAATGTTTATTGTAAAATAAGGAAAGGGCACAAATAGATAGTAAGAAAAAGACGAAGCCGTTGTAACAGACCGTGATAGAAAAGCAACAACACCACACAAACTCTGGAAATTAAAAACAAACATAACGCACTTTAATAAAAAAACACTGCATCACACTACCCTACCAAATAAAAATCATGAAAACAAGTGTCCAGCACCTTTGCTGGACCCACTCCCCATGCAGAGCAAGGACCTGCCCGTCCGTGTCCGCCTGACAATGTCTTTGACCAACCATGTCAAAGGAAACCATCTATATATACAAAAAAAAATATATAATAAGATATATTCCTTTCCTACCCATTGTGTTCCCATCTTACAGACTTTTTCATTTATAACACACAATTTTCTCATCTAATCGCTTAAGTCAGTAAGTCAGCTGTACCACCTACTCGAGCTGCCCTTATAGCTTTCAATACGAGCAATGTCTATAGCCTTGCCCATATTATGCAAGTAGATTCAAATATAGTCAGCAAAAGTTTGATACGTCTCTGATTACCTCTTCGGGGAAATAGGCTGATTATTTATATGTTAAAGACGTTTTATATTTATTTCTTGATGTTTACGTACAATTAGGTTAAATATTTTTTTACTGGCCTTGTTTAGTAGTTAGTGACCCTGACTGCTAGGCCAGAGGCCGTGGGTTCGATCCCCACCCAGGGCAAAAAATTGTGTGATTAGAACGATAATTTTCCTATGTCTGCTTGTTTATCTATAATATGTAGATATTTTGAAATATATAAGTATATTTTTCAGCAGTCTGATTACATCTGGAAAAGGATAAAAAAAGTTTCAGATTAGACTGCACGGATGACACAGTAGTTTAAGCCACCTCGCTGTTTGCTACTGTGCTGAGTATTGTGGGTTCGACCGCCACATGGGACAACTCTTTGCCTGATCCACAAATTGTTTTTCTTAGTCTGAGTATTCTTTGTGTCCGTTTCATGTATAACCGCGGCGCACCATATATTCCTAGTTCGGGAGTTGATTTAAAAAAAGACTGCCGTGTATGAGAAGTGTGAAAAAAATGCAACAGCAAAACATTAGCTTTGCCATATTGGATTATATTCAAAGAAGCTGTTTTCAAAATTTTCAAATCAATACATTGTAATGCTATTTTATCATTGTGAGTCATCACATCAACGGCCTTTAATAGTCCACTGCTGGACATAAGCCTCTATTTAGAAAAGATGTTTTGAAGATGCTACTATACCACGCTGGTCTGGCAACGTCTGGTACCCTATACCAAACGGGTTGCGTCTGGCTAGCGTGGTGTTTCAATTTTTCCTTCTCTTTACAGTGCTATTGTCTTGCGTAGTTAGTTCCCTTAGACGGCTCTTACGGTTCTGTCCTGACACTATCTCCAAGTATGAACGAATGTATAATAAATTTATAAGGCTTTTCAATAGCTGTTGTTGATCAAAATGCTAGTGAGACTTTAGGTATTCATGAAATAAAGAGTTCAAACGGTTTAAATTTTGACAGGATCTAATTCTACTGTAAAAATACATTTTTTTAGTAAGTACTATTTTAAAGTTGTATTTCGTAGTTAAAATGAGCAAATATAATATGTCTTATTTGTTCATCGTTTTATATATAGGTAGGTCAGGTCCAAAATCCAGTGGAATTGTGTGGGAATCGAACACACCACCTCTGGCTTAACAGTCGGGATCACTAACCAATATACCAACAGACCAGGTCCATCTCGGTAAACGTAGTGTAAGACGCCCACAGACCAGGTGGAGTGACGATTTGCGCAAGATGCCTGGCAGGAGCTGGATGCGAGAAGCCGAATATTGATCTAAGTGGCGTGCAATGGGAGAGGCCTATGTCCAGCAGTGGACTGCGATAGGCTGATGATGATGATACCAACAGGCCCGCCAATGGCCGCAAATAGCCCGCCGTATGGGGAATATCTGGAGCTTTCAGGCAATGTTATCTTGAACTTGGCAGCCTGGCGGTAGCATGATGGTATATATGTAACCAGTGTGTATTACTTATTATATAAAAATCTTTTGGGATATCTGACACCTAACGCCATCTAGTTTCAAACTAAGCAGAGCTAGTACTATGTAAGTTAGATTGACTGATAGAATACTTATGTACGTCTTTTGTAAATACATACATACTCGTATTACATATAGAAAACACCCAAACTCTGAAACAAATATGTGCAGATCATACAAACATTTGGTCGGACCCGGAAACAAACCCGAGAACTCAGAACAGAGGCAGTGTCTACCCACTGACTGTGACTTTGGAGTTACAGGTGTCCATGGGTGGCGGCAGTGACTTACCATCAGGTGACCCGAAACCTCCTTTCTATGGAGAGGCCTATGTCCAGCAGTGGACTAGTAAAGGCTGTTGATGATGACCCGTATGCTCGTTTGTCTCTATATGCTATAAAAATATATTTAATACAAAGCCCCTCGGAATAACAGAGATGTCACTTCTCTATTATTCCACAATCCTATCACCTCCCCATTGATCTATGAGAATAGAGCTACTCATATTATATACGAGTACTTTTACTATGATTATTACAAGTATTTTCTTGTTGATTGGTTAATTTTTGGCGACTGGATGGCGTAGTGGTTTGTGTAACGGACTGCTATTCCAAAGGTCACGGGTTCTATAAACGTTCAAGTCAAACATTTGTGTGCATTAACATTTAATGTTTGATATAATATGTATTTAATTACAAAAAAAAAAGTATAAATGTATTTATATCAGTTGTCTAGTACTCATAGCACAAGCTCTGCTTAGTTTGGGACTAGATAGCTTTGTGTGAATGTGGCCACCAGCTTCTCCCTCTGCACAGCATCCAACGAAGAGCGACTCGAATTGTCGATAGCCCAAACATCTCCGATCGGCTCGATCTCTTGGCGTTACGTAGAGATGTGGCTTCACTCTGCTTTCTCTATCGCGTATATCATGGAGAGTGCTCCAAGGAATTGTTCGGACTAATACCAGTCGCAAATTTCCGCCATCGTTTCACACGGCAAAATTTTCATCCTCATTACCTGGATAGTCGGCGCTCCACTACTGTGCGCTTTTCGAGACACTTTTTGCCCCGCACAACCAATCTGTGGAACGGGTTATCTTCTGCGGTATTTTCGGACCGATACGACCTTCAAGAAAAGAGATTACTCCTTCCTAAAAGACCGGCAACGCGTTTGTGACTCCTGAGTTGCAGACGTTCATGGGCGGCATAGTAACTTGCCATCAGGTAACCCGTCTGCTCGTCTGCCCTCTCTAACATAAAAAAATGTAGTAGAATTAAAATTTTTTTGCTAATTCGCAAAATCTACCCATAATCTACAGTAGGTACCTATTTTTTTGCTATTGATGCATTGAAAAGAAAAAGAAGAAAATATTTTCCTTATTTTGATGTCGATAAATAGCACGTTTTACATTTCTTATCCTTGCTTTAGAGGCGTCTTCAATCAAAGTACAAACATTCGGGTACAAGATCTAAGACTCTTCGAGGTACTACAGTCTAAGTCCCATTTCCCTAATTAAGAGTTGTGGTATCCCCTATCTTTGCTCCCTTATCTCATCTAATGGGATCTATCTCATCTCATCTGGTAGCTAGGTCTATAGAATTAGACTCTGACCCTGAGGCTAGTGACCTTGACTCCTAACCCGGAGGTCATTGGTACAATTCCCACTCACGACAAATAATTGTGCAATGGCTATGATCATTTATTCCGTTTCTAGATGTTATTTACCTATAGTATGTATGTATTTAAAAATATAAAAGTACCTATGTTTATCAGCAGTCTGGTTATCATGATACAGGCCCTGGCAGGGCCTGTATCATGATAAGGCAGGGCCCCTGCCTAGTGTGGGATCAGACGGCCTTGCGTGAGATGTGTAGAGTCATTTTTATTATTATTTACCTTCTTCCTTTGTCTCTGCTAAAGATTTCATTTCCATTTCAAGGTTACAAATCACACCAACGAGAGAACAGGCTAATGATGGTTTTATGATTTATACACTTCACATGTTTATTTTTAAATAAAATTAAAATAAAAGTTCACATTTTATTAAATAATTATTGTTTTACTCTCTCTCTCTCTCTCTTATGCTTAGACGTAAACTTGCACCAAATAGTTGAGGCCTTCGCCGCGTTCACTTTTCAGCTTAATGTTCACATAAGTGGACCCCACTCCACCCGATGTGAGCGTCGCCCGAGCCTTTGACTTGGCTAAATCTATCACTGATAAGCCCTGAAAAAGACGGTCAATTTTTAACTTTACCATGTTTCAAAGTCTTTATCATATTATATCTATAATAATAATCTTACTATAAGGACTTTAGACAAGCTTTCGACATAGAGTTAATTAACCAATTTTATTTTAAACACGGTTCGGTACCATGCTACGCATATTATTACCAATATTTTTTCTAGATCCATATTTACAGCTAAATTGTGTACAAATCACAAATTAGATTTGTTGGCAATAATCGATTACATAATTTAAAACAATGACCTACTAATAAAACAGTTTTTTTGCCGGTATTTGTTTGCAATAATCGATTACATAATTTAAAACAATGACCTACTGAGCTACCTGTTTGTCTCTTAAATATTACTAGAATAATTTTAACACATCATGAGCCGAGTACAACATAGTTCGTTTTGAATTCGAGGTAAAAGTATGTTATTGGAAAACGAATAGTTCTTCTTTCGTAATTATTTACAATATGACACAATAGTACCCGAGATGTGCCGGCGCCTGTTTTTAATTCCAACACATAATTATACATAAAGAATAAATAGCTTAATTCAAACATCACTTTTAAAAAATATAGCACCAAATAATAAATAACCCTGCACTGAGCACTTACCTTGATAATCTTGGCAGTGTCCCGAGTGTTATAAAATACATTTTTGCTTCTAGTTAAAAGTGGTATTGATGTTATTTTCACATTATCACTGTATGCTAATGTACCGCTTGTACCTGCAATCAAGTCTTCAGCATTGTATGCGGCAATACACAGAACAGCGATAATACCAAAACGAATAACGAAAGACATTTCGATTAAAATATTCTTCTTAGATGAGCTGAGTTTTAATAAAAGAGTAAAATTGTACTGTTGGCTGGATTGACATGATCAACTCTTTTTACTAGCAGCTGCTTATCGTTGAAGAGATAATGCTCACGAGATAATATCCACAAACCATATGATTAACATTGAAGTAAACATATTGTTTCATATTTTTCCGTGATGTATCTCTTGATTAAAAAAATAATGTTTAACAGGTAGTATGTGTCCGGTTAGAGGACTCGGACTTCCCGGCAATAGTCAGTCTTATCACCTAATTGTTAAAGTCAGTAAGTCAGTTTGAGTTAGGGGTGCACGACCTACTCAACCTATCCCCTGCCTCTGCGAGCGATTTTTATTCTTTTTTATCGTTTTGAGTACCTATTTAAACCAACCAGGTTCTGTCCTGACGCTATCTCCAGGTATGAACGATTGTAAAATAAATTTATAAGGTTTGTCAATAGTTTTAGTTAAACATACAGCTTACGAGACTTTACCACCGCCGGCTTAACAGCCGGGATCACTAACCTACCAACAAGCCTGAAAATAGCCCGCCGTGTGGGGAATATCCGCCGCTCTCAGGTAATGTTATCTTGAATTAGGCAGCCAAGCGGTAGGATAAATGGTATATACGAGTATGTAACTAGTGTGTATGATGTTTTTCTTAGTAGTAGTATTACAAAATGTCAAATGTACTCGTAAATCAACTTTTATTCTTATGTCATGCTTATATTATCATTTATACTCGTATGTATATATACATATTATAATCCTTAAATGCTGCTAGAAGTGGGGATAGTGATACTTTCGACGATCTACCTACATAGGGTTTTGGACTTTTAAAACACATCCATAAATTTGAAATGAAAACAATAATTAACCAATATCAACCTCACAATTTTCTTAAATGCTTTTTAAATTTAAAAAAGTCACAGATGTCGATATTATGAATCTTTGATAAAGTATTGTATTGCCTACAGATCCATGCAATGTCAATGTCAAAAAAGCTATATGCATTCTTTCTTGGAATAGAAAGTAACGTAAGTACTTATGGCAATTTACTATTTCCTTAATAAAAATATTGAAGAATATAGGTCCGAGATGCGATCCTTGCGGTATACTGAAGGTAATCGTATAGTTTTTAGAGAAATATGCGTTTACCTCAAGTGTAATAAGTTCTATTTTCCAAGTAAGACTCCATCCACCTGATTAATGATCTTTCAGTGCCAAGTTAACCCAGTTTTATTATAAGTAAGCTGTAATCTACTTTATCGAATGCCTTACTAAAATCTGTATAGCTCGCACTTACTGTTATTCATTTGTCAATATATATTACGAAACCGTGCTAGTGTCGCTTGTGGTACCTCCACATCAGATGTTGACTGATAAGTTTCTATTTTGCCAAATGTAACTAGTAAGGATTGCTTCTCCCCTGATTTGAAAATGGGTATAACAAGGCTTCCTTCCACTTTGAAGGAAAGGTGTTTTTCTGTAAGGATCTATTGAAAATGATTTGGAGTGGATTAACCAAACCTTTTGCACAACGCTTAACAAAAACCTGAGGAATAATATCGCTGCCTACCCCTTTGCTTCATCTAGCGTATGAAGACATCTATATATTTATTGCTGTCAAGTCTTAAATGACAAAGTGTCGATGAAGTTTCAGAATTATAATAGGTAGAACATGATTTGTTTTCATGTAACTAATCCCTCCCATACGCCCACCACTGTAACTCCTGTACACCAGGATCAACAGCAGTGACCCACGAACACACCGAGTTATGATGCTCGGGAAATTCCAGGAAACTCTCTTGGAACCCGCAACGAAAATTAATTAAATGAAAATGAAATAAAAAATAATTCGAAGGAAATTGGAGGAGTTAAGAAATGCAGTAAATCAACTTCCCTCCTTAGGAAAATTAAAACCAGAATTAACAATAAAAACGACTTATAATCAAAATCACAATTAAAAAACAAAATCAGAATCAAATAAAAATCAAAGTCATAATCACCGTGACAATCAAAAACCAAATTAAATAATACAATCAAATCCAAGGCTTCATCACAGGTAAAAATTATAATCAAAATCAAAATTAGAATCAGTACCAGAATCAAAATTAATCCGCCTCATCGATCCCAAAATGTTACAAATAAACTTTTACGGTATACAGCTATATATACATGTGTGTATTAAACGAATATCTGCACAAGATAGTTGAGACCATCTCCGCGGCTGCTCTTCAATCTTACGTTTACGTAAAGGGCATCAATACCACCTGATGTGATCGACACACGGGCTTTTGATTTGTTCAAATCTACTGCTGATATAGCCTGTAAAAGTTACAATACATTCATTTAAGCACAGCTAAATAAATCCTTGTTACAAATAGTTTAATGAACTTTAAATCGAGTGCTTATGAGGGAGAGTACGGTTAGCGTTCGATTCTAACCAGGAGAAATAATTGTGTTGAGCATGATCATTTTTGGTTTGTATCTTAGAGTCATTTTTGGTTTGTATCTTAGAGTCATTTTTGGTTTGTACCTTAGAGTCATTTTTGTTTTGTATCTTAGAGTCATTTTTCCATAATCTGCGTACATTTATTAATATCTAAGTATGTTCAACAAATGGGTTGGGTTCTGTTATATCTACAGGTTTATCTAGTTTGTGATCCCAACGTTTGAATTTTAATCATCTTATTGATATAAAGAATTTACGGTGATACTGATGAAGAATTTCAAAGTTATGAAAGAAAAAATAAAATGTAATGTTAAATTACTCACCTTGATAATTTTTGAGGAATTGTTCGTGTTATAGAAGACGTTTTTCTCTCTAGTAGTCAAAGGAATAGAAGATAACTTCACCTCTTCACTGTACACCAGAGTGGTATTGACTAAACTACCAACCTGCAAGTCTTCAGCACTTGTTATGCTGACACAAAGCACAACAGCAATACACAGTCGAATGATAGCAGACATTTTTATTAAGAAACTATTTTTTTGTGAACAATTTCTTAAAATATATTATTTGAATATTTACGTCCTGTTTATATATGCGTTGTCTAGTACTTGAGATATAGCGATAAATATGAATCATGTTATCAGTTATGTTGACAAGGGTATCTATCGATAGATTTATCTGTTAGTCATTCAGTATTAGTAATAGATAAATTTTGACACTTATATTTGAAGTGCTCTCTATCTCTGAAGGCACACTAAGAAGTCTCATCTTTTTCATAATGCACTTAATAGAACGATACTGGCAGATACAGAGCTTAATTATATTATATTGAACTTAAAAAAATAATGAAAATAAGTATAATTGACGCTCGGCTCATTGGGGCTCATTGCAAAGTTAAGCAATCATAGTCAGGTCAATCTATGGATGGGTGACCATTCTTAGCATATTGAGATCGATCCCGGTTGAGGTACATTTGTAGCAATCGTTACAGATACTTTCTTTCTTCAGATATAATATTTCTACAGACTCCCATATCGTTGGGTTGTGGAGATCTGATGGCAGTCACTCCGCATAATAAATCGAAGTTCAGCTGTTTCGTAGAAGACTTAAAGCCAACCCTAACCTAGTTTGAGAAAAAGGCTATTAGGAAGGAAGGAGTATAACTGACGCTGTAGTAAATGAGTATTATAATTCCTTTTACATAAATAAATATGACCACAAATATTACATGTGTCACAGAGATAAACGAGACAAGCACAAACAACTAAACCTCCATAAACAGTTACATATAAAGCGTTGCCCTCAAATTTCAATTCTAAACTAACGCCCTCATGACCGAAATTTTCACTTAACTCGACATGAAAAAGTAATTCCCCGTACCCAATTTGTTCGGCTATACGACTTTATCAAAAGTTGGACACATTAGTACCAGATGTGGCTCGGTGTGAAACGACTTCAAGTTCTTTTGATCCCATTGTACTTATGCCTTATGGTCCCATCTATTACTGGTCGCCCTTTATTTGTAACACGGTACAGGTCAGCGTATTATTTTTTATTTCATTATTCTTGCTCCCACCGAAGTGTAATTTCTAATAAATATTGTTTTGGCTTATAGTTTTTGTTTGAAGGGTTTGATTTGAAGAGTTTAATATTAAGTGGTTTGTCTTTCAAATACGATCTGTCAAGAGTATGTTAGTAAATTATGCTTCTTCGAATTTGAATAAGTTTTGATATTAGCTTTTGACAGACGCCGCGTTAGAGATTCATACACGAGAACTATGCATAAAACAGTACTGCGTCCGTAGCTTTTAATCTTTATATATATAATTCTTCTGTGAGTGTGTATGTCACTGAACTTCTCTCAAACGACTAGACCGATTTTGATGAAATTTTTTGTGTGTGTTCAAGGGGATCTGGGAATGGTTTAGATTCACAATTTTGTCCGCTGGACAATGTTTTTTTAATTAATTTTTAATTTATTAGTAGTTGTTGATTTTGGAATGTTTTACATTGAATCAGACAGACGGCGCTACCATCGCAGTGTCAAATTTGACAGGACAACGTCTGTCGGGTCCGCTAGTATTCCTATAATTTTTTTCATGTTTTACAATAAAGTATAGACAAACAATCGTAGGAATTAGTAAATACCTTACCCTACCCTACTGGGTAATTCACTTATTCTGTTTACCTTATTCTTCTAAATTATTAATAGGTGTATGATTCTAATTATTAATTGATAGACTGTGATAAGATGACCTTCCAAAAGCGAATCATTAAGCAAGGAGTACCACAAAATATACCACAAAATGTACCACGTAATATATAGCAAAAACTGGTTTGTTGACATTGCAGTATTGTCTATAATACTATATTAATTGCAATCGTGCTGTTTACTTCTAAAAACAAGAAAAAAATTGAGCTACAATATCCAGGCTATGCTTCTGTAGAACAATGCAAACTCATGGAATTAAGCAACCAGCGTCTATATGAGAACAAACTGCATCGCGGCCCTGTAATATTTATTTTACTAAATATCGGGTACGTTAGTAACAAATAGCAAAATTCTGTGTATTTATTCGAGAATAAACGCGATCAAACGTTTAGAGTAGTCTGCTCTCACGGTAAGACCACTGTTAGAGGTAAGACACCTAGAAATCAATCACTTCTGAGTCCCCCAGAAATAAAGGATGTGAAAAGACATATGGGGGAAGTATCATTTCGAGGAGTCAGTAACAAATGACGTTAGGCTAACGGCTTACTATAAAAAAATCCAGCCAAAGCCCATTGTAGTGTTATGTACTGCACTGGTTCCGAAGAGTATTAGAAGAAGCGGGTGATGATGATGGTACACTGATGAAATGAACTAAAGTACTGTATATACCCTAGCTTAGTTTACAATTAAAGCCTGCAGACTGCAAGTAATATCTTCCACCCTTTCTTTACTCACTAAATAGGTTTATTATTATTACTTTGATTTCATATTTTGCCAGGCATATGATATTTCTATAAAATCACTTAGATGTAACTACATCATCACATCATCATCAACAGCCTATACTAGTCCACTGCTGGACATAGGCCTCTCCTTAGAAAGGAGGTTTTGGCCTACCATACCACGCTGGCCAGACGGGTTGGTATAGGATTTGTTTCAAGTTTTCCTTCTCTTTGCATTGCTGTTGTCCTGCTTAGTTTGCTCCCTTAGTCGGCTCTTAGGACACCCACGGGATGAATTGGGGTGGTGACAATTTGTATTCTTAATCCGTCACCACACGGACTATTATGTAACTATTACTCATAAACTTTTCAATAATTTTACATATTATATAAAATATAATACAATAGGAAGAAAGAGAAAACAAAAAATCAACATTAATGGTTTCAAATAAACTCGTTTAAACAAAACGGATCCAAACAAACGTTTAATTTCTCTACTTAAAACACGTACACCGGCTCCCAAAAGTTGTGTTGCAAACAAGTCTCACGTCGTAAAATAAGTGTAATAACAACGCCGTGTTGTCCACTTTTCATACTAATTAAACATATTTATGGTTCAACAAAAAGTTTAAATGTTATTATGAACAGAAAGTGACAATAAGGTTGAAAATTCAATGTACATTTAAGTTCAGAATACGCGTACCTAATTATGTTTCATAATCCGATTGGCAGATGAATGTTTGGAATTGTGATTTGTTCAGAGGCTTATACCGACTAAGGTTAATAATTATGTTTTGTTAAAGTTGTTCTGTAAACAAGGTGGCTAATTTACTAGAAATTATGTTTTAAAAGGAAATATATTACCTTGTCAGATTTTTACAGTTACACATTATAACATGTTATTAATAGACTTTGAAGCAGCGGTAGCCACGGCGCGGCATCGGACTTGCGGTCAAGTGGTTGTCGACTGGAGTCTCATCCTGTGAGTATACTACAGATACGTAAGCCCACACCTAATACAAACGTAGTAGGAAGTGAACTGCTTGAGAAAAATACTAATAGTTTTTAGAAAACTATTTATATCATGTTAATAATAGAAGTTGTACCGATGTAAAAAAAAACGATGGACCGACGATTTGAAGAAAGTGGCTGGCAGCGAATGGATGTGGGCTGCCCAAGACCGGGATATTTGGTGCTCCTTGGGGCAAACCTTCATTCAGTTGATGAGTACGCATAACCAGAATATTGCTTAAGCATCCCTATGTCTCTCTGAGCGACTCTTTTAATGGACTTTTTTATCTTTAGTAGTCCACCAGTGGAAATAGGCCCATCCAAATCTGAGCCATAGCATCCAGTTCTGCCCAACTTCAAGTCGTTAGACCGTCTGGCTAGGGACTATCGCTGACGTGGCCAGCCCATTGTTACTTAAGCATGTGTATTCTAAGAGTCAGAAGATTTCTTTCTTTGTCGGACGCCCTCATAATGAATTTTATCCTTCAAAGTATCTCCAAGCACAGCTGAAAAGGAGCGTCGCGTAGTGGCGACTTAACACTATCCCGTTTTCGTCCCGAATGTTAATAACAGGCGATAAGGAGCGCAAATCAAGCAGATAATAATAACCCGTCTGGCCGATGTGATAAAAATGTATGCAACCCCACTAAATGAGAGTATTTTCGAAAAAGCATTTTTAGATATTAATTAAATATTTAAAAACTACAACAAAAATCGAATTAAATTTTCTATTCAGAAATAACACATCCTCCTGAAAACCTCTGTGCACCTACCTTACAAGATTTCTACATCACCCAAAGGTTGACTTGAAGAGAATGCCCTGGGCATTAAGTCCGCCGATGTACAAAAGTGCATAAAGATAAATAAATAAATGAAACAGTAAAGTTTCACAAAGTGTGAATAACAATTTATTAAACATCCACAAATTGTTGTTCTGAGTCTGGGCGTTCTTTGTGTCCGTTTCATGTATGTTTGTAAAGTCCCCCGCCACACAGGTTATATTCCTAATACGGGAGTTGTCTTTAAAAATAACATATATATATATATATTATAACCAAGTGGGTATAAAACTGTGTCAAACTTTAAGCAAATTTGTATCTCTTAATAAGTCAGAAGACCATGAAAGTATCTTCAAATTAGACTTCCCTTTGCCGGCTGTGGGCGATTTCGAGTATAATGACAATTCATTGCCCCTTAAAACAAAAGGGGCGGAGGAAGAGGGTTTGAAAACAAAAACACGGATTAATCGGCATTTCGACTCTCCCTGCGATGGCCAGAGTTTCGCATAATTAAATAGTGATTAAGCCTCTTTTGCTTGTTCAGATTAACAGTACTATAGGGGTAAAATAGAACTTTTAAAAGTAAACGTTGAGAAATAATATTTATATAATTTCAAATAACACAAACAAACATAACGAAATAGTTAATGACTCGCCATTTAATCAGTGATTCCTTGCGGAATTGTGTAAAATCTATGGAAATCATGAGCTATTGTAATCAATGAAAAAACTTCTCCCTGAGTCTTTTGTGAATATAAATTATGATCTCATAATGATTACGTAAAGAGTATTTAGTTAAAAAAAAAAAAAAGTTATTTCTGGGTAGAAAGCAAAAACAAAATGTCGTTGTCATGTGTGTTCAAACCTTTATTCAATTTTTACAAAAAATATGGTTGAAAAATTTTATGCATATTCCTTATTATCAAAAATCACATACTATTATAAATATGCAATTTTAATAAAATAATTAGTTAAATTAATTTATATCCATTAAAGCAGATAATATCGTATTAAGATAAAACTTTAAAAACTAGCATAATTAGGCAGCTCCTCCTCTCTTCTGATAGTGCTATGCCTGACAGGGTCCATAATTGTTACCTAGTTATAAGCCACCATAAATAAATTTTCCCTGTAGTGACGGATTAAGAATACGGAATGTCACTACCCCATTTCATCCCGTGGGTGTTGTAAGAGCCGCCTAAGGAAACAAACTACGAAGGACAACAGCATTGCAAAAAGAAGGAAAACTTGACACAAACCCTATACCAACCCGTCTGGCCAGCGTGGTATAGTAGGCCAAAACCTCCTTTCTATGTCCAGCAGTGGACTATTAAAGGCTGTTGATGTGATGTGATGTGTACATAAATATAGCATACTTACGTTAAAATGATCTTCACAACAAAATACAACCGATAATGGAGATACATTATCCCTTCTCATCACCTTACACCATTTTTTTCGTACTTTCGCATTGCGTGGAATACAAAAAACACTTTATCGGGTGTACTGATAATAGTGTTTTTGCACTTCGGTACCATACAATACTTGTAAGAAGGTTTTTGAACTTCTTCCATGATTTGTATAGAAATTAAAACTGAAAGTAAGTATAAAGTAACTGAAACCAATGACGTCGACAAAAGCGCGCGCACGGCTTTTTGAACGGCTTAAATTTATTCAATGTTTTAAATTTCACTTTGAAAAATTATTTGACTATTTTCAAAACTAGTTATATGTATTTTTTCCATGCTATAAATATGTAAATGATTAATTTAAGCAATAAAAAAAATCATGCATATAAAATAAATTTATTATTGCACCATGTCATAACAAAATTAGTTTACTAGTTATTATATATAAATTGATTGCATAGTTATTAATTATCTGGTAATATTTATTAAATGCTAGTAGGCAAGTCAAGTATTTCTACTTTAGTCGTGTAATTAAGTTAACATTTATTTTTAAAAAAAGTTTTAAATTTAGTATAGTTATTTAGTAATTTTATGTTTTTATGTGTTTGTAATTATTATGTGTTTGTAATTTTAATTATTTGAAGTATATAATTTATCTGCGAGGTATCCCTCGACACTGTAGTAACGAAGAGTTTACATTTGTTAACAAGGGTATTGAACGTTTTGCACACTAAGGAGCCTCCAGATATTCGTGATGTGGAGTCATTCTGTTTTAAACTTTAAGATTGATTTAAGATAATAAGGTAGGTGAATCGATAATGCTCTGTGAAATTTTGACAAGACAAGTGACATCTGAGAACAGCCTTCTTTCACACTTTGGTAAGATAGGATTTCTTCGGCAACGCGCTTTGTAATTAATTAGTTTTTTAATCATCATTTCAATCATCGTCTTGGTGTAGGCCGACCACTGCTGGTCATAAAAGTAAATCAAATACTATCAAAAAGACCGCTTGAAAGCAGTTTGTATCAACACCATTATTAGATCTGATCACCTTGTCATCCTTTCTCATGTGTCTTGTAATAAACAGCTTAAATTTTATATCAAACTAGGTGACCCGGCAAACGTTGTTTTGCCATATACACTATTTAAAAAAAATTGACAAAAAATAATAATTGGGGTATGAAAAATAGATTTTGGCCGATTCTCAGACCTACCCGATATGCACACAAAATTTCACTAATATCGGTAGAGCCGTTTCGGAGGAGTTCAACCACGCACACCGGGACACGATAATTTTATATATTAGATGTAAACTCGATGGATTACAAAAGATTATTTTAATTAAAATTCAAGCATTACAGACTCTAGAACATGTCTTTATTCCCACGAGTAACACCAATGGTTCACAAAACCAGGAACAAAGGCAGGCAAACATCATCTATTTAGGCAAAACGTTCTTGAGATGAGTGTCCTTGAGCTAAGGGCCCCCTCTGTAGCTCTTCATTGAACAGCTGATCGATGCACGTATCCAAATATTGGGGTAGAAGTGCTTTGTTTTAAGAAAATTAGTAAACTTGGGCAAGTTGTCTGGATAATGTTCTCATGTATTGTATGTTATGTATATTTTGTGTTATAACATATGCAAGAAATATCATCTTCATCATCAGCCTTTAATAGTACATTGCTGGACGTAGGCCTCTCCTTAGAAAGGAGGTTTGAACCTACTATACTACAACTACAGGGTATAGGGTTTGTGTCAAGTTTTCTTCTCTTTGTATTGCTATTGTCCTCAGCTGTTTCCTCCCTTGGTCGGCTCTTACGACACCCACGGGATGAATAGGAGTGGTGACACTCCGTATTCTTAATTCGTCACCACACGGTTAAGAAATAAAAGTTTTACAAGCTATAACAAAAGGGCTTCTATTTTTTGTTTTAATAAGCCTTAAATATTTTTTATGGTATAGGAGACAAACGAGCAGACGGGTCATCTGATGGAAAGCGACTACCGCCTATAAACGCCTGCAACACAGGAGTCACAAGCGCGTTGCCGGCCTTTAAGGAAGAAGTACGCTCTTTTCTTCAAGGTTTGAAGTATATTTTTATGGTAAAGGAGGCAACTGAGTAAACAGCACACTTGATGGTAAGTGACTAGGTCTTCCATAGACATCTGCAACTCAAGAGTAACAATTACCGCCCTTTGAGTCCCTACTGCCAGAATCAGGGGACTTGGACCGAGAAAACCACCGGTGGGTGGTATCCGAGAGTCCGCATAGAAAAAAAAGGGGGACTTGGGCTCTAGTAACCTCACTCACTCGGTGTAGAGCAACAAAAAACTGCTTAACATCGGTATTCTATGAGGCTATAGGATAACTCCAGTTGTGCCCATTTGTGCGAAAGCATTGCTCGGAAAATTTTTTGTTCGTCACGGTAGAATCGTTGGAAAAATGATTTTTTATAACTTGTAATACTGAAGATAATAAACATTTTTGTACTATGATTAGTTTTTAATAAGTTGCATTTAAAATAACATAACAATTTTCTGAAAACTATTACACACACACATATTATATACACACATCATAAGGGTGTGTTCACATCGTCACTAGGTGGGGTTTGAAATAAAAACCACTTGATTGCAAGTCCGATGTCGGCATTACTTACTTATCGTATTGTACTTAATATTTCATTATTTTTTCTTTATTTTTTAAGACAGCTCCCGCATTAGGAATATATCCTGCGTCGCGTGGGACTTTACAAACATACATGAAACCCACACAAAGTACACCCAGACTCAGAACAACAATTTGTGGATCACACAAAAATTGTTGTCCCTTGTGGGGTTTGAACCCACAACACTCGGCGCAATAGAAAGCGGCGTGGCGAACTCTTAAACCACTACGCCATCCCTGCAGTCAAATATATATGAATACCAAAGCATTTCACACAAATACAATATTGATTACTTAAAAGATATAAAATTTCTTCCCCGGAATCTTACCATTAAATAAAGTTAACTTTCAAACTAGTCGTAGAAGTAGTAGTGAAAGAAAAATAGAGCGTCTTACTGGAACCGTGGTAACTTGGTACCAATGTAATGGGTTATTTAATAGGGTTTACGCCCGATAACACCGCGACCTGCACTTACTTATGCACGCTGAGATCCTTAATTTCTTTCAGGGGAACTTAAACTTCGGTCGTGGCTGAGAGATGGAACTACATCGTAAAAATAAAACTTATGTCTATGAAATGAGAACGGATTAAATCAAATGAAATTCTTTATTTCCATAACACAGGCACAAAAAGGTGTTACAAAATAATAATTTTAGATAAACGCTGGGTTCTCACTTATATTAGGTGCGCAAATTTTATAAAGGCAGAATATGTAGAATTATCAACAGCCTTTTAAAGTCCACTGCTGTACATAGGCTTCTCCTTAGAAAAGAGGTTTTGGCCTATACCATACCACCACGCTGACCAGACGAGTTGGTATACGGTTTGTGTCAAGTTTTCCTTCTATTTGCAATGCTGTTGTCCTGGGTAGTTTGCCCCCTTAGTCGGCTCTTACGACACATACGGGATGAATGGGGGGGTGACAATCCGTATTCTTATAAAGTATGTAGAAGTATCTTAGAAATTTAACTTAACTTGAGCACTTTTAATATAGTAATTCATACTTATCTTATAAATGTAAAAGTGAGTGCGTTTGTTTGTTACACTTTGACGCCTAAACTGCTAAACATATTTTAAAAATGCTATCACCAGTGTAAAGCTACATTATCAGCGACTAACGTAGACTACTTTTTACGACGATAGCTGACGGAGCCACGGACAAAAGCTAGTAATAATATAAACGTTATTGTTGCATAATACTATTATAGAGTCAAATTCAGACGATAATTAATGTCAATTAATTATCACTAATGCTTGTAAATAGTCTATTGTCAATAAACTAACAACTTAACTAATAAAAAACACGTGAGAGTAGTTGCAAATGTGCAGCTACTCACGGCACGGCGCGCACCCTCATTGTCCAGGCTTCCTATTACACTTGTTCGTCCCTTTACATGAACTCACTTCCATAACCTGTAGAAAAAGAGGGGAAAGATGTTAAATTTCAATAATATCGTTACTCTTACTATAATAATAATAAATTATATTCGGACATCTGACACACAACGCCATCTAGTTGCAAAGTAATATCTGCTAATACTCATAGTACTAAGCCACTTCGTGCTAATGTCTGAAGGCTACAAAGTGGTAAGATTATCAAAGAGATTTTCGAGTGCAAAAGCATAAGTGTTGAGTATTCAACCAAATGTTATAAGATTTTGTTCTACTATTGCGGTTTGCTCAAACACGAAATGCAAAAAGTTTCTTTTTTTTTTGTTTATTTATTTTTATGTTAGAGGGGGCAGACGAACAGACGGGTCACCTGATGGAAAGTGACTATCGCCGCCCATGAACGTCTGCATCTCACGAGTCACAAACGCGTTGCCGGCTTTAGGAAGGAGTACGCTCTTTTCTTGAAGGTTTGAAGGTCGTATCGGTCCTTAAATACCGCAGACGATAACCCGTTCCACAGATTGGTTGTGCGGGGCAAAAGCGTCTCGAAAAGCGCACAGGAGTGGAGCGCCAACTATCCAGGTAATGAGGATGAAAATTAATGGCAAAGGCGTCACCATTTATGTTTGAAAAATCAGACTATATAAAGCTGGTAACAAGCTAGTTTAACGTAACCAGATAACTCACAGTTTCCAATTTACAATTAAGCTATATGGCTTCCTTTCGAGTCTTGAATATTGCACAGCGTTAGCAGTATTAGTAGTTTATTAAACTTTGAGATGCAGTTCACTAACTTTACTGTTACTAAGGGTGGTTCCACATAATAGCCGAGTAGTTTGAGTACCATTTACTGACTTATATTATTCTGTAGTTTTTGTTGTGTCTTAAAGTTAAACCGTACTCAATATGTATTCATCATCATCATCAACAACCTATAACAGTCCACTGCTGGACATAGGCCGTTCATTAGAAAGGAGGTTTTGACCTACTATAACACGCTGGCCAGACGGGTTGGTATAGGGTTTGTTTCAAGTTTTCCTTCTCTTTGCAGGGCTGTTGTCCAGCGTAGTTTGCTCCATTAGTCGGTTCTTACGACACCCACGGAATGAATAGGGGTGGTGACATTCCGTATTCTAAATCCGTCACCACACGAACTAACTCATCCAATAAATGGGTTATCCAACTGTAAAATATGGTTTTCTATTATTATTCATAGGTATTAATATAGATTCATAATAAACTCTGATCAAATAACTAATCAGATGTCAAGATATATATAAGGATTAGGCACAAACCAATAAGACGCTAAATGATTTAACAACACGCAACAATAAGAGCAATTGTCAATGAAAAAAAATACCAAAACGTGGAAAACTCATACCTTTTCAGAGACACAAACGTAGCTGCACGGGTCAGCTACTGTTGTTATAAAAATTTAAGAACCAATTTGCTATCCAGAAAAAAGAAATTTACTAAATCAACGTTAACACGAGCTAAGACATTATCGGCCAGCGTGGTATAGTAGGCCAAAACCTCCTTTCTCAGGAGAGGCTTATGTCCAGCAGTGGACTATTAAAGTCTGTTGATGAAGACATTATCGATTGTTTTGCATTTTCTACAGTGTATTTATATGCCCTGCAGTCTATCTATATAATTAAACAATGTGGCGCCATCTAGAGGCCTACCTACTAGGCCGAGTGTTGTGGGTTCAAACCCCATATGGTACGACACTTTGTGTGATCCACAAATTGTTGTTCTGAGTCTGGGTGTTCTTTGTGTCCATTTCATGTATGTTTGTAAAGTCCTAAAAGTAAAGACTCAGGATAATTATATTCCTAGTGCGGGCGTTGTCTTTTTAAAAAAAAACCAGAAATTCATTTTGTTTAGCATACGTAGTATACTTTTGCGTTTTAACAATGACTGAATGATCCCGAAATATATACGAGTATAATTACACAATGTGGCGCCATATAAAACAAAATCAAACACGTCCATTTTGTTCTACATAGTATGCTGAAAAGAAAACAAAGTATATGTGCTGAAAGTATATGGTTTCCGGCTTTCATGTGTCCCAACCACCAATGGATTTATTTGGACATTTTGTTTAGATCCATGTTCGTTTAACACCTAAATCCATGGCTTAGGGGCCAAATTATTTATTCATCATAGGGATGTTCGAGGAAGAATTTGATTACACGGCTCATTTGAACGTAACCAACATAAAAGTGTATTTATTTATTACTATAGTTTAGCGGAATAAAAATATAACTAAAATATATGATAAAATAAAATTCCCTTCTTTGTCTATGTTAATATGTGTTTACAAAAAAAAAATGGACAAGTATTCTATCAGTCAATCTAGCTTTCATAGTACAAGCTCTGTTTACTTTGCAACTAGAGGGCGTTGTATGTCAGTTGTCCGAAATATTTATTATTATTATTGATGTGCATGAGTGCCTAATTATTTATATGTTCACAAAGCATAGTGTTCTACGGGCAATACTCAGCCACAACATAATACCTACCTACTCATTATCCGTTCCATATAGTGTAAAGTTCGTCTATTATTAAATTTTATTCTTGTCATCTAAATATAATGACATTATGTTACACGGCTTTCTTTGTAATTGGTCTACATAGTTCAAAAATATATTTTTAAAGGGTTCCAAAGATTGGCATTTAAAAGTAACAGTTACTTTGCTCAAAATCAAATACTTTTAATAATAATACTGTTAGTTACTGTAATATTTATTGTTCATATACGAGTAAATACTAACAGGGATAGCTCAAACTTAAGAAACAGCACACAGTTTTCTAGAGGTATTATTGTTTTAAAGACGTGCGCCTGTTACTGACAGCCGTATTGTGGAGCGCCGTGTGTTTGTCAGGAAGAGAATGATTACGTTTTGCAAAGAACGCTAGATGTACTGAATTGGATTAATAAAAAGTTAAATGCAATGTCAAGAACGGAAATAATAAGTTGGCTACAACTATAATAATAGGTATTAACCTATGAAGTTGGAGATTTTTAAAACCAACTCTTTAATTATTTGTGGATTGACGCATAATTCGAAATTCAAATAAATTTTAATCGAAATTCATGTTAGTTTAATTTAAAATTCAGTCATTTGTTTTAGATATTGTTTCGTTTTCGTGAAATTTTGATAGTTTTTAGCGCCATGGATAAACTGAAAATTCGTACAATTGCCGAATATCAGTTGTTACGTGGAAATACCGTTGCGCAAACAACACGAAACACTAACACTACTTGAATAAACACTTCATTGGTGCTTCAATCGTTTTAGATCTGGAAATTTTGAGTTGCAGAACGCATTGAAGGTGATGGTGGAAGCGGCTCCGACTTAATCTACGGCTGAGCTTACTGCGAGCTTTTGAGTTAGTCTCAAAACAAAATTGAAGCATTTGCGTCAAATCAGATAAATAAAAAAGGTAGATAAGTGTATGCCACACAATCTAAGCGACCATCAACGAGACTTACGCGTCGAAGCAGACGTAGCACTTATAAATCGGCACAGAAACGAGGGAATTCTTCGATGAAAAGTGGATCCTGTACGACAAACGCAAGCGTTCGTCGCAGTGGGTGGGCCCGGGTACAGCACCTTATCAGGGCAGTAAAAAAAAGAAATTACACATAAGAAGATGACGGTGACTGTCTGGTGGTACAGTGCTGGACTTGTACATCACAGCTTCTTACCGAATGGCAACAAACCAAGCATTGCAAACAATGATGGAGAAGCTCGCAATTCAACAACCACGACTGGTCAATCGCTCTGCCCGATTGCTGCTCCAGGACAACGCGCGAGCTCACAAGAGTTACAGCTAGAAGGTCTTCGTCACCCACCGTACTCACCGGACCTTAACCCAACAGATTGTCACTTTTTTTTTAAATTTAGACAATTTTTTGATTGGGAAAACACACGAGAGGCATTACAAAACGCTTCGGCTAAAAACGGCTAAAAACTTCATCGCCTCCTGTTTTTGGAAAATCTACGTTAAAGGGACAAAGAACCTACCATTAAAATGGCTAAATTGTATAGATAATTTGGGTCAGTATTTTGATAACCTAAAATAAAAAAAATACCCAAAATTTTCATATTTTAAAATATATGTTTTACTATGGTTACATTGTCCATTATTTTATGCAATTTAATATCAATTTTTATCTTTTTACAGTTCTTGACTATATTATAGAAAATATAAATGATTACCTTGACAAGTGTAGGTAATTTCGCAGAATATACCCCATATTGGAAAAAAAGTTCGTATAGTTCTGACGACTTTCTCATCATATAACTTACATAGAACACTGTCTTATTAACAATATTATTTTCATCAATAAAATTAAATTTAATATTAAATTAAAACATTCAATTAAATATTACAGAATATGGTAACAATGCTAATATTTTAAGCTGCAGCTATGCAAATGAAATTAAATAGTACCTACAGTGAGAAAGAAATAAAACGAATGTTGGTGCAGCATCCAATTACAGATGTAAGAAGAGATAAATAACTCCTTTACTTTATTCCCTGTTTTCATTAACAGGCGATTCTAGCTATTGTGCTTCTCAAGAAACTAATACAGTTCTCTTGCCCCGTCCGTCGGCATCCTATCTTAGTCTTCACGCTCTCGTGAAATTGAAAAACAACGATACGGCTAGCTTTTGTTAGAGCCTCTTTTGTCTCAAACAAGATACTTATCAGGCATTACTCGTTTACCTGTCCCGCCTCTTTTTTTAATAAGCTGTCTTGTTTACCATTCTATCTAGAAAGGGATCTTGGTGATTTTATTTTGCCTGTATTTCTTCTATATTAAGTTACTCGGTAACGGGTCTCTTAATTTAGTACTGGAGTTTTTGTTGAACAATGTTATGAGTTACCAAAAGTTAAAATATTCTTTTGTATTTTTTTTTGGCTTTATCAAATTATGAAATTAAGAAAGTGATACTTCCAACACCCACCTTGATTACTCAAGCTTTTGAAGTTTATTCTATATAACTTCGTACCAAAAATCTGACTTGTAAAAGTTAAAATATATTTTGGAAAGTTAGTTACATAGAGATAGACAAACTGAAGTTGTGTAAACTATGAAACATCGTCTAACTAAACGATAAAACGCTAGACCAGAGTCCAAAATGCTCGCTACGTAAACTGTAATAAAACTTGCTAGCGCGGAGCGAACCGCAATGAATAATTCCTTACATATTTGATGTTTATACAAAAAGAGGGGAGCGTCTGTCAGTTTGACAAACGCCGTCTCAGGTGTCGCTTGTGTGCCCCAATTATGGAATGGAAATTATTCCAGTCCCTGTTCCGCCGCTGAATTGAAATGCCTCATCATAACTACAGCCTAGAAAACTCCCTAACACTATTTTAAACGTCGTCACATTTTCATATAATTTTGTTCAATTGTTTAGAATGTATTATAATTTTGTTACGCGTCGCTATTGCTTGACAAATCGCTAGGGATGACGAAACAAATTCAACGATTCGGGCCTTCCATTTTACATTGTTCATTGTTAGGTTGTTTTTGTTAAATCAACTGATTGACGATCCTGACAACTTGGGATTGCTTTGTTGTTCTACTTGTTTCTGGCTTTTAGTATGTCTGTCTGGACAAAGTTTGTTTTAATTGTAATGTTTATTTGATCCGTTGTAGAATTGTGAAAATACGGTACAATGAGCAGATCGATTTGTTAATTGCCCGGTTTAAGAAGTATTTTATAGGGAGTATATTTTTTGACAGCATTTTTTTGTAGGTACGATAAATTGATAAAATGCATTTTTAACATCACAACAAAAGACGAATTCCGTTTGAACTTTGTTAAACCTATTTAAGTTATCAATCAGTTCCTTAACTTTATTTGACGTTTTTTTTACAATTGTAAATTGAGAATCACTAACACTAGCTAACAAACTAAAACAATTTGTTAACAATTGAGCATAATACACACATGTTATGGTTGATCTACTGCATCCTGACTGCTAAGCGAGAGGTCGTGGGTTCGATTCCCAGCCAGGACAAATATTGTGTTATGAGCACGATCATTTGTTATGTGTATAGGTGGAATTTATTTTATTATTTATAAATATCTAAGTATGTTTATTTGAATATATACGTGTCCAGTTCCTGGCCATACTTTTATAATAATTTAAATACATTCCTTTCTCTTTTTCTTTTTATTAATTTTTCAGACATCTGATACACTACTTTTTTTTTGTAAATACATACATATCATACATAGGAAACACCCAAATTCCGAAACAAATATTTGCAGATCATACAGACATTTGGTCCGACCCGGTAATCGAACCCGAAACCTCAGCACAGTAGTCGCATACGCTACCACTGCACCACAGAGGCAGTTTGGGGGGGGGGGGGGGGGAGGGGACAATAATATGCTTGTATGATTATTATTACGTATATAATATTTAATACCCAGAAACAATTATTGAAGTTCATAGAATTCCTTTAGTTATAACAGAAACCTGCGTATAAAAGGGTAGTGGCAAAACAATATGAGCACAATGTAAATGGTTAAAGATGTAAGAAATATCGATTAAAACGATGCGGAGTTTTATAAAGGTTGTTATATATTTACAGCTATACATCATTGTAGTGGAAGCTATGTGTTCTTCTTCCTTTTTTATGATTTAGAACCGGGCCGGATTAGACATGTCGAGGCCCTTATGCAATGCAATCCTCGGGGCACCTTTTTTTTTAAAGAGACAGCTCTTTGTAAGTCGATGAAGGGTTCTGAGTGATAGCATCAGCAGCATCATGCGATGCGTGACTCCTCAGTAACTAACAGCAAAAGCGGGGCCCCAAGGCAGTTTTCTACTCTGCCTAGTGGTTAATCCGGCCCTGTTTAGGAGGCAAATATGCAGATGAGTTACCTGGTGGTAAAGTGATTACCGCCGACCACGAACACTTAAAACTCAGGACTTACCAGCGCGGTGCTGCCTTTAAGTAATAGGTACGCTCTTTTGACGTGACAACGTCTTATAATTCGATGGAGCCGGCTGCACGCACGAAAAAACATGACTCATGCGTCGTTACCTCGCTCTGAGGCGTTCCATTTAAGGCGTGAAGTGCAAGCGAGAGCGCGCAACAAGGGACAAAGAGGCACAATCGGCCTCCGCGTTCGGCAGCGTTCGAAATCTGTCTCTCTCAAGTAGGAACTTGAGTGAGCGATGCGTCCGCGTGGACAGCTACTACTCGTATACAATAATAAATTTTTGAAAAATGCAACCATTCCATCAGTATTTTCTTATGACGTTGTCACGTTCAACTATCGTCAGTAAACCATATTTACAGACAACCGATTTTTTTTTTGAAGATTTCAAGATCGTTTTGGTCCGGAAATACCGTAGGCGATAATTTGTGTTTTTGTAGATATTTAAAAACAATGCTTGTTTTGAAGTAAGTTGATCACCAATAATTAGAAAGCATTTATTGTCTTCTTGTTATATTAATATTTAGATCAACACACAAACTGTCACTTTCGGTAAATTAATAAAAAAAACGAAGAACAACTACTGCAGTGTCTGCTTGCATCAATCTAAAACCGCTCGTATCCCGTTAATTCTTGGATTTTCATGCCAAATACCTTTGTGGCTCGAAGATATGAAGATATAGTTTTATTTGTCTTATTGTGGCTTAAGAAATGCTAAAATAGTGAAGAATATTATGCTTCTGATCGACTTATATATTACGATGATACGAGTATCATAGTGTTTTGACGGTTATACACCACGCTGACGAAGCAGGAGTCGCTGTACTACTGTAGAAAAACCTGTATTGTATGTTTTTTCTTAATTATTTTTTTTGTATTCTTTTAGACATTCATAAATGTTATAGAACATAGAACATATAGCACACCCAGAATCAGGACAAGTATTTGTGGATCACACAAAGGGATGTCATGTTGGCATCGGCCCCACAACATTTGCGAGGTAAAAAGTGGCGAGGTTACCGCTTAAACCAGTACGCTATCTGTCTTGGATTGAGTGAGATGTCCGGGTACCTTACTCACTCATTGAAAAACAACCAAAAAGAGTTGATTAATTCTATAAGTCTGTGGTATCACTCTGGTCGAGTCGTCCTGTGTTGTGTCTAAGCTAGGCTCTCCCACGTTTTTTGTAACGCAAGTAATAGTAAGTATAGAACCTGAACAAGACAATAACTTGTATTTACAATGTTTCTTTTGAAGTTGTAATAAATTTAGTGTTTGAAAGAAACTGTAACTTGTTTGGTAGAAGATTTATATTAACTTGAGGAATTGTTCGGACTAATACCAGCCGCAAATTTCCGCCATCGTTAAACACGGCAAAATTTTCATCCTCATTACCTGGATAGTTGGCGCTTCACTACTGTGCGCTTTTCGAGACATACGACGAGAGATACGACCTTCCTAAAAGGCCGGCAAAGCGTTTCTGACTCCTGAGTTGCAGACGTTCATGGGCGGCGGTAGTCACTTTCCATCAGGTGACCCGTCTGCTCGTCTGCCCCCTCTGACATAAAAAAAAAATGTATTTTTAATTTATGTATTTATTTTATTTCTCTCTGTTCTTTCAGAAGTATTTATTCGTGCCTCGGAGAGCACTTTAAGCCGTCGGTTCTGGTTGTCATCTATGGCAATCGTTACGGGTAGTTGGAACCCTAGTGCTTGCGTTGTGAAGGTCTGATGGCAGTCGCTCCGCGTAAAACATCGAAGTTCAGCCATAGACTTGAAGCCGACCCCAACCTAGTGGGGAAAAGATTCATTATTCATATTAATGAATAAATTTAATAGATTAAGTATATGAAGTTAACGATTTGAAATACAATGTATAACATTTCTAAACCATTGTTAACATTTTACGATATTGAGAAAACAATCATCAGCCTTTAACAGACCACTGCTGGACATAGGCATACTTAAAAAAGAGGTTAAGAAAACAATAATTTAACAAATTCAAAAATGCATAACCGTTTAATATATTACTTATGTAGCAGTTGAACTCAATTAAAGTTATCAAATAAGTAGCTGTGAACTTTCCCGTTTACAAAATGCAGAGTCAGGGCAATACCATACTATACTTACAGTGGACGGCGAACTTTAAACTCCACCAACTCCCTGAGAGTATCCGCTCAATAATAAATGAGACGACCTAACTTCACGCCTCCACCGACACTAGCTCTTGCTATGAAAAACTTTCAAATGATCCCATCTGGAAACCTACGCTAAACTAAAACCGACTTTAAAATTATCTTCTAAGAGTTTTATTTCGACTAGTTTCTACCTTAAGGTCTGTTTACACGTTTCGCTGAATTAGACATGTGTTAAAAGCTTAATGCATTTAATAGGTAAGTAACATGCTGTATAGCCAGTTGGTGGGATATTTTCACTTTAACGATGTCCTTTCATTATTTAAAATCTGTTTTAAGTTTTCAACAGGATTTTCCATTTCCATTTTTTTTAGGAGAACAATATTTACGTTAATGTGTAAAGTTTAGCAAATATTTTGTCACTCAGACGTTTTCTATTCCCTATTGTGTTTTAGTCAAATGAATTATAATTTACAAAGTAATGGTCTTCGAAGCTGCAACATTAAAATACATGAAATTGAACTCAAATGAAAATAATTTAAAAAAATATTTATATTTCAATTTCTAAAAAGTATGTGACAGTTACGAGTTATTCATATAACCTTACCTTTTTTTTTAAACAGTGACAAACCAGTTTTTACGCCGTCTGATAGATAATGCAATAGGCACAATATTTACCCGTTTTGTTCGTCCTACGAATTCTCTATTTTGAAGAACTTCATGCTTAAAAAATCTATGTAAGAAAACTTATTTTCAGCACAAGCAGAAGGAAGATCCTTTATAACAATTTAAACTTAAATAGAATTGAAATTAGTATAAAATAACAACAGGCTTAAAAAATAATACAACTAAATTATGTTAAATTGTAGTGGTAAATAGGTAGTCGTTTCCCGTTACTTTTATGATGCTGTAAAGCATGTACTAAAATTTGTAACTAAAGTTGTCACTTGTGACATAAAGTTTTGTGTTTAAATCGATAGTCCACTGCTGGACATAGGCCTCTCCTTTGAAAGGAGGTTTTGGCCTACTACACCACGCTGGAGACGGGTTGGCAAAATACGCAGGACAACAGCACTGCAGAGAGAAGGAAAACTTGACACAAACTATAGACTTTGTGTCAAGTTTTCCTTCTCTCTGCAGTGCTGTTGTCCTGGGTATTTTGCTCCCTTAGTCGCCTTTTACGACACCCATGGGATGAATAGGGTAGGGGACACTCTGTATTCTTAATCAGTCACCACAATTTTTCACATTACTGTGACTTAAATTTAAAATTTAAACATTTGAACTGCAAAGTTTTAGAAGATTTATTATTATTGGACTCATGAAACATTATTATTAATTTTCGAAATTTAGAAATACGAAAAACTTGTGGAGGCCAGATTTAGGTAGTACGGACATGTATTGTGAAAAAGTACCTGTCCATGGCTACACAGAGGAGAGGGAGAGGCACATCGCAAACTACCTGGATGACAAATGTCCAAAGAGACATGCGGGAGTTAGACCACTGACGATGCTCACCAGCGAAATGTATGGCTCCGCGTGATAGGGAAAGGCGACCCCCCCTAACGGGAATGGGCAAGGGTAAAGAAGAAAAAACATAGAAATACTATCTACTATAATATAGATTTTGCAATTTAAAATGAAATGTACACACAGTAAGTAACAATATATGTGTAACATTCATGGATTACGTGTCTGTGGCTCTCCAACCTCTTTTGAAGAAACACCTACCGACCATTCATATTTTCTTTCATAATTATTCATATTCCCAGCATACTAATTAGGATAGTTGTAATTTCATAGTCTGCCTTTTGAAGGGTTTGAAGTTGCCTTTTATAAGGATGACGTGCGGTTTTCTGGTTATTTCAGTATTTCAAACTCAAACTCAAACTCAAACTTTCTTTATTTCATAAAATTTTCAAAATTGTTTGAAATCGTCTTCCATGTAGACTCTAAAGTCATAGATCAACACACACAAAAGCAACAATCTCTGTTTTGTCAAATAGTAACCAAATAAATTTAACAAAATCAAACCCATACAAAATCTATGCCTGTGCCGATCTACAACCGCCCGTTTCCAAGGGGTTGAGCCTTATGAGAAGAAAGGGCAAACAAACTCATGGCCACTCTTTTGCAATTCACAAGTAGATACAATGGCACTATTAAATATATCACAACATTGTTTTGATGTGTGCTAGTATGTCCGTTATTAAGGACTTAAAGGTGAAAAAACAAGGAAGAGAAAACAAGATTAAGAAGAACAAACGAATACAAGAGAAAATAAAGTGAAACATAAAAAATAGAAAAAATAATAAAAAACATACTAGCCACACCACATTTTTACTTAAGAAAGAAATAGCCTGCGCTAATTAATCCCAAGCATTCTTGTCCTCCATGTAATCCACAATCGAGTAGTAGGCCCTCTGGCACAAGCCACGTTTTATTGCGGATTTAAATTTGTTAATACTCAACTCCTGAATATTATTTGGGATTTTATTATAAAATCGGACACATTGACCTCGAAAAGACTTGTTTATCTTTTGGAGCCTAGAGGCGGGTACAACAAATTTATTTTTATTTCTGGTATTTATGGCATGTACATCACTTTTTTTCAAAAAGCTATCTTTATTTTTGTGAACATATATTACATTTTCATAAATATATTGACTTGCCACTGTCATTATATTTATTTCTTTAAATTTCTGCCTCAATGAACAACGACTGCCTAAATTATAAAGTGCTCGAATAGCTCTCTTTTGCAGCACAAAAATAGTTTGAATGTCGGCAGCATTCCCCCACAGCAGAATACCGTACGACATTATGCTATGAAAGTAACTGAAGTAAACAAGTCGTGCTGTATCAACATCAGTCAACTCTCGGATTTTCCTTACTGCGTATGCTGCTGAGCTGAGTCTACTCGACAATTTATCAATATGTGGGCCCCACTGTAGCTTAGCATCTAGTGTTATACCTAAAAATGTCGTAGTGTCCACAAGGTCCAGCCCGACATCCTTAATTATCACAGTAGTTTTCACTGGCTTGACGTTTGGCATAGTGAAACGTATACACTTAGTTTTTTGTTCATTTAATAGTAAATTGTTGACATCAAACCAATGAACCACTTTCGAAATGGCGCTGTTTACAAATGTGAAATCAGAAAGTGTCCGTTTTAGTCTAAATAATAGTGATGTATCATCTGCAAACAACACAATCTCGAGATTGTCCTTGACAAAGTGAGGTAAGTCGTTAATATATACTAAAAACAAAAAAGGGCCGAGAATAGAACCCTGTGGAACTCCCATTTCTATCACAGAGCCTGGAGACCGCTCACCATTAATATCAACTTTTTGAATCCTATTACATAGATATGAGGCAAGTAGTTCCAGGGCTTTATTTTTGATACCATAGTGCTGTAATTTCCTGATCAGCGTTTCATGAACAACACAATCAAAAGCCTTAGATAAATCGCAAAAGATACCTAGAGAATCGTGGGCATCCTCCCAGGCATCAAATATATGTTTTACTAGCTCAACACTAGCATCAGTTGTGGAGCGACCCCTTGTAAAACCAAATTGTCTATTGTGCAATAAATTATTATTATTAAAAAAACTGTGCAATTGATCATACATAATTTTTTCAAAAATTTTACTAAATACTGGTAGTACTGAGATAGGTCTAAAGTTAGTTGGGTCAGATGTACTACCAGATTTGAATAAGGGAATAATTTTAGTAGACTTCATAAGATCAGGAAATACACCACTATCAACACATTGATTAAATGTAAATGACAATTGATTAGCCACAAGAGATATAATTGTCTTAGTAATTAAAACAGAATTTCCCCATAGGTCGGTTGTTTTTTTAACATTAATAGTGTTAAAGGCTTTAATAATTTCAAAGGGGGACACATATTGGAACTTAAATTCACTATCAATTCTTCTAACATTCTCTTTTAAAATTGATTCTGCAAGGTATGGTGAGGAGTTCAAAGATTTAGTAGTTGATACAGGAATGTTAGTAAAAAAATTCTCAAATGCAGCAGCAACCTCAGCATTTGATGTGATAAATGTATTGTTTATGTTTAAATTAAATTCATTATCACGGTTTGGATCTTTGCCAGTTTCACTATTAATAATTTTCCAAGTGGTTTTAATCTTATCATTACTACTTTTAATCTTTGAACTAATAAAACGAGACTTAGCCAGTTTACAAAGTTTCCTAAACAGCTTCGAATATTCTTTAACATAATTATGAAACTGTTCACTTTTGTTATAATTCCTCTCATCGTATAGCTCGTATAATCTTTTCCTACTTTTGAGTAAGCCAGGGGTAGCCCATTCACTAAAAGTGGCGTTACCTTTAACCACTAGCGTTTTTGGTGTAAAAATGGTGTTAAATGTTGAAGAGAAAGTTTCAAAAAAACTATTATAATAAGTATTAGGGTTCCTAAATTCTTTTTATATCATATACCTAAAACAAGTAGAAAAATGACAGGTATATTAATTTATTTGCAAAAGAATACAGAGCAACAATGAGCGTACTAGTATTTTTGCTAACAAAATAATTTTCTATTATAATTTACGTATTCATGGTTGGAGTCTTTAGCCATGTAGTTCTCCTTGTCTCTTTAACTAATATAAAACCGTTTACGAATAAAAATGACTAGTAATATATGAATATAACACACTACTAATCTAGGGAACTAATCATAGAACATGACTTAGCACAGCAGTTATTCATCTCAAAGAAGACAATAATTATTTTACTAGACTACATTTTACTAAACATTTCCCTGATGATAGCTAAGTTCTGCAGTACATGCTGCTAGGAAATTACCAACAATTAATAGATAAGATATTGCACGATTAGATCAAATTAGTTACATATTCTGTCATGTCTTATGGTATTTCATTGGCGGGTCGTGCTACTGATGTTGAATCTATTTTCATTTGTAAATGTAGTTTCTTAAAACTAAAATTCATGTGATATCGCTTATAAAGTCGTAGTAAAAAATCTTGTATTTAATGAGCCTAAAATAGTATTGTCAATATATTTGAAGGACCTGTTTAAATATAGTAATTATTATTTACTTAACTACTTATTATCTTATTAAATAAAGTTATAATTTAGATAGTTTTTATTTAATTGTCTTCCCTTCTTAACTTTTCCCTTTTATGTTTACTACCAATTTAACAATTTGTGGACCAACTTATAATGGTCACAGTTGGTGGTTTATATGCCTCTGGAATACCCATGCGTAAATACAGGTGATAGTGTAAGTGGTGTGTAAGTGTAATTAAAGTGTGTTAACACCGGCCATAATAGATTGGTGGTCATAGTGGTTGTGGAAAAAAAATGTTTTATTTTAGTTTTGTATACAAATAATGCCAAAAGAAATCTATTACAAGCCTCTTCTGTCTAGCTGGTATTGGTCCGTATCTCATTTACTGTGATCATTTTATTCGACGGGCCTGTTGGTCTAGTGGTTAGTGACCCTGACTGCTAAACCGGAGGTCGTGGGTTCGATTCCCACCCAGGACAAATATTGTGTGATGAGCACGGTCATTTGTTCTGTGTCTGGGTGTAATTTATCTATAATATGTATGTATTTAGAAATATATAAGTATGTTTATCAGCGGTCTGGTTACCGTAGTACAGGCTCTGCCTAGTTTAGGATCAGACGGCAGTGTGTGAGTGTGTGAGATATATTATTATTATAGATACAATGTCGAAATTTTGGCAGAGTATGTATGCACCTTTTTATAAAAACATAAACAAAACAAAAATATGATAAGACACATTACGGGTGTGAGTTGGACTTACACTCAGCCGATTTGTATGTTGATATCGCTATAAGTTAACTAAAAGCTCTAGCTAGCGCGAACTATATTTCAGTAGTTAAAGGCTAAAGGAGACTTTATAAGTACAATAATAGCAGTCACTTTCACTCAATTACTTGCGTTAAGATCGTTTCACATGCAAAAGTATCTCAACAATAGTCAAGACAATAACCATAGCATCGTGGTAACGAGCTCACGACATAATAACAGCGTTTAACAACTGGCCATAAACAATTACAGTTAATACGTGTTGGGAGTCAGACCGAGCCCTGGCTTAGACGGGATTACGGCCTTTACTTGGAGATGCGGGTAACGTAAGTTTCTGCAGATTATTGCCACTTTAGACAAAACTGTCCAGTGAACATTATACATGAAATTTGTATATTTTTACAGGAATATAAAGCCAAAAATGTCTTCGGACGACACCTGTCCCCGCACGCAATCATTGCTGCCATGCTGGCGGGTGAGGACGGCTGCGGCGCAGTGGTCTCTTTCTGTGAAGCTGTAATGCTCCAGAAAGAGACCTCTGAACGGGATTGGGAGATGGCCGATCCTGAGGGGAGAGGACGTCGGCGGCGACACCAGTTATCGACAGGACCGTAGGATGCAAGACAGTGGGGACCTCTGGTAGCGGATTAACTGCTGCGGTTAGCGATAAGATGGCGGCCTGGTCACGATAATGCGATCGAGCTGCAACATATAATGATTGGGCCGATAGACAGGGGGAAGCCCGAGGCTTCTCCGGAAAAAAAGGCCCCCCTTTTTTTAATGATCCGGGAAGGAAATGAAATAACATGGTCCGGGTCCTCCTCAAAGTAGGGTGCCTAAGACCAGCCGTCGTGGTGGTTTTTAGTAGAAACACCACATACTCCTGGCTCTTGCGTCCCCGAAGAGCCGGAAGAAGTTCGCTTGCTATTTTTTATGGTTTTTTACGAGCAGATGGTTCACCTGGTTGTAAATTAATACTAGCGCCGTACTAACGAAGTAATTGGTTAGCACCAGTTACCTGTGAAGCTCTGAGGGGTATCACTCCGTTCGAGCCAGCCCATTGTGTCGAAGCATAGTATATCTACTCACGTAATTTTATTATAAATTAGTCAGTTTATAAATTACGAACACATTTCCATGCTAATTGTTAGTAAATACTCGTGAGTACAGAAGTTTTGCAATCCCAGCGGTGTGCTGTTTTGAGCAAAAGTCATAGATAATCATATCAATATCATTCATAGATAATCAAGGTGAACTATTCCAATTATGTGTGTTGACTTCGACTAATCAGTTAGCGATATCGATGTGAGGGGAGGCGTCATTTCTATTTGATCTAAAACTGGTGTCTGGTTTAGTTTTCAACTTTTCCCTACACTACACATAAAAACAGAATACCTCTTTAGTAAATATTTATATACTAAAGTTCATTTTCTTTGTACACATGTATTTTGTTATCGATTAATATTAATGACATTTAAAGTAAAACTGATAAGACACACTTAAGAACATACAAATATGAGAATTCTCTTCTAGCCCCAAACTAAGCAGAGCTTGTACTATGGGTACTAGACAACAGATATAAATACATCTATACTTTTTTTTGCAAATACATACATTTTATATATAGAAACACCCAGACCAAATCAAACAAACCCGCAACCTTACGGAATTGCAGTCCGTTACAGAAACCACTACGCCATCCGGTGTTATAAACCTATACAGGTAATAATTATTATAATACGCACTCAAACATTTCAATTCTTACAGATTAAGAGGAATAGCCTAGAAGGGAGAAAGACAGAAGAGCCATGCTTCAGCGTGAGGCCCAATTAAGCCCCACCCCCGACTCAACCTCCATGGGCGTTGATAATCATTTACCATCAGGTGAACCGTCTACTCGTTTACCCCTTGTTACATAAAAAAAGTAGAATTTTTAAGAGACAAGTAGATAAATAGTTGAGAATGTCTACCTGCTTTTAAGTATGATAAGTTACAAAGTAGCGTGCTTATATCTTTAACTTACTCAGTTTCATCAAATGTAAAATGACGAATAAAATTTCTGTAATAAACATTTTACTAGACACATTTCACTATTATCACAAACAGACCCAACAGTTTACATTACACAACACGAGGTAAAGAGCCACGCGGCTATCCCCTGGCTTACGGCAGATTATTAGGGTCTGTTATACGGAAGACCGATTGCCTCGCTAAGTGCACACCTTTCTGCGGAGGTAAATGACGTAATTTTAGTTAATGACTATGGAATGTCACGACCACTGGAGTAGGGTTGCAAATAGGCATAGCTAATAAAGTTTTAATAAGTTCGTACTTTGGAATTAATAAAAGTGTTTGTAGTACACTGACGTCTAGTATATGTAATTATTTTTGTTTAGTAAAACCTAAAATATGCTTCAATAGTGAAAGTAATAAAAATAATAAGGAGTTCCACTATTCATCTAACGGCTTTAAACAATTGCACCAAACCCCCTCTATTGGACTCAACAAAAAAATTATATGAACCCATTCTCAATAGGTTAACTATTTTAACTATTCACTACAGGTCCGATCAGCGTCAAAATGCCAAATTATAGTATGGTCATTTAAATTACAAATACAAGTTAAAAAAAAAAATAATACGACAAATTAGAAGTAGAAAATTTAAGAAAGTAACTGCCAAGGTTTATTCACATAGTTATTTACAAGTGAAGCTATTGAAAGCATGTTAAAGGAGAATCGTAACGGTAACTTTTTAATCACTAATATTGATGATGGACGGATTGATAGACGGTGATAGATTATAAATACGGAGGGTCACCATCGCTATTCATCCCGTGGGTGTCGTAAGAGGAGACTAAAGGACTAAAGGAGCAAACTGTGCAGGACAACAGCCCTGCAAAGAGAAGGAAAACATTCAGGTATAGATCAAATATGCGCCAAAATGTTAAATTATATTATTGTTGTACTCCAAATTACAGATGCATACAAAGTTGAAATCCGATGCAACAATTAGAAGTACTTTAAAATTGACTTCCAAGATTTGTTTACAAAGTTTACAAGGGAGGTAAATAAAAGCGCGTTAAAATAGAATTATAGAGTTACCTTGTCATTCTTTAGACAGAAATAGTAAAAGTTAAGGCCTGAGACCGAACAAACGAACGAACGGTTGCAATCAAGTTGTGAACTCCTAACATAATATGGCTAAGCAGTAAAATTGGCTGTTGGGGTTAACAGTACTGGTAAAATAATTTTCGTTTCAACTATAAAGCGTGATGGGCGAGAGTAATTGGATAATGTGTTGTTGCTGCTATTTGCATCTGTGTTGTATCCACACTGAAATATCCTTACCAGGTATTCCCACTACTGGAGTTGACAAAGCTTATTATTATTAAGACCTGACATCTCAATCTGCTTCTAACCAAATGTTGGATACCCATCGGTTTTACCATTTGTATTCTTTAGCATTTATCCTCAGTTTTGTTGGACGGCTGGTTCTTTGTATGCGATACTAAATTATTTCATTCTTACCACTACCACTAAAGAGACAAAAATTACGAAAAGATTACAGATTAAAAACAATGTTTGTAACCGACAGCTGTGTCCGTGTAGTGACGGATTACGAATACGGAATGTCACTACCCCAATTCATCCCGTGGGTGTCGTAAGAGCCGACTAAGGGCGCAAAAGAATTCAGGACACCAGCACTGCAAAAAGAAGGAAAACTTGAGACAAAACCTATACCAACCTGTCTGGCCAGCGTGGTATAGTAGGCCAAAACCTCCTTTCTAATGAGCGGCCTATGTCCAGCAGTGGAATATTAAAGGCTGTTGATGTGATAATGTATGACAGCTATGGCCATCAGATGGCCTGTCTGCTCATTTGTTTCATATTTCATAAAAAAAAATGTTTGAATATCGGTTATTTCACAGATGTTCTTATTTCCAAGTTTTGTTTATTCTTTTTTAGTTAGTATTCGTCCTAACACCAACAGTTGCTCTAACTTAAATAAACAGTAACATTTTAAGCGTAACAAAAACTTTCAGAGTTTTTAATTTAGCAATTCTGAAAAACTTTTCAAGGGATGACAAAACAAAGAGTTTGAAAGAATAAATTAAACAATGAACCGACGGCGACTTTCGTTAAACTAACATCCAAGTCGTACTTAATTTACACGAATATATATTTAACTTTTATTATTATCTTTGAATTGTGGACAAAAACCTCATTGTAAAAGTTTTGGTCTTATTTGAAAAAAATATAATTCAAATCATTTTCGAAGAATGTGACACTAAACACCCCAGAAAAATCTGTAAAAAAATTACAGTGCCAGATGTTTAAAATATTAAATAAATAATACAAAGTTGGCTTTACAACTCCCGATCGAAAGTTTATACTTTTATCACAAGTAAGTTATTTAGAATTCACTATTTTAATTATAATGTGTTACATTTTGAACGGGGCTTGTTTATACAGAGTAAGACCTACCTTTAAAACTATCTTGTTCGTATAAAAACATATGATTAGTCTGTACAGATGTTGATATCATAACCCTGACTATTGATGCATTTTTAAGAATCTGGATGGTTGCTAGGCCAGAAGAAACTTGGTAGATTTTAAACCTGGCAAACAATATTTTAGAAAGTAATAAAAAGCTGACATTTATTATTAAGAAACCATTTATTTAAACAGTAGACGATCTATTAAAATTGTCATTTAAATTCCTCAGATCGCTTTGTATCGTTTCTCGTTCTCTCTCTCTCGTTCAGTGTTCAGCACGTATGGATCGGTATTCTGTAAGACCGCGATGTCACTCTGCTCAGGTGATACCGCGTTCTGACTGAATACCGGTTTTTAAGCAATTTTTCGTTGCTTTTCATTGAGTGCGTGAGGATACCAGAGACCAAGCAGGCAACGCACTTATGACCCTTGACTTGTAAGTGTCCATAGACCGCTGTACTCGCTTATCATCAGATGACCCGATAGCAAGTTTGTCCTCATATAAAATAATACAACTATTTTATAAAAGATCGTTGTTAATATATTTTTTCCAGAATTCATTTTTTAACGCGCCTAAAATTTAACCACACCTTTCTGTATCACCCAACTGGGAGTGAGGATCTTCAAGATTTTAAAATATGGCTTTTGTAGGTTGCAAAATATAGACTGTATATTACTGCATACATAAAGTGAATTACAGCTAATTTAATAGGCTTCCAGTCAAAGGTCGCGCGGATCAAAGTTTGGCTTATAATGAACATATTCTTACCAAACCTAATAAGGCGACTTACCTCCTACATAATATCTGTTGAAAAGAATATGAAAGGAACAGGTACGTAAAGTAGAAATAATTCTACGTTTTGGAACGAGATGGAATCCTCTAGCACACATACCGCCTACAAGTAACAGGAATAGAGCTATTTTACACACAACGTACTATGATATTTAGTTTTCAGTTTTCTAATAGTAGTATCTAGCTACTTAATATTGATTTGTTTAGAAATTCATCTTGACCTTACACATTTTTTTAAATCTTTATTTAATCGAGGATAGATACATGGAAGTATGTAATCCCATTACGTCAGAATAGTCAGAATAGCTAAATCATAGTCTGGAATAGCACATAGACAATTCTTAAATATGAAAAAAGATTGCAAAATCAGCATTATAGGTGGAGAAGCCGCGAGTAAAAAATTAGCTAAGTCCATTAGAAATGAAAACAATAAAATTTATTCTAAAGAGACCAAAATAATAATAGCAATAGAAACCAGTAGAAGAAATACAGGAACATTTAAATTCGATGAACTAGTATTAAAAGGTACCTGTAAATTGAGATACCTTTGACTGAAATCTCAATTATAATTTATGATAAATGTATAACAATATAATATGGCCGCAAATGTACAATTATTTTCCCGCTTCGTCTAGAACTTGAACCACATCAAGCAAGCGTAACGGCTTAATGCCTATTCTTGAAGATGACAATATAATTTACATAAGCCAGGGCTTTGCAGACGAAAGTACTTGAAACACGTCACCTCACTAGTACCAGCTAGCAATATTCACAATGATTTTGAGTTATTAAGTTGAATTTGTACACAGAGTTAGCGTTTTAACAGTCTGACTCAAAAAAAAGGTCTAAATCATATTCTATTCTTAATTAAATTACTTCAATGTAAACTACTTAAGTTTTTTTCATGTCACGGCGTGCAAATCTATTAGCATACTGTAGGTATATAAGTTATTACGTATTTCGTATTATTCTAAAAAGTATTCAATACGATATTAAGGTTAACTAATATGACATAGTAGTAATGATGGTTCTGTGATCCCAGCGGCCACTCAAATCTCAAGACGGACACACAGTAGGTGAGCCTAAGTCCCATTTCCTATCCGAGACTTACGGTCCCTCTTACCCCTCACACATTCTATTTGGATTTTTATTCTAATTCGCTATTTCCTTGATTATTTATTTAGCATTGTATTGCTGTCATTGGTAGAGTCACTAGAACCGCATAGCAGCTTGTAATAGACTTCGCAAAACACCAGTCGCTTCCAATTTCGAAAGCCTTGTCAACAATATGAATTTAGTGGAAACTTTTCGTTAATCTGCAAATGCGAATAAAGAAGCCCAAAGAAAATTAAGAGAATCAGATCATGACAAATTGGTGCTACTTAAACATCCAATAGCAATTTCCGATCAGTACCAGTAACGTTCGAGACGGTAGCTATTTCTCATCAGCCACTCTGATTACGTGGATATCTGAACACCTGGGCTATGTCCGGACGGAAAAATATGGATTTACTAATGAAATACTTAGTTGGTTTGCATCTGTCGCCATTTTGATTGATGTGGAATAAATTCACGAAGTAAGGACAACTCGTAACGAGTTTTGTAAGTTACACAAATTAATTCATTAAAAGTTATTTTCGAAGATGAATTTGGTTAACTAGTGGCATGATAAAATGCGCAACTGTGCATCATAGCATGCCTGTTGGTGTAGCGCTTTGTGATTCTGATTACTATGCCAGAGATAGTGAGTTCAATTTCTAACGCAGGACTAATATTTCTGTAAAATGCAAGATTATTTGATCTGTGATTGAAGTAATTTATCTATCATATGTGAGTATTTAGTAATAAAATATGTTTATCAGTAGTCCAGTTACCATAATACTGGTAAAGCGTAGATTGAGATAAGACGGCCAAGGCTGATATGTGTCCATTTAATATTATTGTAGTTTTTATAAATAAATCAATTGTTTAGTTTATACCAATGAGAAGCTGGTTGTTCTTATTTTAAAATAGCTACGTAAATAATTAGTCAAAAAATTCTAACTTTACTGTAAAATAATACTTCGAGACGAGAGTTTCGTGTATTAACACAAAACTCTGGTCGTATCAAAAATTTTAACAGTAACTGACGTTTACCGTGTAATTTTGAAGAGAAGTTCAAGATAATTTATTAAAATATTCATGCTGCTATTATTTATTCTACAAAAACTTCTACAAAAACTTTGTTATAAATATATTATGATTTTATAAAATTTTGAAATTACATTCTTCAATTATTGAATCATTACGTGTTTTGAGAATTTGATATATTATCAATTATTATGTACCCACACGTCCTACCGCCCACAGAATAAGAGAAGAGACAAGGTCAAGCTAATGGCACAAAATTCAATGAACATCCATACCAATTTTACAAATGCGAAAGTGTGTTTATCTTGTCTGTCTGTTACCTCTTATCGCTTAAACCGCTTAACCAATTTAGATGAAATTTTGTACAGAGATAGTTCAAGTCCCTAGAAAGGACATAAGGTGGTTTTTATCTACGAAATCATCCTTTAAGGGGGTGGAAGTTTATATGAAAAACAATGACCGCTGAACCAAATTAGATAAAATTAGTTATGGAGATATTTTGATTCTTGAGGACATGGGCTACTTTTTACCACTATAGCCGACACACACGCGGACGGGGTCGCGGGCCAAAGCTAGTTAATCTACACTATTATAAAGAGGAAAGATTTGATTGTTTGTTTGTATTGAATAGGCCGAAAATACTGGAGCGATTTGAAAAATTATTTTACCATTAGAAGCCGACATTATCCCTAATGAATATAGGCTACTTTTTACCGCGGGGAAATGCTTCATTCCTACGGGAAAATGGGTAATAGGATAACGGGTAGTAAGAGTTATCATTTCGTACTTACCTTTTTCACATAACTTCTAAACGGCTGAACCGATTGGGTTGAAATTGTATATGGGTATTTCGATGGTTGCCTGGACAAATTAAAAATACAATTGGACCCGGTAGGTGGCGCTGCAGTCGGTATTTCAACTACTAAACTAATGTGTATTTCCATGGTTTCACAGAAACGACTGTATTATGCCTACCTAATCTATCTTTCTATTCATATAAATAAAAATGAATCACCGTAATGTATGTACTGCACGCGCACATTCAAAACGATTGCACCAAATTTCATATTTTTTTAAGTACAGTCACCGTGCGAAGCCGGCTCGCACGGTGACTGTGACTGGGCAGCTAGTAATATACATTGTGATGTATGTTGTTGATGTGTCAACAGCTTTTAATAGTCCACTGCTGGACATAAGCCTCTCCTTAGAAAGGAGGTTTTGGCCTACTATACCACGCTGGCCAGAAGGGTTGGTAAAGGGTTTGTATCAAGTTTTCCTTCTCTCTGCAGTGCTGTAGTTCTGCGTAGTTTTCTCCCTTAGTCGGCTCTTACGACACCCACGGGATGAATAGGGGTGGTGACACTCTGTATTCTTAATCCGTCACCACACGAACCGTAATATATAAAACAACTATTTGTGCAAAACTGAAAATTCAATTCTGAAAACAACAGCTTAATTCAATAATATCGTTTCAAAATTAGCCTCCTTGTATCAAGTCAAGATCCAAATTCAGGACAAAATACGGACCAATAATTTAAATAAGGGTAGCAATATCCCGTTGTTTAGAGGCACAAAATTGTAAGCCAGGCTCAGGCAGACGCCGCCTGTAATCGCCTACAGTATAGACAATAATACTTTGTTAATGAATACAGATGGTTACTTGTTTGTAATAATATATTTCAGATAGTTTTGTTCTTGTTTTTTCTTGCAATTTGAGATGATTTGCGTTCACACGTTGGGAACTGGTGAGTATAGAATATTGAGAATTACAAGTTGTGTAAATTATTCTATAAAGTGTTTTTTTTATGGTATAAGAGGGTAAACTAGCAGACCTGCTGGTAAGCAACTACCGCCGCCCATGTACACCTGCAAATATGCATGGACTCAGCGGGAGGGGGGATTTGGGCACCGGTAACCTCACTCACTCAGTGAAAGGCAACGTAAGAATTGTTTTACACCGGTTTTCTGTGAGACCGTGGTATCACTCCGGTCGAGCCGGCCCATTCGTGCCGAAGCATGGCTCTCCCACGGTATACCGGAGAGAAAACTAAACTATAAGTTTACTTCAGAACTATAGTTCTTGGTTTTGGGTTAAAGGTTTTATAGTTAATATTCTATTTAGAAATAGTTGAAACAACTACTTGAATTCATTTTGTTCTGACACATCTGAACGCACATCATACTTGACATTTGGTGGCCCTGGGATCCTGGACTATTGTGTGATGAGCACGATCATTTGTTCTGTATCTAGGTGTAATTTATCTTTAATATGTACCTATGTATTTAAAATATATAAGTATGTTTATCAGCAGTCTGATTTTCATAGCACAGGATTTGCCTAGTTTGGGATCAGAGAGCCGTGTGTGAAATGTGTGAGGTATATATTATTATTATTATTCTAAGAGGCTGTGGTATCACTTCCGATGGGAGGGGTCCCGGATGTCTTAATAATAGCAGTTCCCGGATCCCTCTTATTACAGGCGCAAAGTGGCGCACCGTGTGGTTTTAGTCGGTCCGATTCCGACACACTACCCCGCCGCAAACCCCGGTGGGGTGACGTCCCGAGGGGGTTTCCAGACGTAAAAAAAAATTCTTCGGTCTATACACATGGCAATACCACGTTTCCCATTTTCTGAACACGAACTTCTCATTTTCCTTATAAACAAAAAGGTGTGATTGAGTCAGTCAATACTAAAACCAGCTGTTTGACGGGTGGTCCGGTCTAAAAGTTTTTGTTATTCATTTAAACTACAAGTGCTTGCGACTTTTAGTCGTGAGTTAGCATACTAATGGACTAAATCTGCAAATATATCGAAGTTTTATGCATTCCTTTTGTATAATTGTTAAAGTGGGACTTTGCCTGCTAAAAGTTGGCACAGCCTAAATTAAAAAAGATAATTAAACAGATAAAAAAATGATGCCCATGTCAAAACCTTTTAGTGATAATATTTACATGCGTAATGTTTACTAATTAAATTAAAAGTTTAAATCGGAAAATTATCGTTACCATAATGCAAAAATAAAATAATATTAAGGGTTATGGAATTTAAATAATATTAAGTGTGTTATGGAACAGTTACTAATAAATTTATATGAACATAGAAAAAGAAGCACGTTTACAAACTCCTTTTATAAAATCGAAAAGTTATCTTGCATATATTTTCATGCCAAAGAATTTTCAACTTTAATTCTAGTCAGTAGAAAACATACTTTCGACAATCTGAAAACGGCGTTGAAATGGACATTTTACATGGAAAAATAAAAATGTCTGCGTGTTTTATCTAAAGCGCAATGAATGGCAAATGCAGCTTCGGATTATTTTATATGCAGGATACCTCTGGTGCGAGTCTCGCCATTATTTCCATTTGATTTGGGAAAATCCTGTCCATATCCTCTAATAACGGAGTAATTTTCACACAAACAGCGGATCTGATACCCAGATATTTCATGTAATCATAGAGAGTAATATTTATGATTCGGTTCCGGTATATTGACACACAAGCATCTGTGACCAAGCATATATGGCACGAGTGAAAGGATTTTAAAAAAGACATGAGTTTTGTATTAAATGTATTCAAAACTTTAGTTAATTTCCTTATGTCGGCAGTTTTGATTCTGCATGTAGTTAATTCTAATATTATAAAAAAAATAAGTAAAATATTAAAGTGATTTAATAGCAGTAATTTCATATTATTATTTTGCATGTTTCGAATTTATTTACCGAGGAAATAAATTTTAATTATTAGAAGCCTAACTGTAAGAACATAGTTGATCACTTTTGTAAACATCTTATGTTTTTTTTATCGTATAAGGGGGCAACCAGCAGACGACACACCTGCAACTCAAAAGTTACAAGTGCGTTGCTTCCCTTGGAGTCCCTCCCGCTCGAGTCAGCGGGAGGGGGGATTTGGGCTCCGGTAACCTCACTCACCCAGTGAAAGGCAACGAAAGAATTACTTAACACCAGTTTTCTGTGAGGCCGTGGTATCACTCCGGTCGAGCCGGCCCATTCGTGCCGAAGCATGGCTCTCCCACGGTAAAAATTGTATTAATGTATTTCATAATAAAAACATTGGTAAATTGATTGATTGATAAAGACAAAAATGTGGAACATTACAAATGTTTTGTTTGTTTTCGATTTAATTCCCTATTTTACTTCTGTGGGTGAACCATCCCAAGAGATCATATTTGGTTATAAAGGAGGCCTTTTTATATAATCTAAAACTGGAAAATAATGAAAAATACTTTTAATGTGGATGTAAACTACGATTTATAATGAGAGTACTATAATAAATATAAGTCACGGATAATGTTGCTATCACGCGCAAGTCAGATATTACAACAGTCATTATTTAAATTTACGCTACAATTATTTGGTCAAAAGCACTTCAGAATTTTGAGCTAGTCAACCTCAGCAAACAACAGGCAGTAATCTAATTAAAAAAGTTACAACAAATAAAATGTTAATAAGAGCCCCAAAAATATAAATATTAAACCACAACATTATGAATAGAAAGTCCAAAGTTGCGATAAATAACGCCTTTACTCGTCCTTTTACTCGGGTTATCTTTTTAAGCGCACTGCCGTTGTTAAGGAGCATCGTAAATTTAATTTTATTGCTTAAATACTTATAAAATTTTGCAATTGTACCTACAGGGTGGGCGGTAATGAAAACACTGAGATAGCAGGAATAACGTCTTGTTAAAATTCCGGCAGAGCTCTGGGACCAATTTTTTTGACTCATATTTTAACTAAAGGGTAGAATAATTAGAATATAATTGTAGAGTGTGGTAATTAAGGGCACAATACATGGAGTTATTTGGAAAAGAATGATTTATTGTTGGCTTGAACCGAAAATCTTTCAATAAATAATTCTTCTGTGCGTGTGTATGTGACTGAACTCCTCCTAAACGGCTAGGCCGATTTTATTTAGATTTTGTGTGTGTTAAAGTGAATTCGAGTATGGTTAAGATTCACAGTTCGGTCCGCAACAAAATGTTTTTTTTAGTTTAAGCCGTTTGTACAGGTATATGCCGGGACAGCTAGTACTTATATGAGAGAGAGATTGTTGTTGCCGAATGCTCACTCAAAGGGCGGCCAAGCACTTGTAACTTTTGTTGTTTTTGTTGTTGTGTTTTGTTGAGTTACAGGTGTCCATGGCCGGCGGTAGACTACATTTGTATTTACTAACAGGTGACCCGGCTGCTCGTTTGTCTCCTACTTCATAAGAAATACACACAGGCATTTTATCAAGAGAATACAATATTAAGGTATTTCCTTAACGTAAGCTAGCTTATTTCGATAAAGATTTATACAAAGTCAACTTCATAAAAAAAAATCGGTTGTCTGTAAAGTTGGTTTACTGACGATAGTTGAACATGACAACGTCATAAGAAAATACTGATGGAATGGTTGCATTTTTCAAAAATGTATTATTGTATGCGAGTAGTAGCTGTCCACGCGGACGCATCGCTCACTCAAGTTCCTACTTGAGAGAGACAGATGTCGAACGCTGCCGAACGCGGAGGCCGATTGTGCCTCTTTGTCACTCGTTCCGCGCTCTCGCTTGCACTTCACGCCTTAAATGGAACGCCTCAGAGCGAGGTAACGCCGCATGAGTCATGTTTTTTCGTGCGTGCAGCCGGCTCCATCGAATTATAAGACGTTGTCACTTCAAAAAATGTTCATGTATTTGCACATTTAATCATAAAGTTTAGTTAAATAATTAAATTCAGAAACACTTTTGCCTTTATAAATTCGATGACTATTATTTTTATTAATTTATTCTTTATTGTACACACTGAACACATACACATATATAAGTAACAAAGAGATGTCATGTACGAAGGCGAGCTTAACCCAAAACTGAGTTTTCTTCCAGCAAACCTTGAGCGAATAAAGGACAACAGAGAAACACAGTCATGCGTACTTAGGAATTAATACAGAAAGTCATATAAATTAAATAAATACCGACAATAATTAGGATAGTAAAATATATTATACGTATAAATACAAATATAAATTTACACACATACATACATACATACTAAGGGTCTGATTATTGAAGGGACAGATAATAATCCCTGTTTCTCTTCCTGAACACGCTCAGAGAAAGGCTATTGCGTATTGCCACTATTATCCTAATTTCTATATTATCACAATTGTTATATTCTAGTGCAAATGTTCTATAAGTAAAAATACTTTTTTCGCAAGATATATATTATGCAAGAAAGTTAGTCGGTAAACCGACACTGGGGAACGAGAACATCACACAGAGATACGTAACCGGAGTAACGCAATGGCACAACTCTCGTCTAATATTCATACAGATATTTTAGTTGAAAACTAGAATTGACTAACTCCGTTTGGTGTAAATAAAACCATTGAGCGGAACATATAAATCTGGATCGGACATCTCCGAAATACAAACAAAGGTCAAACTAATTAACTGAGTTAAACTATCTATAATGTAATGAACTTTTCAGATAATATATTTTGTTGTCTATCGTTACACGTTACGTTACATATATACGATTTTCCCAAAATCATTAAAATTTGTTTCGCTAATCCTGATATTCATCCCGTAGGTGTCGTAAGAGCCGACTAAGGGAGCAAACTACGCAGGACAACTTACAGCACTGCAAAGAGAAGGAAAACTTGAAACAAACCCTTTTTTTTTTTTTTTTTTTTTTAACGTGTGGAAATCCCCTCGGACCGTCACCCCTCCGGGGTTTGCGGCGGGGTGGTGTGTCGGACTCGGACCGACTAAAACCACACGGTGTGCCACTCTGCGCCTGTAACAGGAGGGATCCGGGAACAGCTGTTGTTAAGACATCCGGACCCCTCCTAGCGCCAGCCCGCTCCTGGTGCGGGCTCCGTCTCGATATATTTTCCCTCTCTTTAGGCGACGTCCGGCACACGCGGACGCCGCCCCCTCGCGGCTGGCCAACTAATGCGGGTGGAGGGGAAACCCACCCCGTCCACCCGCGGCCACACTCAGGGCGGCATGAGGCTGTGATAGCCGGGCCTCCGCCGCCCGGTTCGCCGGCGGCGGATCGGGTCCGAGTGGAGGTCGTCCTCCCGGGCCCTCTCCGCCGCCTCCTTCCGCGAGATTACTACCTCGCAGAAGGTTGCGACCGCGGTAAAACAACTGTCGCTACCGGCCATGGAGCGTACTACGGCCGGTAGCGAGAGATCCACTCCGATGACTGCAGTGAGGGCCCGGCGCTGCGCCGCCCATGCGGGGCAGACCGCCAGCGTGTGCTGGGCCGAGTCCTCACTGCAGTCGCAGTGGTGGCAGGCGGGACTCAGTTCCCTCCTAGCGACCGTGTGCAGGTACTTTCCGAAGCAACCGTGCCCGGAAAGCACCTGCGTCAGTCGGAAGGAAAGGGTCCCGTGCTGCCGCCCTGCCCACTCGGCGATGACCGGCTGGAGAGCCTCCACGGCGGCGAAGCCAGCGCGTGGAGTCTCCAGCCGGAACGACCAACGAGCCATCGTGGCTCGGCGAGCGGCTTCGCGCCACTCGCGCACATCCTCGGGCGGAGGGCGAAATCCGCCTTCCGCCCGGAAGTCAGCCACTCGCCGATAAACTTCGGCGAGCACTTCCGCCTCCAAATCCCACGGGGGAGTTCCGGCCAATGCGCATGCCACCTCCGTCGAAACGGTGCGGTAACCGCGTATGGCTCTGACCGCCATTACCCTCTGAGGGCGCCAGAGGCGTACCCTATTCTGGGCGGTCAGAGCCGCCGCCCACACCGGTGCACCGTACAGTGCCATTGACCGGACAACCCCCGTGTACAGCCGTCTTGTCGCGACGCTGGGTCCACCCATATTGGGCAAGAGTCGCCCTAGGGCAGACGCAGCGCCGACCAGCTTTGGAGCAAGCTGTCGGAAGTGCTCGTCGAAGAGCCACCTCCCGTCGAGGATCAGGCCCAGATATTTCATCTGGGCCCGAACCGGTACGAGGACCGAGTTGACCACAATGGAGGCGCCAGGGGGTGGACCACGACGGGGCCCATGGAATAACAGGGCCTCCGTCTTATCTAGGGCCACCCGTAAGCCCAGCGCCTCAATGCGCCCGACCACCAGGGAGACTCCCCCTGTGGCCAGGCGCGCCGCCTCTTGGAAGTTTGCCCCCCGGGCTGTCACGAGGGTATCGTCTGCGTAACAGATTACACCCAGCCCGGGGGGGAAATCGGCGCGAAGGGCCCAGTCGTACCCTATGTTCCACAAGAGGGGTCCAAGAACAGACCCCTGTGGAACACCGCACGACATGGGCCGACTCCTCAAATTACCTTCTTAAACAAACCCTATACCAACCCGTCTGGTCAGCGTGGTATAGTAGGCCAAAACCTCCTTTCTAAGAAGAGGCCTATGTCCAGCAGTGGACTGTTATAGGCTGTTGATGATGATCCTGATTTAATATGTTTATACAATTTAAAGAATGAGAACGAGGTAAGCTTAAATAAAAATCAATCTACTAGCGCTTGTGCAAACTCTAAGTTTTAAATGCTGAAAGTATTTTATTAGTATTTGTTTTTATTAACATACCTATTTTAATTTAATTATTAACATTTCATTGTTTTACAGATTAAAATAAAAAAAATGCATTTATACAATTTGTATACAGGCACCATACTGTTAAGTTATGTTATTCAATATTTATTGTAATTAGTAGATCTACTAGCTATTTTTACACTCCTTAACAACAATAAATCACACTTTACAAAAATTTCAACATAAGTTTCGGCACAATTTTGACACGGAGCCTGTGAATATTCTGCGGGCGTTCTCCCCAGAATAAGAATTGCTATTGTTTTACACATATGCGCTCAAGATTGTGTTCTTGAATAACTGCGATACTAGACAGAAAACATGAATAGAAATTGATGCAATGAACAGTTATTGTTATAGTACGAAATGTATTTTGCAAATTGTGCAAAGTTTTACTCTTTTCAGAGGGTTTTTTATGCTTATTCTCAGAAACTGCTTACATGAATGAAGTTTAATGCAAAAATGAAAATAATAGCAGTCATGTTATAATTTATGAGTACATACACCTGGCTACATCTGACTACGAGGATAGCCTAGTGGTTTAAGTGGTCACCTCGTCGCTTTCTACTGCGCTGATTGTTGTGGGTTTGATCCCCATACGTGTGATCCACAAATTGGTATTCTGAGTCAGGGAGTATTTGAATCCGTTTCATGTATGTCTGTAAAGTCTTCAGCGACATAACATATATTCCTAGTGTGGTAGTTGGTTTTAAAAATATAATATTATCGCCGAAAAGTGGCATGTTAAAAACCCATAATTTGACAACTACAATTTTAGTCCCACTTAAGACTATGGCCACCACCTGGTTAAGGGATTATGAAGAAAGAATGGGAAAGAAAAGGGAATGGTTATAACTTACAATCAGGTCTAGTGGCAATCGCCCGTGAAGATAAAGGGTGTACATGTATAGCCTCTGGTAACTCCACTCACTGGGTGACACACATACTCAAAGGAATTCCTTTGATTATGTGTGTCACCCAGTGAGTGGAGTTACCAGAGGCTCTACCGAAATCCAATGCTAAGCAATTGCTTAGCATTGGATTTCGGTTTTGAAGTTCTGCTGCCCCACGAAAAAGAGTAGTTTAAACATTATTAGGTGACCCGTCTGCTCGTTTGCCCATCTTTGCCATTGAAAAACCCTTAGTCTTTTTTTGCATGAAAAGTTCTATGTCCTTTTGCTTCACCCATGACAACATATATTTTAATATCGATAAGCTTTCGAATATCGACAGTTACTTATATGTCTCTTACGTCGAAGTGTTCTTGGGCGGCGGTAATTACTTATCATCTGGCGACTCCTTTCTTGTTTGCTCTTCATACCATAGAAATAATTTTGTATATTCCGTTACAATTCTGTACGCGCTGAATTTAATCTATATACATATGTCGCAATTACGTCATATCCGAAACGCCAGCGCCACCTGTCGGCGCTTGACGGAGTCAATGTTTAAAGGCCGAATGGCGCACATGAACACTTGTTATGTAGCAGTCGGACAGAGCGGTAGCATATTGAAACCGTCACGCATTCCTGGTGATATACGTTTAGCTATAGTCGTGTGTCTATTTGTAATAATCTACATTGTGAAATCATTGGACATTATAATTTAAGCAAGTGAACTAAATTGTTTCGTTGCGCCAACATTACCCATCGACGTCCGCAGTTAGTAAGTGAGGAACTATGGGCCCTATTGTAGATAATGATCGTACTACCCCGTCACAGATATAAAAATGTTATGTTGGTTGCTGTAAGCTTCATAGGCAGGCTTGACTGGCCTGTTGGTCTAGTGGTTCGTGACCTTGACTGCTACACCAGAGGTCATGGGTTCGATTCCCACCCAGGACAAATAATTGTGTGATGAGCAACGTCATTTGTTCTGTGTCTGGGTGTACTTTATCTATAATATATATGTATTTAGAAATATATAAGTATATTTATTAGCAGTCTGGTTACCATAGTACAGGTACTGTCTAGTTTGGGATCAGACGGCCGTGTGTAAAATGTGTGAAACTATTATATAAAAAAGCCCCCAAAAATTTCTTCACCGATTGAGGCATAATTTTGACACGATATGCAACATGCTTCAGAGATGGGCTTTTATATATTTTTGCAACCAAAATGTGCCACAGCGAATCGGGACACTCATCACAAGAATTATAACGAAAATGCAACTTTGAGTGAAGGCTTGACCGATCGACTTCATTTTTAAAATAGAGCTGTATACGGATTAACAATTGCATCCTGCTCCTATGGTTGCCAGGAAAAAATACATTTAGCAATAGCGTTGACCTTCGTACATAACAGTAACACACTTAAGTATCGGTTACTGTAATAATGGTTCAAAGACAAAATGATAGCTACGTATCTATCTCATTACGTCCTTTATATCTTTTTGATAGAAATAAAACATTATATATATATTTTCTTTTTATGTATTTAAAAAAAAAGTATATATGTATTTATATCAGTTATCTAGTACCCATAGTACAAGCTCTGCTTAGTTTGGGTCTAGATGGCGTTGTGTGAATGTGGTACAATATTATGTTAGAGGGGGCAGAAGAGCAGATGGGTCACCTGATGGAAAGTGACCATCGCCGCCCATAAACGTCCGCAACTCAGGAGTCACAAACACGTTGTCGGCCTTTGGAAGGAGTACGCTCTTTTCTTGAAGGTTTGAAGGTCGTATCGGTCCGAAAATACCGCAGACGATAACCCGTTCCACAGATTGGTTGTGTGGAGCAAAAAGTGTCTCGAAAAGCGCACAGTAGTGGAGCGCCAACTATCCAGGTAATTTTGCCGTGTGTTTTTTTTTATTATTATAACGATATTTTTTTGTTATCCTCATTGTCATTTGTTTCTATTGATTTGAAATGATAAGGAAATACTATACCGTACTATATGACCGCTGGCTGAGGTAATCTCTTATAACAGTATCATAAAGTGACATGACTAATATAGATAAGTGTTATCGATAGCAAACCGTTATCCTATACTAGCTGACCCGCGCAACTTCGTCTGCGTCTCTCAATAGTAATAAATTTTCTCCGTTTTTGAAACATTCTTCTTTCTTGCTCCGCTCCTATTGGTCTTAGCGTGATGATATATAGCCTATAGCCTTCCTCGATAAATAGGCTATCTAACACTGAAAGAATTTTTCAAATCGGACCAGTAGTTCCTGAGATTAGCGCGTTCAAACAAACAAACAAACAAACAAACTCTTCAGCTTTATAATATTATTAGTAATTAGTATGAGTATAGATGACCAATTTTATTCTAAAATTTGGAAATCAATTTACTATGCTATGCAGACAAATCATGCTTTTAAAAAGGGTTCACAGGATGAAATATCAATGAATATAGAAGAAACAGACTTGTCAATTTACTTGCCTTTTAAGTGAACCTACTGACTGCTGAGCCAGAGATAAATAATAAATGGTTGTATATTCAGAAATATATCTTTAGTATGTCTTATAGTATGTTTATCAGCAAGCTATTCACTTCTCTAATTTATGTATTTACTTCTCTAATTTATGTATACCTATCACCATTTCAAAATGAATCCATCCAAAGGTTGCCTGGAAGAAATTGCACTAAGCGATAAGGCCGCCCTTTGTACATTACATCGGTCGTTAATTACTGTATAATGTGTGTAAAACATTGGTGTACAAATAAAGTATTTATCTATCTATCTATTCTTGAAGTTTCCTTGAAAGATATAATTCATAATTAGGTCATGCGATAAATATGTAAAGTTACCTATTTAGCTTGAAGAATAAGCATGCCGAAAGACCGTTATCTGTTGGAACAAACGGATCCTAGGGTGGAGACCGCGAATTGAAAAATAGAAGGTATGACGCGCTACAGTGAGATAGACTTAATCACTGAAGAAGGTAGTTGGGATGCTGGATGCGGAAGCTTGCAGACACTGTAGTACATGGTAACACACATGATATTATGGATCATATTCCATTCCAGCAGTACACTGCGGTAGATTCATTACTTGATTCATATTTATCATGTTATATAATTAATTATATCTTTAGGAAATGTTACATAATTAATTACATCGTTATTGCGGTAGTTTTATCCAATCATGGATAACCCTTCGGCTGTGGAAAGCAACAAGCTTCATATTAAAGATAAAAAATTACTTATTTACTGCAATTTTCTGTTATTGCCAATGCTGGAAAGATATTTTTGAAAATTAAAACTATTAGTATACCATTGTTGTTCCATTTACAACAGATTTGATGAAAAACTACATATTTCAGCCAAATTCATGTACAATATAACTTTTAATATTAGGTCTTTATCCATGAAGTTGGTGATTTTTGAAACCAGAAACCAGATTTTTAAATTAAATTATATGTGGATTTGCTAGCAATTCGAAATTAAATTAGTAATATTATTCAATTACTGACGAAAATGGACAGAGTTCGCAACGAATATATCGATGGCACTTTAGAGGTGGCTTCTATAGAGAGCAAGTTAACGGAAAGGAGATTGAGGTGTTACGGATTTGTCATGAGGTCATGGCAAGGTCAGAGCAGCATGTGATGAGAATAGCTTTAAGCCTACCAGAAGCCAGAAGAGGCCGAGGACGACCTCCTTTGACATGGTGCACTAGAATGACGAAGCTTCTAAAGAAGGAGAATTCATCCGATCCGACACCTTTGACAGAATATCTTGACGCCGTAGAATAAGGAAAGCCGACCCTACCTTAAATGAGAAAAGGCTAGGAAGAAATTTATGTCATAACGTAACCTTTGAAATGTTAGTAAACACAGAAAGAACATGATCGAACGCATTTTTGAAGACATAATAGGAACAAACGAACAGGCCTATCACCTGACGATGAGTGACTTTTTACTACTAACACCTGCAATGGGTTATTTTAATGCATATTTTACTAAAAACACTTCTAAGTACCTAGTATTTAAGACTTATTTATAGTTTATGCCGTAAAAAGCACTGAAAATTAAAATGAAAACCATAAGGTTTTTAATTAATACTGAAGATAGCCTGGTGGTTGAAGTTTTTGATTTAAATCAATCATTATAAGTCATGAAGAAGAAGAAAAACTTGACACAAACCCTATACCAACCCGTCTGGCCAGCGTGGTATAGTAGGCCAAAACCTCCTTTCTAAGGAGAGGCCTATGTCCAGCAGTGGACTATTAAAGGCTGTTGATGTGATGTGTGATGTGATTATAAGTCATTGTAGCTTTCCGTACAATGACAGTATTCGTTTCGTATATTATTCAAAAATTATTATCTTCAACAGCCTTTGATAGTCCACTGCTGGAGATAGGCCTCTACTTAGAAAGAAGTTTGGCCGTGAGATTGTAATTACATAACTAAAATTCATTTACATTACTGCTCTACCACGTTTTGCGTCAGCTTACGTGAGTTTTGCAATAAATATATACACTGAATTTACATTGTTTACAAAATTAAACAACATCGTATTAAATTTGTATTAGTGACTGCATAATTAAAGAACCATTTATTCTGTAAAATCATTTGGTTTATTCTTCTTACGATATTTATCATAAATGTTTTTCCACAGATGATAAGCTTCAAGATTAGGAAACGACCCCATTTTCAAGTTATCTTCTATGTATAAAAATCTCGTAGATTCCTTAGTACTGGCCTCCCATTTTATTGGCAAGTCACCGTTAGGAGTGGGCTCACTAAAAACAAATACAAAATGAGAAAATATGCTAAAAATGATGAAATAGTCAATTTAAAATATATTATTCTTACCCATATTTGGCAAAGTTCGTCCATAGTTTACTCATCAAATTTACTACTGCTTGATCTTTTTCATTGATAGGGAATGGCCAGATTATCCCTTTAAATAAATACATAAGTTCATCACCGTGAATAGCACCTTTTTCAGTGTTAAATCCAAATAGACCAACTATAGATTTTAGTATATTTCTTCCCCCAGCATAATTAAAATAATAATTGTAAACTTTAGCTTTTGAATTATTTGCTAACGTTTGTGATTCTAAAATAGCTGGTACTTCAAAATATAACTCTGTATTCAGATCAGCAACGATATCGTGGACATCAAAACTCACTTTCTTATTACCAAAATAATATTCTCTTGCTATTTGAGATACATTCGCGGCTTCCTCTTCTGACGGGAATTGAAGGTCAGATGCAAACATATACCTCGCATCTCTCGCAGCTAAAGATTCTTTGGTATCATCGGGCAACAAGAATATTCCTTCTTTGCTAGTCGTTCCATAAATGACTGGTATATTCTTTATTGGATTATTTTCAAATATATTAAACGGAAAATCGGTAATCACAGCATCTTCTCCTTCAATTTTTTGTTCGACACATGGATAATGAAGCATCTGTGTATCGAAATACATCCCAAGTGGTTTTCTAGGTTTGGATTTGATAAGACTTTGGTAAGAGGTCTTAGATAATATTTGGTAAAGTTCTTCGGGGTTTTTAGTATCGTACCCAAGATCTTTTGCTATGAGGCTAGCAACCCAAAGAGGTTGCCTATTTATGGCCCAACTGGAAGTTGAAGTACCACTTTGTATTATAGCTTTATGAAATAAGCCGTCTGTAGTTTCACTAGCTAAAAGTAAAGATGCTGATGTTGCGCCAGCGCTTTGCCCAAAAATGGTAATATTATTAGGGTCACCACCGAAAGCTGCAATATTCTTCTTAATCCATTTCAATGCAGCTATTTGATCTTTAATACCAGCATTTCCTGGAGCTTCTTTTATACCTAAACATAGAAATCCTAATGCTCCTAGTCTATAATTAAATGTAACTAATATAACGTCATGTTTAATTAAAAAATCCGGTGCATAGAGCAATTTTCCTCCATTACCTATTGTAAATCCGCCACCATGGATGTATACCATCACTGGAAGAGGTTTTTTAGTCTTGGCTGGTACATAGACATTAATTTTCAAACAATCTTCGCTCCCAACTACGCCGAACACTGGACTCAATTGCGGACATTGATATATTTCATCAACCGCTTTGTAAATGCCTTGCCAGGATGGAGGTGGAAGCGGTGCCTATGAACAAAAAAAAGGTTAGTTATAACCAACTTCATATCATTTTAATGGAAAGGTAATGCTTATCATAACTAGTCTCGAAAATTCACAAGAAAAATATTTAGACCTGCATATTGTTATAAGATATTAACATCAATTACTAAATACATTTACTAACACTTTTCAAAATGGTATATGTTGGTTTATTTGTACTATTTGATGTTCGGCTCAACGGTCAACTCAAAACGAGCAGCAGTCCGCTATCAGCTGATTAAGAGTGACTCGGCAGAAACGTTCGCGACGTCGCGTGTAAACTCTGCCTATTTACTGATTCCTTCCCAATTCATGTCAATTTTTTGACGTGACGACGTCTTATAATTCGATGGAGCCGGCTGCATGCACGAAAAAACATGACTCATGCGGCGTTACCTCGCTCTGAGGCGTTCCATTTAAGGCGTGAAGTGCAAGCGAGAGCGCGGAACGAGCGACAAAGAGGCACAATCGGCCTCCGCGTTCGGCAGCGTACGACATCTGTCTCTCTCCTACTTGAGTGAGCGATGCGTCCGCGTGGACAGCTGCTACTCGTATACAATAATACATTTTTGAAAAATGCAACCATTCCATCAGTATTTTCTTATGACGTTGTCACGTTCAACTATTGTCAGTAAACCGACTTTACAGACAACCGATTTTTTTCTTAAAGAGGAAACCATTTGATATTTTTGGGAAAGATAACTATTTGTAATAATTGCACGCTTGCTTGATCCTCAATGCAGCAAAAATTGGCGACTTATCGAGCATACAGTCATATGCTCATCATAAGTTAGGTGTCAGTGATGGCATGAAATTCTCTTGAACGTTTATCCACTCGTATTACTATTTTAATTTTAGTTGTATAGAAAACTGACCCTAATTTTGCGTTTTTTTTCTTAAATAATTTTCACTGCTTGACGTTCGCTAACTTAATATAAAAGTATAATATTCTAAAGACATACTTTCCTATAAACGGATATAGATTATGGGGTCTATGTATATAGCTTAGTTCACTCGAAATATCTTAAAAATAATATTTATAAAAAAAGTCCAAAGAAAAAGCTGACGTTTTTCGCCTTAATATTCAATTTCATTTTATTTTAACCGACTTGATTTAATTCTTCGTGATAAATCGCTCTAAATAAATGTTATTTCGCTATTTTATTTGTTTGTATTTTATAAATATTAAGTCAGTTAAGTACCGGCAGATAAATATTGTAATACTCATTACTCTGTTTAACTTTAACTGTGTCACATCACTACCTAATTCTTCAACAAAATTGTGTACAAAAGATTTCCCTTTTTCATCATGTCTCAAGTCTGAAACTCACCATTAAATTACTCGAAGTTACTCATGTAACGTTAATGAACACTCGGGAAGGATGTTTGAAAATTTCATCATAAAGAGAGGTTGTGAAAGTTAATATGCAAACCCATCTTATTACCTAATACACTTACAATACAATTTTAATAGATTATCGGAAAGTCTTCTACTTAATTATTACTGAAATTCTAACGTAATAAAATAAAAACAATATTTTAAACAATATTTTTTTTATCATCTTCAAGTATGTAACTACATAGGTATTGAAACTGAGTTACTGAAACAATCTATTTTCAAATTACAAATATACCTATATTTTTGCCGTTAAAATTATTTTTACTTAATAGTATAGCACCTATATACCCTCGGTTACATTGTTAATCATTCTGAAATACTTATTCTATATACCTATATATTAATAATAAGCACACATTTAAACATCGTGGATGAGTTAAATAGTTAACTTAATTACGTTCTTAAAAGTTTAATCTTATCTAAACTCACCTTGAATCGCAAACTACTGTTAGTAGTAGCGTATGGTATTCCCAAGTATTCAAAAAACGACCCATCCCCGCTGATTTTACCGCTTAAAATCCCTTGCTCGATTTTAACTTGAGGTGCTGGCTGGTCTACCAAGTTCATGGCAAATAACGAAAATAACACTATTCTTTTCCCATACTTCATGTTTTCACTCACTTCAGACTCTATTCCAATAAGCAAAAAGTCTATAATACCTTCTTGAGGTTTGTGCAATCTTCTTTGAGGTTAGGTTATGTATTTGTAGGAAAACTTATATAATATTACATTATGACTATCACTTAACAACACAATAACTTGTAACTAACCTACTAGACACCATTTTACGTTTGATAAAACATTTCTTAGAGATTTACGTATGTATGAAGTATCGTACACAGTATCAGTAGATACTGTTTATAGTATTTGACAGACCGGCGCTGACCTTGCACAAGCATTGCGCAAGCGCTGTGCTCGTCACCACGTATGTCGTCAATCCGTATGTAAGAGGGAGACAGAAGTAGTCGTAAGTAGTCAACTCATAGAGCGTATTTAAGTGTGAGTAGTAATTTTTGTTTGATTTTCAAACCGAAATCGATAATTTGTATAAAGTGTGAGGGTTTTATTAAACCCTTGTCTCAAAATCATTGTTTAGTATTAGTTGTCTGATCATTATATCGTATGTAGAAATATATAATTTACTTTTATTACGACTTTTTGGCATAAAATTCCGTTTAACAAGAAAATACAATACGTTTTAATATTATTTAACGGGAATTAACGCGATCTCTTATTTAGGGTATTACATACCTCTGGTTTGCCTAAGAGATCGCGTTAATTCCCGTTAAATAATATTAATTATCATGGAACGCGAAAGTTTAAAAGTTAGTACAATACGTTTTGTTTTTCTCGCATTTTTTTGGAAGTTGTTTTTTTTTATGTTTTTTAGTTATTTCGAAGATTCATTCTTTGGTCAGGTTCGGAAAACTCACTGTTTGTATAACCTACTGGTGGAAGAACCTACTAGTGTAAAACTAACAAATAAAAGTCAGTGACATTTTTTTTCAATGTTTTGTTAACATAAAAAAAAAAATTGTATTGTCACGATGAATTGTAACTTAATAAATAAATAAATAAATAAAAAAGCCTTTTATTTCCTACTATTTACCTACTTTACATTGTTTGTTACTTATCTAATTTGATTACTTAATTAACTTCACTTAGCTAGTTTTTCTTTGATGGATTTTGCTTAAATTAATATTTTATATTTATATATAATACGCTTAACTAGTGTGTTTACGTTTCTAATTTACTTATTTATTTAACTTATTTAGAATAACATGGTATTGTAGCCTAACATAATTTATTTTATAGCAGTATCTGCAGGAACCCCATATTGGGTAAAGGCCTCCTCCAAAGATGCCCATTTGTCTCTGTCCTGTGCGGTCTGTTTCCAGTTTTGGCCGGCTGTCCTTGCAATCTCTTCGTCCCAACGTGACAACGGTCTTCCTCTGCTCCTTTTACCTGGAGGACCTTTCCAGAATGTCACTTTTTGGGTCCATCTCTGATCTTTGAGTCTAGCGACATGACCCGCCCATTTCCACTTTAGTTTTTGTGCATAAATCAATGCATTTGTTGCTTTGGTTATTGAACTTATTTTTGTATGTCGTATTCTATATATTTTTCTTATTTGAAGCATGCTGCGCTCTAGTCCTCGTTGGCAAGTTGTAATTTTATTTTTCAGTTTTGAGGTGAATTTCCACGTCTGGCATCCATACGTCAAACATGGTAAGAGGCTGGAGTTCATAACTTTCGTTTTGATGGTTACAGGGAGGTTACTTTTAAAGATTTCCTTTAAACTCCAGTATCTTTTCCATGTCTGTTGTATTCTTCTTTCGACTTCAAGCTCGTTATTTTTTCTGTCAAAACTGATTTGCTTCCCAAGATAGATGTACTTGTCTGTATATTTTAGTGGCTCTCCATTTATTGTTATTAATCTTCTCACCTTGTTCGTCATTGCCATAGTTTTAGTGAGATGCATTTGTAATCCCACCTTGACACTAACTAGATGTAAAGTTTCGATCATGAGCTGTAACTGGGTGCTGGACTCCGACAACAACACTAGGTCGTCTGCGAATCTTAAGTGGCTTAAATATTCGCCCTTTATACACAGTCCTGTCTTGCTCCAATCCAGCTTGCTCATTATAGCCTCCAGTATGGCTATAAATATTTTTGGGGATAACGGGTCGCCCTGCCTTACACCTCTTTCTATAGGAAAACTAGGTCCGAGGGTTTCTAGCTTGATTTTACCCTTGTTGTTGTTATATATGCTTTTGATGGCCTTTATATATACGTCTTCTACTCCCTGTTGTTTTAAGCTTTCCCATATACTTATGTGTGTTACCGTATCAAAAGCTTTTTGATAATCAATAAACGCTATGTATAGTGGTCTCTGTTGTTCTTGATACTTTTCTATAATTAGTTCAAGTGTGTGTATATGGTCAACAGTAGAGAATCCTTTTCTGAAGCCTGCTTGCTCTACCGGTTGTTTTGCTTCCAGTGTACTACTGATTCTTTTATTTATAATGGTAGAGAAAAGTTTGTAGAGGCTTGGTAACAAGCTTATCGGTCTGTAGTTGCCAATATCCTTCGGATTTCCCTTTTTGTAAAGAAGTATGATATTTGATTCAGACCATTGCAAGGGTGTTTCAGAATGTTGCAGGATTAAATTAAACAGTTCCGCTAATGGTTCGGCTAATGTTGTGTGCGCTGCTTTCAACAATTCATTTGTGATGTTGTCGGAGCCAGGGCTCTTTCCTAATTTCAAACTCTTAATTGTTTCTATGATTTCAATTTCGTCGACTGGTTTAATTGTGGGTTCATTTACGTTTTCATTGATAGTAGTTGAGATGTTAGTCTTTTGGGTCTTGTCGCTATACAATTTCTTATAAAAGTCTGATGCCGCCTTAATAATGTCAGTTCGTTTGCACAAAGATCTGTCTTGTTTATCTAGCCCCTCTATCCAAGTCTTGCTTGTTCTGAGCTCCTTGAAAGCTCTTTTTGTGCTTCCTGTGCGTTGTAAATGCCTTTCTATTATTTCTTGTCTATATGTAGCATAATCCCTTTTTATGTATTTATTTGTTATTTTGTAGAGAGCGGAGAGTTCGTTTTTTATAGATAGAGTTTTATTTTTTGTTTCTTGTAGTTCTTTTCTCCTTTTTAATAACATAGCTGTGCGATCTGATAATATTTTGTGATGTTTTTGTGTATTACTCACCTCTTCTCTAGCTTTTTTCAAGCTCTGGCTGATAGCGTCCGTTATTTTATCGTAGTAGGTTTGTACCGAGGTATTTTGCAAGTTGATGGTTGGGTAGAGTAGCATTGACCTTAGGTTTTTATTATAACTTGTTACTTCTTTCTCGTTATTTAGTTGGAATCCTTTTTTATTTGTGAATTTAAGTCTGCTTTGTTTCTGTTTAGTAATTTTTACTGATGCTCTAATTAGTCTATGGTCTGATGGATAGTTTAAATTCATGACTTCAAAGTTTAGGAATATTTTTTGTTGGTTGGATAGAATATAGTCAATCTCATTTTTGTGTTTTCCATTTGGGGATCGCCAAGTCCATCTTCGGTTGTGGTTTTTCTTGAAGCATGTGTTGATGATGGTTAGATTATGTTCTAGTGCGTAGTCAACAAGTCTTTGCCCTCTGTCGTTTCTTTCGCCGTATCCATGCTGTTGCACTGTTAAGTACTCACCTTCTCTGGGAGCACCAACCTTCGCATTAAAGTCTCCCATTAATATAATGTTTTTATATGTTGTTTCCATCGCCTTATCTATGGTCTTATAGAATTCTTCTATTTCTTCCTCGCTCGCTGCGTCGGTCGGTGCATATACTTGTATAATGGATATCATACACCCTTGAAAGCTTAAGTTTAGCGTTGCCACACGATCTGTTAATCCAATAAAGCTCTCGATGTTTTTTTTTAGGGACTTATTTATAATGAAGCCCACTCCATATTTACCCGGTATACATCCTATGTGGCAAAGTATTAGGTTCTCGTATTCCTCGATTTTGTTACCAATTCGTCTCATTTCTGAAATACCTATTACGTCGTAATTAATTTCCTGTATTGCTTCTTCTAATTCCAGTAAGCGTTCGTAAGACGATAGGGTCCTCACATTGTAAGTTGCGATTTTTAATTGGGTTAATGGTTTATTTTTCCTGATTTCTGTCTGTGAAGTTTCTTTTGGAGGGTTGTGGTCATAATCTTCCACGGTGACCAGCCGGGTTGGAAGATGTTTCATGTTTCTGGTTTCATTTGTTTTATTTTTGTTTAGATTTATGTAGGAGGAGGGGCTTAATTGCTATATATTTGTATCGTTTGTATCCTGGGTGTTATTTGTCTTAGTTGTATTTTTATTTACTAAAAAATTTAGGATGCCAGGTTTTATTTTTACTCCTTCTGAAATGCTATTTGATCTCTGAGCTTTCGAGCCTTGTTGCTGTAGCTTGTTTTTTTTATTGACTTGAGTGGTTTTATCTTGTTTTGGTACGGTGCTGTTTTCGGGTGATAAAGAAAGTTTTCTTTTATTCATGCTCTCGGTGATGATCAGTTTGTCGTATTTAATTGTGGCTATGTTTCCCTTTTCTCTTTCTACTTTTAACTGTTCTTTTAATTCTTTTCTCTTTTCTAGCACATGTTTTGGATAGTCTGTTTGGATGTAATATGAAGTATCTTTCAGTATCTGTTTTTGCTTAAGAATTTTAATTTTTATTCCTAGCGTTGAAAAGGTCACAACTATTGGTCGTGGTCTGTCACCCTTCTTTCCTAGTCTTCTTGCTTCTTGTATATCTAAGTAGTTTAATTTAATAGAGAAGTATTGGTCTATCCATTTGATAATGTTGTTTTCTAGGTTTTTATATGATGATTCTGTTTCTTCGATACCGAAAAAAACCACATTTCTCTGCCTTACCTGTTTTTCCATGAAGTGAATTCTTTTCTCCTGGTTTTCCACCAATTCTTTTAATTTTTCGTGATTTACTTCCCATGTAGAAAATTTTTCTTCTAACATAATATTAATATTCCGCGTAACTTGTTCGGTCACTTTTTCTCCATTTTCCCGGATTGTTGTTTTCTGCACATCCAATTCGCTTTGTATTTGTTTTAATACATTCAAAATCTCCTCCATAATTTATGAAATACGTGTGTCTGGGCCTTGTTTATATATTCGTGTCGCCCTCCGTTGGTGCACTTTCGTATTATTAAAGACACCTCGTAACTGATCGATTAGTATTACGGAGTAATGCTCTGGGCGAAGCAATATCGGCCGTTTTTTACTAGATGGCGTTGTAGGTCACTCGAATCCTGAGTTACATTTGCACGTCATTTTGGAGTTCAAATTTTAGGTTATGTTTGATTATAACTTTCGTGAGTCCGCACTTGAAGTTAAATAATTCACTTTTGGTATTACTTGGGAAGGAGTCCGGCTTAAGTTTGATCGATTGTTTGCACTAACAAAGTCCACAAACAGTAACACTGATGTTTGCTTGCACTTTATATGTTTACCGTTATTATAGTATTTATACGTGTCCATTTCACATTATCTTCTATTCCTCGTTAAATTCACTTAATAATTCAGCACTAGTTGCATTTTTTGTACCATATAAACTGTTTTTCTATATTTAAACGGATGTTTTCTACGGAGTTGATGTTTACTGTGGTGCAGTAGCGCCCTCTTCTCCGAATTGTAACTTAGCTTATTAAAATTTATTGGAAGAATATTCTTCCTCCTTAATTTTCCATTATTATTACACATTACACATTAACATTACACATTAATAAATACATTACACATTAATCTCAAACTTAATATAATATATCCTTTAATATATCCTCCAATAATCCCTTGGCGTTGCGTTGAGATGTAGCTTCGTTCTGAATTCTCTGTCGTATATATCATGGAGAGTGCTCCTAGGAATTCTTTGGGCTACCTTCCGCAACTTTCCGCCATCGTTCCACGCGGCAAAATTTTCATCCCCACCACTTGGATAATTAGCACTCTACGACTGTGCGCTTTTCGAGATACTTTTTGCCTCGCACAACCAATCTGTGGAACGGGTTATCGTCTGCGGATTTTCCGGACCGATACAACCTTCAAGAAAAATGGAAAGGAAAAGTACTCATTCTTCAAAGGCCGGCAACGCGCTTGAGTTGCAGACGTTCAAGGGCGGCGGTAGTAGCTTTTAATCCGGTGACCCGTCTGCTCGTTTTATGCCCTGCCCTTATTCCATTTAAAAAAAAACATACAAAAATAATTATTGTGATCTTTTCACAAGTGACTAATACATCGTGTAATATATACAAAAAAGAAATTGAACAATATTTAAAAAAAGACGGTTAAAAATATTAGTAACGCCGGAATGTTACCTAACAGTTTTCGTAAACTTGATTGGAATGTTTATGAAATAAACTTTTAAACAAAGGTTACGGAATAAAATAACGAACGATAAAACAATAATTAATATAAATATAAACAAAGATGTATTAATATGCTATTAGAACCAGCATTTGAGAGTAATGACCAAGATTTTGAATACAAAACGCGTCCTCTTGACGTGACTAAACAGGCCATTTTCTCATCGCGTCGCATGTCTAAAATTTATTTGAATAAATTAAGGGAAAGGCGAAAACTGTTGAATTTTAACCCGATCCCGGGCGTGACTGACCGCCGGACGCCGACAAACGACCAGCTACACTGAATTTTAATATTTTTACCTACACCCAAATTATTATAATGTCATTAAGCTATAATGACTCAAAAGAGCTAGAAAACTTTGCAAAATGAACGTGTTCTTCAAGTTTATTTTTATTTTTGAGATTAATAAACGTTCTGCCAAGCCAAAGTTCATTTGTGAGGCTATAATGTGAAATCAGCGCAAGACTGAAAAAAATACTGATTCATATAAAGCTGAAACATGTGAATAGGCAGATAGTTTTTAGTTATTTCATTCATACTTAGGCGATAATGTTAGTCTGAAAACTAGAACATTTTGATGTCAAATGAGTAGACGGGTTACCTGACGGTAAGTGATCACCCATGGTCACCTGTACCAGCATATAATGCAGAACTAAAGCCAACTTCCAATCGTACCAAGCCAAGCCAATCGTGTGATTATTTCTTGTTTCGTGTTTCTAACTTTGAAAATTACGATCTGCTATACAACCAATCATCCGTTATTTCAACCAAAGGGGGTTTAGGGGTGAAATTTCGAAAATATTTTTTTTTAGGGATGCTTATAACTTAAAAAGCATCAGCTGCCAATATATCAATATTGTAGTTCCAGCGGTTTAGGGAAACGTTACAACTCTCTTCTCTTTAGTGCACACCTACGTCTTCTAAGATTATTTTTGCAAAATTTTATGCTTCTAGACCCAGGGGTTAAGCTGTGCGTGTATCGTCAGTGAATCAGTCTGTCATTTCCTTCTTTTATAGATGTAGATTTATCCCTCATAAATGGCTACTGCATACCATCACTTAACTCTAAATTCAACTTTACAAAAAATACCTTTTAAAAGAAGCCACTCGCTCCCAAGTAATAACCAGTTATTTGACAAACCAGAACTCACAGAAACTTTTCCATCTCGCGCTTATAAATTCAAAAGTGTTAAATTCTCGGAGACGATTGGTGGAGGTTGAATCGATTCGCGATTTGCATCGTAGACGGCAGTCGACTCAGCTATTACTGATGACTCACAAACTAATCTTCAAAGTCTTGGAGCGGATGAGACGGTCGAATGTCTTAATGATGCTCCATTATCACTTCAAACGTTACATGTTTTTGATGTTCTTTTTGCACTTCATCGTCTATGTTACATGCAAAATTAAATTCTAATAATTAGACAATCATAAACTTTTAAATCTATTCTATGTTTGTTACCATACAGTATACTGATAAATTTTGCAGTGAAATTGGCAGCTACCTTTAATAAAAAAACAGTGAATTAAGAAATCTATTTACCCCGATTACCCAAAAAAATGTTTACATTCATTTTTACATGTTGTGTGTGTATGGGCTGAGTTGGAAGTACATGGCGTATTAAACGTCCACATTATGCTGACTGTCATGTTTGTCGAACTTACACACATTTCTTATTAAACATATTTCATCATCATCATCATCAACAGCCTAAAACAGTCCACTGATGGACATATTCATATATATCTAAATATGTATACATAATAGAAAAAAATTGGTGAGAATCTAATCCACGACCGCTGGTTATCATCGGCTATAAAACTCACACCACAATCATATTTTATAACCAGTGCTCGTACATACGTAGACGATGATGTAGACATTTTCTTCAATTTCGCACCCGGAAATATCGTGTCAAGGTTGGCTATAAGTAGAATCCTGAGACTTGTAATGCACTTCTTAATTTTTTTCAACTAGAGGTAAAAAGAATTGAGTTGTCTTCTTAAAATTGTTATTAATACTACTAAGCCACGAAATGTTCCAGATATCTGTTTTGTTTCTTTTTTTTAAAGACAACTCCCGCATTTGGAATATAGCCTGTGTCGCGGGGGACTTTACAAACATACATGAAACGGACACAAAGAACACCCAGACTCAAACGACAATTTGTGGATCACACAAAGTGTCGTCCCATGTTGGGATCGGACCCACAATACTCAGCATAGTAGTAAGCAGCGTGGCGACCGCTTAAACAACTACGACATCCGTGCAGTCATCTGAATAAGTTCGCTGTGTAATCCTATCAAAAGTTCACTCTTAGTTCAGCAAAGAATTAGTTGTTAACTAACTTGACTGCACGTACGTGCACGTGCACGTAAGTGTCGTCCCATGTGGGGTTTGAACCCACAACACTCTGCCTAGTAGGAAAGGGCGTGGTGACCGCTTAAACCACTACGCCATCCGTGCAGTCAATGTTTGATTTTATTCTAGATGGCACATATAGATACACTGTAGAAAATGCAAAACCATCGATAATGTCTTCGCTCGTGTTAACGTTGATTTAGTATTTTTTTATCTGGATAGCCCATTGGTTCTTCAATTTTTATAACAACACTTGCTGACTAGCGCAGCTTCGTTTGTGTCTCTTAAAAGGTATGAGTTTTACACATTTTGGTAATTGTTTTCATTGACAATCGGCTCTTATTGGTAGTAGCGTGTTGTTAAAGCGTTGAGCGTCTTATTGGTAGCCTTCCTCAATAAATGGGTTCATCAACAGCCTTTACTAGTCCAATGCCGGACATAGACCTCTCCTTAGAAAGGAGGTTTTGGCCTACTATACCACGCTAGCCAGACGGGTTGGTATAAGGTTTGGATACACAGGATGTATTCCTAGTGCGGGAGTAGTCTTTAAAAAAAAATAACTACAAACTAGAAACATCTCAGATAAATACAGTCACATGATAATCAAGTTTGATATAGCCTAATCATTTATTCGACAAATACAAATTTAACCACAAAAATATACCTTGTCAAGTACTCCTGTCTATTTAATATACTAACAATAAATCAACCGTCAGAATACCGTTAAGAACGCATGACACACTTCAGTTAACCTAAGACAATAATAAATCTAATTTTGGTGACGTAATTTTATCTTGAGGAGACGTTGATAGATCATCCACATAGACTTAACATTTCATTCATTTATTACGAGCGTTAAAACGCTACTGTTTTTGTTATTCATTAATAATGAAGTATTATGGGGTTAAGGGTAGAATTAGATTAAGGGTTGAACTGATAATACTGCGGAGATCAACAACATCTGTAGGTATATTACATTAATTAATGTATTATTTATATAAACTAACTATCTATCTTGTGACTACTCATTGTTTAGTCATCCAGCAGTATTATTTATAAACCATTGTAATTAAAATATTACTAACTAAATAAATATTTGAAGTCTCAAATAAAATGTACTTATTTATTTACCAATATTAGAAAATCAAGCAGTGCGGCACAATGTGCTGATTTATCGCAAGCTGTTATTTCTAACTGACAACCTTTCGAAGGATTATCTTAAACTATATAGGCAATAGATACATTATGACGAATAGATGTGACAAATAGACGGTATACATTTTATTGTTAAAAAATAGCATTATTTATAGATTGACAATAAAATACCGAGTGATATTTATGTCAACTTTCGCCAACAGCCATTTCTAGTTTTAGGTATCCGACCCTGATATGCTCATAATCACATAACGTCCCCAATTCATACATATCCAGATTTATATTATTAATTCAAAGTGAGGTTGTTTGTTAACATTTCACGCCTAAACCATTGAACCAATTTAACAAATTCTTTCACCAATGGAAAACTACATTATTAGCCAGTAACATTTGATACTTTTTAACTATAGATATACACGCGGGCAGAGCCGTGGGCAAATGCTAGTAAGTAATATAACTAGAAGGTAGGTAACCTTCCCTTTCAATATTATTCACTTTTAATTTTTCCCTGTTTAATTCATAAAGTACCTGATTGCCGACATTAATTGATATTACGATATTAGGTACAATATGAAAGTTTAAAACGGTCTCTGTTTATCCCTTTCAGGGAAACATGCTTCAACACAAATGGACAGGCTTGACTGGAGCAATACCATGGCAAAAGTGTTGTAAAGCAATTTTTTCGTGAGTGAGGTTACTGGAACCTAATCACCTTTCTAAGGAGAGGCCTAAGTCCAGTAGTGGACTAGTAAAGGCTGTTGATGATGAATCACCAGAAAAAAAGGGCGGGGGGAGGGAGATCAGGCGCCGGACTCTTGAGTGGCAGGTGTCCAAAGGCTGTCGGTAAACACTTACCATCAAATTATCAGTCTGATCTTTTGCTCTCCTATGGCATAAAGAAATGCATTCCTGAAAGCGTAAAAAAAATTCATGGTATCGCGAAATAGACGCCGTCCTACGTTACTAGAACATTCACTTAAAGTTATGTGAGTTTTATAAAACGCTATTTTATCTGTGAGTTATGACGTTGATGGATCATTATGAAATGCTGCTAACAATATTTCAGAGAGTTCGCGTGCATCCCTTCTCATGTTCGTATTTTGTATAGGTTTGATAAGAAGTTTTTATAATAACTAAAATAAGATTGTTTCATTACGTAAAAGTAAATAAGCACGTTAGGGATGACGTGTAGTTGAGCTAAAATTTTTTATAATATTGATGACAGAATATTTATGTTTTTATGTATTTCGCCACAATTATCCTCAATTTGATTTGATTGCGCTAATGGCGTAGTGGTTTAAGCGGTCGCCTCTACTACGCTGAGTGTTGTGGGTCCGATTCCCATATAGGATGAAACTTTGTGTGATCCACAAATTCTTGTTCTGAGTCCAATTGTTCTTTGTGTCCGTTACATGTATGTTTGTAAAGTCCCCCCGCGACACAGGATATATTATGCTAATGCGTTAGTTGTCTTTTAGAAAAGAAAGAATTATTTACTTGATAATGTTCAACATTGATTCAAACAGTTGTAAATAATTATTTATTATGTAAAAGTTATACATGTATAACAACAATAATATTGCCTCATAAGCTAGGCAGAGCCTGTACTATGGTAACCAGACTGCTGATAAAAGTACTTGTATGGTTCTGAATACTTACGTTCATTCTTCCTTCGAGATTTTTCCAAACCATGTTGGGGTCGGCATAAAGTCTACTAAGATACGGCTGTACATTTTTTTGGCGCAGCGACTGCCATCAGACCTTCATAACCCAAGTTCTGTAGAAAGACTATTGACTCACTTTTTAGGGCTCCAACTAGCCGTAACGATTGCAACGATGCGTCGGACCCCTGTTAGAAATTACTTAGACATCTTTATGAGAAGACTAGCCTCCAGCCTGAACAAAAGTATCTGTGAATCGGTATCAATAATTATAAATGCAGTATCAAAACATTACGGATTATACTCTTAGGAGTAAAAATAAGCCTAAATTTAATTCCCTTTATACATAATGTAATAAACAAAATATATATACATAATTTGTCCGTGTGGTGACGGATTAAGAATACGGCATATCACCACCCCTTTTCATCCCGTGGGTGTCGTAAGAGCCGACTAAGGGAGCAAACTACGCAGGACGACAGCACTGCTAAGAGAAGGAAAACTTGAAACAAACCCTATACTAACCCGTTTGGCCAGCGTGGTATAGTAGGCCAAAACCGCCTTTCTAAGGAGAGGCCTATGTCCAGCAGTGCACTGTTATAGGCTGTTGGTGGTGGTGGTGGTTATACATAATTAGAGTCTCATTTATTTGCTACAATGTAACATCTGATAACAAGATATAGCTCCTGTAATTTTATTTAATATAATATATCTCACACATCTCACACACGGCCGTCTGATCCCAAACTAGGCAGAGCCTATGCTATGGTGACCAGACTGCTGATAAACATATATATTTTTAAATACATACATATTATAGACAAATTACACCCAGACACAGAACAAATGATCATGCTCAATACACAATATTTGTCCTGGGTGGGAATCGAGCCATATCTAGAATCATATCTAGGTAATTGTTTGAACAAAGTACAAGAGACGAAAATTTTTTTTTTAATATCTTTATTCTTCGTATTTAGATGTTCACAAAAACACCTCCAACACGCTCCAGTGTACACAAATAAAAACTACTTCTCGACGTGAAATGACAAGCAAATATTTTTTTTAACAAGTCGCTCTTTTATATTTCAAGCGAGAGAAGAGTCATTTAGAGGTTTTTTTTTTCTATTTGCTGTGGAAATAATGAACACGACACGTCCTAGCCTTTTAAAAAGACTATTAACTACGACAGTTCTTACCAGCTTAGAATTACATAGAAGCTTGTTCTTATTTTTTCAATTTTTAAAAGGCCTTTTTAAGTACATATATGAGTATCTGATCCAAGTGGAATAATACAGAACTCCTGAAGAAATTGTTTACACTTTAAATCCTACTGTAAATAATTCTTCTGTACGTGTGTTTGTAACAGAAAACCCGTCATTAAGCAAATTCTCTGTTGCATTTCACCGAGTGAGTGAGATTTCCAGAGCCCAACAACCCTCAGCAATCTACACCCCAAATTTTGTGTTTATGTTTCAGTGAGCTATTGGATGGTTTGAAAACACAGTTGAACTCGGTAGGTAGCGGTGTCGATATGTCAGCAAATTTGTCACCTAGTTAATAAATTCTAAGGCAGCGGTGGATGATGAAGGCGATACGAAGGTCAGCTAGTATATTTATAAGATAGGAATGTACAAACATTAACATCAGTATGAAGTCCTAAGTTTCAAAATTTGACTTCTAGAGAATGCCCTGATAGAAAATGCTAAACAGCTTACCTTTGTACACGTGTAAGAAATTAAAAAAAAAAGTATAAGTAATTTAGTATTCCAAAAGGTTTAAGACTAAAAAATATAAATAAAAAATACTTGTTTTTCCTGAAATAATGTTTATTTTAATAATTCGTGTTCGTTGCTAACCTAATCTATTCTGAGTCTGCCCATTAATACTATCACAATTAAAAATAAATCTGACGTTTTCTCATTTTCGCGCCACTCGGTATTAAATATTTTATTGATATTGAAATGGAGTGAAGTGGGGTGATAAAAAGAACCGAATTGCTGTAGCATTACACAAAGTAGGTATGGAACCAAATGCAATTTTTGATAATAATTTTAGTCAAATGTTGGTGTACCAGGCTAGCTATAAAAGTCAAAGATCATGCCGTCCACGCGATCAAAGCAAAAAAGGAAAGGATTCAGTGTGCTGAACAGTTCGAGGCAGTATTTAATTCTGGCTTACCGCCTCCAACTCTGTAAGAGGCAAGTTCGGCCGGATATAGAATACTGTTCTCATCTGTATGCAGGGGCACCCCAGTACTAACTTTTCCCTCTGCTCTCGATGCCTTGGCGTTACGTAGAAATGAAGCTTCACTCTACATTATCTATCGTGTATATCATGGAGATTACTCCGAGTACCGCAACTTTCCGCCATCGTTCCACATTGACACTCCACCATTGTGTGCTTTTGAAGACACTTTTTGCCTCGCACAACCAATGTGTGGAACAAGTTATCGTCTGCGGTATTTTCGAACGGATACGATCTTCAAGAAAAGAGCGTACTCCTTCCTCAGAGGCCGACAACGCGTTCATTGGATAATTTTCCATAAAAAGACGAAGAAATCCTTTTCGAAAGCAACGGATTTTATCTCGGGAAATTCATTTTTTAAAAGATGACTTAAGACTGGCAGGCTACAAGAGACGTTCTGCGTTATTTAACTGATAATTTAAAAAAGCTATCAGATAAAAAAATAAAAGATATAAGTCAACTTAGACACTGCAGTTTGATTGTCCCATGACTTTGTATCCTACGAATAAACCCACTATGAATAAACCAAGTGTTCGTCCTCTCAACTTAGTATAATCTTCTTACCATTGTAAATACTTGCCTTCCCTTAAAAGAGATCCTTAACGTTATGAAACAAATGCCCGTTCATTAGCATTACTTTATACTAACTTCATTTCATGACTAATAAGTACTCCTAGTCTCCTCTTATTTTCCATAAAAAAGTTTAATTATTCAAGCAGAGGTACTGTCGTGAATATTAATTGAGAAAGGCTGTTTTATAAGAAGCCGACGATATTATGTAGCAGCGACCAATTTGCGATGCGACGAAATGTCGTTAGCTGAGAATAGCCGTGGCGTTCCATTTTGTTGGTGATTTTCTTGAAATATAAATGCGGAGAATGGTCCTTTCTTAAATTATTATGAAGTGCTTGGTTGTGTTTACTGTTGTTATTCAAACTCTTGGCTTAAAGTTGAAGGCCGTCAGTTAATAGGTACTGATATCCTCTGTAGCGACTTCCCCCGACAATGAAACAAAAACTCACTTCAGTGACATCTAAAGAAGACAGACCTAACTACGGGGTAGAAAATAGTTAAAATATCACACTGACAAAACACCGAATGGCATAGTGGTTTAAGCGATCGCCACGATGTGGGTCCGATCCTCACATAGGACGACACTTTGTGCGATCCACAAATTGTTGTTCTGTCTGGGTGTTCTTTGTGTCCGTTTCATGTATGTTTGTAAAGTCCCCCGCGACACAGGATATATTCCTAATGCGGGAGTTCTCTTTTAAAATACAAACAAAAACAAAACAAACCCACTTATTGTGAATAATTGCAACAGATAAGTCAAATATTTAGACATTTAAGGTGGCTTTGTTAATTGGAAGAATGAATTTTTCAAATGTCTAGTTTAAGCCAGCGAAGTTTAAGAGGTAAAACTTAAAAATTATTTAATCTGTATTCTCGATTGCCGGCACTTGGTGGAACTTGTGAAAACACTTTTACTTGTACTTGTTTTCCACTATCAATTTAACTCGATGGTTTCGCCTTATGATATTATTTGGTAATGTTATAAGACGAAACCGGTCAGGTAAAGTAGTTTAATTTATCTAAAATTAAAGGGACCTGGGACACTGACTCCACCTGGGGACTTTCTTTCCAGGGTTTGCTCGAGTTACATGCAGTAGAATCACATGTGAAGGACCACCGTGTTATTTTAGTCGGTGCGATTCCAAATACCACTTTACTGATTCGGGTGACCTTGAGAATTGTCACAATTTTAGTTTTTTATTCTTTTTACATATTTGTGGAACAAGTTCAAAATCTAACAGCTTTCTACCTTCTTCTATCTAACTATCAGCGTTTACTTCGTATCCTCGATACTGAACTGAATACAGTGATGATGTTAGTGATCGCTTGATTCGATTTTCATATTTTTTTTCTTTTCCTTTATTGAAATGCTCAGTTAGATGCAATTCATTCATTCGTACTGTAAGACCACTGGAGAACGTGACAGAGCTACGTTTCTCATTTCATTCTCCATCTAACATACGACAGCCATTAATTACTTTACCTCGCTATGTAAATATAGTTTAATATTGCTGTGGAATTCCTTAATATTCAGATGCTAATATTTTACTTGGTCAATTACAATAAGACGCGTACAGAGAGAATCTCATGAAATATACATACGTATACGCAAAAAAAAACTCAGACAAAATTGCCTAACACTTGAAAAATAAACCAACATAAATGCAGGCTTAAATTTTCCACGACAGCGTTTCAAGGAAACCTTACTTTTTCACCTTTGTCCATGGTACACAACAAAAGATGTAGCGTTTAACTTCATTAATGTTTTTAGGTACAACAGGTTTATCTTTGGAAATATATGGCGGATTTAAAAAAAAATACATTTGATAGCCGAATTAATGAGGAAGGTATATTACATAACATTATAGTTGAGAAATGTTAGGGCACATAGGTCGTACGGCGAGCGCGTTGCGAAGCGCGCTCGCTTCCAGGGAGCACAGGGAACATGGGGTTCCCACACGGGGGGGGGTCGTCTACTCGTCTGTAGATAACCCGAGGTATGTCGGGGCACCAGGGACTTCCTTTCTAGGGTATACCTGGTTCCCCGGCTATCAGTACCCGAGACGGCGTGCGGTTTTAGTCGGTTCGAGTCCGACATGCCACCGATAGGTGGTATCCGAGGGGATTTCCGCACGGAAAAAAAAAGGGCACATAAGTCGAACAATATAAGCGCTAAGAAAATGCAACAAATCAGACTTAACTTTTAATAAATTATTAGAGAAAATCAATTCTCAACATCGTTAATATACAGTCTGAGTCTTGAGATATGCATGTCTTTTATATATTTTTATCATATATCAATGCAAACGAGAAGACTGATCATCTGATGGTAACTGATTACCAGCGCCACAAGAGTCACAAGTGCGTTGCCGCACTTTGAGACCTCCCCTTGTATAAGTCTAGTCTAGTCCCCTCTAGTGTTTGTCTAAATGTCTTGAGTCAAAAGTACTGTTTTGAGCATTCGTAATCTTTAATGATCCATACTAATCCACATCCATTCATTCATCCATATACATACTAATATTATAAATGCAAAAGTATGTCGGTCTGTCTGTTACCTCTTCACGCTTAAACCGTTGAACTGATTTATGTGAAATTTAGCATAGAGATAGATTGAGTCCCGGGAAAGGACGTAGGATAGTTTTTATCCCAGAAATCATCCTTAAAGGGGGTGAAAAAGGGGGAGGAAGTTTGTATAACCGCTGAACCGATTCAAATGAAATTTAGTATCTAGATAGACCAAGTCATGGGGCAGGACATACACTACTTTTTATAACCGATAACAGACATACACGCGGGCGGAGCAGCGGGCAAAAGCTAGTAGGAAATAAATACTAAACTGCCTATTATGAGATGAAGAATAAGTCATTGTAACGAAATCTAACAACACAATTCTTGCACCATACCCTTTACTCGAGCACGCTGCACTCCTGGTACCATGTAAAGAGCCTTAGCAAAAAACCAACGCGACTAGAGCCCTTAAACCGTGGCAATTAAGTTTTGTATTCGCTTGGCAAATCACAAGACGATGTTCCAACATCGCATCGCGGCATCCGACCGTCCCAGCGAACATTTCTTTAGCTTTGAAACTTGTTCCTAGGAATTAAATTGAAAAGCTGGATTATGAATTTCACTTGCAGATTTTGATTGCGTGTTATTTGTTGCAATTTTTTGACTAGATTAAATAATAAGACGAACTTTATTTTAAAGTAATAACTTTTAAAATCTATACTTTTTTATAACATAGGAGCTTAACAGGCATCACCTGATTTGGCGTGTGTCTCACCTGTTACCAGTGAAGTGACTAAAGCCACACGCCTTTCCTTAAATTCTTGTTCCACAGGTTAGTTGAAAAATACAAAAAGTTTCATAAGATGCTGTAAGGTTAGAAGGCTTGATATATTTAGTTTGCAAAATATTGGACAAAACAGAGATTGTTGATATTTTATAAAAAATATATATTTGAGTTTAATAATAATGTTGGTAATATATTATTGTACTACATTCACACAACGCCATCTAGTCCCAAACTAAGCAGAGCTTGTACTATGGGTACTAGGCAACTGATATAAATACGTATACCTATACTTTTTTTTCGTAAATACATACATTTTACTTTTTTACCTGTCATAATCTTAAAATTCTCATTTAATGCCCGAAGTTTCTTTTTGACAGCTACAGATATGCTACGTATTATATAAATGTGACAAAATTTTACTCGTCAAAATAGGGGCGTTTCATGTCTACCTACGTCTTCGGAGATACAGGTTTGAGTGTATATTTGGATATATATGCTTAAAATTATAGTTGGTTTTTATCAACAAAATAATTTAAAAAGTTGAACCGACTTCAAACAATACTTACAAAGAGCACTAAAAACCTAGCAGCAATCGCGATTGATTTGCTGTCATCTTTTGAAATGTTCCGTTGTCTGTCTCCGAAACTCATCATCAAATTCATATGAAATTTAAATATAAACGTTTCGGAATGAACTCCTTTTGAACACAAAATAATAATTTTGCAAATCCGTTTACATATGACGGAAATGTGCCCAAACACACATTAAAAAAAATATTGATAACCTCCTCCTTTTTTAAGGTCGGTTTATAATATAGTTGACTCTAGATTCCGTGGACGTTAATAAAGAAAATAATTTTCCTAGCTGGTCTCATTTGTTGAGCATCTTAGAAAACCATTGTAACTCCTGCCACAAATTGGCCGATATACCTTTTTGGTACAATTTACATGAGAACAGAAAGTTTAAGCTCTCGCTAACTCGTCAAAATCCATATCTAACCTCGTAACCTGACGCTTTTATATCCAGTAACAACTACCTTCAAACCATGGATCTCATAAACATATTCAATAACCCACAAAATAAAAGTTACATTATGCAAACACGGTATTCGTAACGTGATTTTTACAACGTATATCACTTTTATCGTTTGTCGCGGTGCTATCAGCGAGCTTTATTTGTATCTGGATCTGAATTACCGTTGGTTGGATGGTGTTATGACTGTAATATACTTTTTATAGTTCCGAAGCAGGATGAGCGATAAAATTGAGGCTTGATGTGCGATTGAAAAAATTATCAGAACACCTATAAAGCTTTTGTTGTGGTTTTTATTGCGTTAGGTGTTTGAATAGATAACAGACGGTGTAGGCTGTAATCTTGTTTTAACGTTTTATCTACCACTGTTGTGTAGTCATTGCGTTAAATATATATTATAATACTAGCTGGTACCCGCGACTTCCTTCTCGTGTAATTTGAAAAGCGCTGCCAAAATTTTGCAGTTCGGGAATCGAACCCACTAGGGTTTTTCTGAGATAAAAAGTAGCCTAGGTTACTCCTTATATCGACAGCTATCTGATAGTAGAATATTATCAGAATTGGTCCAGCCGTTTAGAAGATTACCCGGAACAAACAGACAGATAGACATGCAGACAAAAAAAATGGGTTTTAGGAATAGGTACTATGCAAATAATGTTGTGAGCATAAAGAAAACCTATTATTTTGACATTACCAACAGACACTTCAATTGTATTTATTTGTATAGATAAATGTTGACCGACATAGCATATGGCATGGCATTGTTTTGTAAATGTGTTTTAACCCAACTCGATCTCTTGTTAATTATCATCATAGGCAGCTTAATCTGGAGTCTGAGCTTGTTGCACCTTTTTGCTCAAAATTTTCATTCCCTTTACTTGAATAATTGCCATTCCAACACAGTTCATTTTTCAAGGCAGCTTTTACCACGCAAAATCAATATGTGGATCAAATTATCGTCTGCGGTATTTCCGGAATGACACGACCTTCAAACCTCCAAGATAAAAGCGCACTCCTTCCTAAAAGGCCGGCAACGCGTTTGGGACTTCTGAGTTGCAGACGTTCATGGGCGGCGGTAGTCACTTTCTATCAGGTGACCCATCTGCTCTTTTGCCCCCTCTTCCATTAAAAATAATAATGATTATAAACCTGTATCTAGGCTCCAAAACTTTAGAAGTGGTAACGTAGACAATGCGTGCGATGATAGTCATTGACAAGATAATTTTGAATTTTTAAGTACACTGCAAATTTACTGATATTTTGCATTTATAAACGGTAAAAATGCTTGGGACTAACCAAGTTTCGTTTTTTCTTTACAGACTATTTTAAATGCCGGAAAAAATACAATATCATCTATATTTCTGATTTTGGCTGTTTCAGGTTTTTCTTTCTTTAATTTCTTGACTATTATTTTATCACAAGGACATCATGTGTGGTAATCTAATAATTAAAACAAAAAAATGTATAATCTTTTAACACAATTGCGTGATTTTTCTTGAAATATAAGGTTCCTATATAAATAAATAAAAAGAAAAGAAAATGAAAAATACATTACAGCTAAGTGATTTGACAAGTCATAGCCGAGTATAAACGTTATTGGTAATAGGTACCTAATATCGGGAAACATTTACTGAATGGTAACCTGTTGAGTCTTGTATGGAACGATATTGAGTTGATCTGAGGTGTCGAGTCCATTGTATACGAATACAAGTTAAATTACAAATAACATTTAGTACTTAAACTATTTTAATCGTCTATAAAAAGAGAAGTTCTCAACTCGATTTTTTTTAAACGATTTGAAGTTTTGAAACGCCTTTAATAGTCCACTGCTAGACATAGGAGTTTCCTTAGAAAGGAGGAATATATTTTCCAATTTGTAGATTTTTTTTCTTCTCAGCTTCAAAAAATTAAGTGATGAAGTCGGTAATACTTTTTGAACATTGATTACGTAGGCATTCTTTCAGGGTTAAAGGCCAGTATACACGTGACTTGAAACTGGCAAGTGCCAACCAATTGATAAGCGATTTTCGATGCCAATTATAAAAACTGTAATATATGTACCGTAGTCACTATTGTAACCCTACTCTGCTTTAAAAAAAAAACTGTGTATCTTTAGGTTAAAGTGTATCTGCATACATTATCTTTGAATAAAAGCTTATTTGTTTAAAAGTTTTAAATTATAGTAACTTCTATATATAAGAATAATTTTCCCAATTATAAATCTTTATAATTAATGCGATGATAGCTACTTAGGGCGTACTGAAAGTTTCTGGATTCTGATAAATAGGACTAGATATAAGACTTACGCTACATTTATTGTTTTTCAAAGTATATTCCCTCGCAATTAATGCACTTTTGCATTCGCTGAAACCACTGTACAAAACAGTTGGACCAGTCTTCCCTAGGAACCTCTTCAATGTCTTTATGGAACGCATTCACCGCCGATCCAGGGCTCGTAAAACGCGTGCCTCTAAGTTTATCTTATATTTTTGGGAACAAAAAGAAGTCGCAGGGTGCGAGGTCCGGGCTGTGAGACAGATGCGTCATCAGTTCACATTTGAAACCTTCAAATAGGCTTCTGTTAAATTAACGGAATGTGAAGATGCTTTACCGTGGTGATGGAGGACAATGCTTCGCGGACGCTTTTCGCGAACTTTTTCTCTGACTCTGGGCAAGCAAGTGTTAACGTACCAATCTGCAGTCACTTCCTTTGATATTCAAGCGATATTGTAGTATAATATTCTGATTTGCCGTTTGCCTGAAAGCAATCATTTTTTTTACCAATGCTTCGACTTTTCTTAACTTTCGTAGGAAAATCTTCAAAAAAAGACCCACTCTGCCGACTGGCTTTTTCTTTCGGGTTCAAGCAATACACCCAGGTTTTGTCACCTGTCACGATACTATAGACAGCCTATTGGCACTGTCCTCCGTTAAACTTTTTTATCATTTTATGGCACCACTGGACACGCAGTCGTTTTTGGTCTTCCGTTAAGTCATGTGGTATCCATCGAGTGCAAAGCTTCCGAACCTTCAGATGCACATGTAAAATGTTTTGTACTTGGCTCATTCTAATGCCTAATAAAGTGCGAATTTACTGGCAAGTATTCTTTTTGTCAGTTTCAATAAGTTGTTGTACGGTGTCAATATTAGAGTCTGTAACCGCAGTCGCCGGCTGACCTTCACATACGTCGCCATGGAGATGATCACGTCCACGTCTAAATTCTCCAAACCAGAATACACAGAGCTGCGGCGTGGTGCTTCATCACCAAATGCCAATTGAAGTCTCTGGCAACTCTCTTGTTGACTTCAGCCACAACGAAAATCATAAAAAAACATTGAACGAAAATGTTCATGAGTTAAATTCATTTTGATAGCGACATACAATTTTCGTAATTGTAACGTCGACAATGACAAAACATATGAGAGTCTCGCAAATTAAAAAGTAACATGATCCCAAAGAGTTAAATTTTCGAATTCCACAATTGTTTTTTCATTATTTTATTGTAAATGGCTTGAATCAGACACTTTCAGTATGCCCCACGTATAAGTATTGTGATTAATTAACTTATGAGTAAGTTTTTATAAAGATAAAATTATGTAACAAAGGTGTTCTGGCAGAGCATTACCTCATAAACGAGAGAATAGCGTAAAATCTGAGGGCCTAGTATGAGTTCATTTCCCATCAACTTGTTCTCGACGGCGTTGCGATTGGTGAAGATTGCTTGATGTGAAATAAAGTCACATTAGGCCCTTTAAGCTGTTATGTGGTAGTGTCATGATTTAGTCATGTCTGTTTTGTGATGGATTAGAAATTCGGAGTGTCACCCCCCTAATTCATCCCATGGGTGCCGTAAGAGCCGACTAAGGAAGCAAACTATGCATGAATACAGCACTGCAAAGAGAAGGAAAACTTCAAACAAACCCTGTACTATCCAATCTAGCCAGCCTGGTATATTAGGCCAAAACCTCCTTTCTAAGGAGAGGCCTATGTCCAGCAGTAAACTATTAAAGGCTGTTAATGTGCGATCTTATGTGTTTTAGTCATCGATAACTTCCTATACGCGAATATTAGTGCATACATTTTATTTATATATTTGTAATTGCACATTTGTTTCGACGAAACAGGTAAGTATGTCCGACGCGATAAGTGGTTATAATTGGTCTCGGCATAAGGGAAATAGACCCTGTTGAGACCAACACCGACGCTTATGAAAATGTTCAACGAATATTAATTATTGTATAAGATGGAGGTGTTTCTTGATTTACTATTAGAAATGTTAATTTTTTCTAAGCTGATTTGTTAACGAAAAACATTCTTACTGACTGCTACGTCATGAAGTTTTGGTTAGAAAAGAGTTGGTTCGTAGATAGACGTGTGGTCTTGTTAAACAACTTCTGTTGTACGAAACAGTTTTCATGACAGACTAAATATTTTAAAGTTGTCATGAAATCCTATTTAAATATAATATTAAGAAAGAAAGGTGTTACATCATTAATGTGAAGTATTTACCTAGTCACTTTATTCAAATGAATTACAGAACTATATAATATTAATGCGTACTATAAAACAACAACTAACATTATAGGTTTTTTTATTACTACATTTTTTCTTATCGAATTCGATCAAATTGAAACTTTAATTATCATTCACTTCAAGGAATGGACGTTTAAGTTTCGCTTTTTTCGCTCTTTGCTCTCAAGAATTCGTGTAGATTTAAAGACCTGAAAATCTGAACTCCCTGCAACGGTTACATATAACGGCCATGCGTCCATTTGAATATTTCTAGATAAAAGGAAGTATCTCCATATAAATCTGAGCCAGTAAGTTAGTCAACGACTATTTATAGATGCTAACCGTCTGTCTTCCAGACATTAATTTCACTACAAAAGTCGACTTCTTTCTGGTGATTTTTTTTCTTTTATTGTATCATTTTATGATCTAATATCTAGTAACTATTTTATTAATGTCTAACTTAAATAATACGTATAATACGTTAAGTCTATCCTCGTTTATGTACAACCGTAATCAAAGATTTCTGTTTCACCAATTAAATCTGTAATTCTGATATAACCCTTTTCGATAAAAGGATAGAACACGCTTCTCACTCCAATACCTATTTATATTGTTCATCAAAACTATTACTCCGTACTTTGTACCTTGTATGTCCTGTGTACCTGTGTATGTCGTACTTGATTTACTGTAAAAAGCCTGCGTTCGATTGCAACAAAACCTAACGTGTAAATGTTACCAATTTACCCCACTAAATTGGTATCAATACATAATAATTTCAGTATGGCATTAATGCCGAGTCCCATAGCCACAATGCAGCCAGCAAAAATAAAATAGTGCTCTCACAGATCATTATTTCCAATTTGGCGCGGTAGTCGGTTGCATATTAAAGTTTAAATTGAACGAACACTGCGGCTCTGTGTAAGTCTGCATTAGGAATCCTCTGGGAATGGAAGGTAGGGGTAAGAGTGTAGTGGTGACTATCCAGCGGATGTATAGTAGATGGTAAGTGACTACCGCTGCTGCAAATATATTGTTGGTCTTAGAGTGCCCCCTCCCTGAATAATAGGACGGTAGATTGGGCTCCAGTTACCCCACTTGGTTCGAAAGTATTGCATAAGAAATAAAGTATCGTTTTATAGTTGAAATACACGCAGAACTGCTGTCAAAACAATTCAATAATTCTACAATGTTTTATTTCTGCACAATAATACTTGATTATGTTTCAAATGTTTTTACATTCTCTCGTTGTTATAATACGTTCATCATATCAAAATAAAACGCGTTTTTTTTAAGTCATGTTCTTTAATTATATACAGAGTGGTCATTTAGTAATGGTGCTGTTTTAGGAATATGTCAAGATATGGCATAAATTATGTTCTAAAATAATGCATAACTGAAATAATGCTGAGGATCCTGATCAGGATTATTGGCCATTGTCATCGGTCCTTGATAAGTGTGCGAAGTTTTAATTCTATTCGACGTTTTGAAGTGCGTCAAAATCACGTTCGAAGATTCCATTACATATATACATACCAAGGTAATAAAATGTGTTAAGTGTTAATATTACAAAAACAGGGGAAATTTATTCATTTTCAGAGACGCACACAAAGTTGTTTCACAAGATGGGCCAGCTGGTGTCATACCTACAAATTTTGTAATTCAAATAGTAGTATTTTTAATTCTCATCTTCTTCAGCCGCATAAGCTTCCGCTCCCGCTTCTTCTGGTTAGTGTACGATGCATCAACTCTCGAGGGCACAGATCAAAGTATCTGAGCAGTTGTGTGCATAATTCACTTTATTGCATCTCGCGTTTCCGAGACACGTGCCTTCATAACTCTCGATACCTCAGCGGCGCGCAACGAATACTGATGAGCTGGACACTTGGAGTACCCTCAGATCTAGCAAGAGAAAATTTACGAGGTTCATGGAATTCGCATATACCTAAAGAAGGTTTATGTAAACTTGTATATGTGAATTTCTTAAAATATGAGAAATTCGTTATGAATTCGAGGGCATATGTTTACTGCGTGAACCCAAACGGGATAAAATATTTAAAAAAGAATCTGAGTAGAGTACGATTGAAAATTCTAAGTCTGGGTGTTCTTTATGTACGTTTCATGTATGTTTGTAAAGTCTTTTCTGTAAGTCTTTTAAAAGAAAAATAAAATTAAAGTTACAGCTCGTGTAATTATTAAGGGAATCTTTATTAATACCCTATCATTTAGGAGAAACAGGTTCGTATCGAGTATACTACTACAACGAGCAATGTAAACACATTTTCTGTTGCATGAATATTCAAGGATATAATTCCATGTCTGGTTTGATTTTTAACTAAAAATTTAATTTCAGAAACCGTGATTACATGAGAGATTACATCTGTGATTAAACTGAGTCATAGATTCTGTTGCCGATGTTGGTTTATGGTCTTATTTGTTAAATCTCATCGGATTATTAAAAAAGTATTGCAAAAAAACGGTACATATTCATCACACAAAGGGTATTAAAAGGCTGGGATTTACGTACAGCGTATTAATTAGTCTCTTCTGCTTTTTTTGGCTTCATCATCGAGATATAACACAAACGACGATGAAAAATCTTTCATTGTATTTGTGAAGTCTTTGTACATCTTATATCTGCATTTTAAGTTAAATATATCTTCAAGTAAATTAGCAAGAAGCTTATTTAAAATTTTCTTGTCAAAATGTAAATGTACTCCTGTACCCACCAGTTACGCTAGCTGATCCTCACAACTTCGCCTGCTTCTCAAAAGGTTTTTGCAGTATAGTCCATTAATGCTCAGCTCCTATAGGCCGTGGCGTGATATTATATAACCTATACCCTGCCTCAATAAATGGGTTACCAAACTCTAAAAGAAATCAAATCGAAAAAGTAGTTCCTAAAATTGGCGCGTTCAACCAAACAAACTGACCAACTCTTCAGCTGTATAATATTAGTATCGATTTTATCTATTCTATAACCTGCTTGATTAAATATTAATTTCTTAAATTTTACTTGCATTAGTAAAAATTTGTACTTATTTTTTTATTGCAACGTTTCAGATTCTGTAAAAAGTTAAAACAGCACAATAAAAGTAACAAGACGATGCTTTTCTCGTAAGTTTCGAGCAGCAAAGCTTGCAACAGCCAAGTACGTTGTAAATCGGCAGCTCGCGACTTGAAATGATTGTAAATAGCCAATAAATAGCTTACAACACGAGTTCTGTTCGGGAACACACTGGCTATTGGCAACCTGATGTTTTTAACACACGGGACGATATTTTGTACTAAAACATGATTTTAATTTTCTTTATTTCTTGTGTTTCAGATTTTGATAATTAACACTGTGCTTTTCGTAGTATATAGCTTACCAAATCATAGTTAATTATATTACATCTGTATATGTAAATTTAATTCTTTTGTATGTATTGTGAACTAAACATATCCTAATTCTCTGGTAGATTAGATGTTTTTTGTGAATTAGATTGTTTTTTTTAATCGAGTTTTCTAAAACAGAGAAAAATATTTTTCTTTTCTTTATAAATTTGTTTAAATCTGAAGACGAATGCATTTTTTTTAAATTCAGTTACCTAAGTTGGTGGTATTGTTTTGAAAAACCCTTTCTTAATTTGTAAAAAGCGTTAAAATAAAATAGTTATGGAGTGAATGTATACAATATTAAAATTTTGTTTGTTAAACTAATTACTATGAAATAACCGTCACATTCCAGATTAAGAATAATTGCTCCTATATTAAAAAGAAAATGTAATATCTTATATATTCTAGTATAAATTATTATTATTTGTGGTTAAGGAAACAAACAAATAGATGATCACCGGGCAGGCATTGGACAAAATCACAGTGGACTGTAATTTACTGTTAAATAGCCAAAATAGGGTCTTTATGCATCGTCTAAAATCCGCTTAATATCAACAACGCGTCAGTAAGTAACAACCCTAACCTACGTAGGAAAAAGTAGAATGATAAATCACAGTTCACTTTGATTTTGTCCCATGCCTTCTCCGGATGGTAAGTACTACCGCCCGCCCATGGAGACCTGCAACAAGAGACACTAGTCAAATCAAATCAAATCAAACTAAACGAAAAAAAAAAAAAAAAAAAAAAAAAAAAAAAAAAACTTTATTTGTTTAGAATGTAGGTAAAAATACAAATTAGATGTTGTGTAAGTAAAGTAAGTTCCTGGTACATTCTGCCATATGGCATACAAATCTTAAAATAATATTGTGAATAATTTATTGCTTACAAAAATTTATGACTGATAGTAAATAATTAAGATAATAAAAAAAACAATTATTAAATAAAATTAGGATATAAAAACCTTTTACATATTTTAATAAAATTATAATGAGAAATAATAAAATGGAAATCTTTGTTTGTCAAAAAAACTACAAAAAATGTCATAAAAAATAAAGCAATATAATAATTAAATTGCATCATTTAAATAATCCGTTAGACAGTAATAACATTTCTTTACCAGGAAGTCTGTCAACTTATTTTTAAACTTATTTTTAATCCCCTACCAAAATCAACTTACAAGTGATACTCGCGAGTTAAACCAAAGCAACGAAAGAATACTGAAAGCCGGTTTATTAAATATTTATTATAATATAAACAACTCATCGCAGATTTTAAGACACAGCGTTCCAGCTCACAGTTTTCTTCCATACTTTACACACATCGATAGTTAGTTACAATTCGCACCACGGGCCGCTCATAAAATTTGTCGCTACTCGCTAGTCGCAGGTGGTGCTTTACTCGCATTATGCACCGGCACCAACTTGTATGATACGTTATTTTCCGATCGTTACTCCATGTAGACTTAATTTTCGTGGCATAAAACACTAGCTAACATGTTAAGAAGAATTTTAACACAAGGCAATCCTTATACTTCACGTTACTTTTGACAATTGATGCTAGTTGAAATAAAAATAATAGAACATAAATATCTTAAAATCTATTATCAGCAGGTGCGATTGTCATCGTAGACATACTTGACATAGACATACTTTGTAGTATTTTTTATATTTGCTAGTGATCTGTTATGTTTATTTTACATTTCTACCTTAAAAATTCCATGTCAAGCGATCGCCTGAAACACAGGTTTACCCTAGTTCAGGCAGGCAGCGACTAAAGTTTTTAAACAAAATCGTAATATCTTTATGAAATCTAATCATAAAATAACACTACTATAGATTTACGCTAGTGTAACTTAGTCAAATTATTGTCTAAGATCTATGTTAAACTGAAATGTCCTACACTGTAATATTTATCTTGGTCAAATAAATAAATTATTATTATTATACTACAAGGAAAATTGCACAAACTAAAATAATTACTAAGTTACTGAGAGTCGGCACTATCCCAGTCAATACAAAATTCTGTCGGTTCACTATGGTTGCTAAGATACGAACAAAATATCGATTAAACAAAAAATATTCTACCTTGTAAATATTACCGCCATTCCATCTGAATTGTCACATCTAATATATGCAATAAAACTAGTACATACAATGTTTTGTGCTTATACAAGCTTACCTGATACTTAAAATTCGTACAGCATAAATCCCTGTTAAACCTTTTTCGTTCCAATTCCGAGTATGAACAAACTCTTGCTGTGTAAGTACACCTATACGCATGTACTTTTCCATAAGCGCGTGCCATACATTAAAGAAGGCAATTTGGGGATTTCGCGCGGCTAACAAAATGTGTTGAGTGAAACAAGTCACGATTTTTGGACGATGAATTTATGTACTTTCGCATATATTTATAATAATATGCAGAATTGACAATATTAATATTTATTCATTCATATTGTCAAATCAACCTATAATGCAACATTAATTATGATTAATGTTGCAATGGTTTTCGAAGATTATATGTCACAAGTAACAGAAATGCCCAAACTGAGCAAGAAAGTTTATAAAACGATGGCATAATAATACGTAAGTTGTACCTGTCCCATATGTGGCTTCAGTAACAGGATCGACAGACCGAAAGGAATAGTTAGAGGAGGCCAGTTCTTCCTACTATCATTTATCATACTTACTTTACTCATTTTTAGTATCACAATTCACCAACATCGTGGGAAAATTATAACTTCTTTTGAACTTAATCATTTAAGATTATTTGGGTTTTAATCCTGGTTAGAGTTATAAGATCAGAGAGCTAGAGTCAAGCTGGGCTACATCTCGTATCTTTTATACTACAATTACTATGGGAGTTGCATAAACATTATCTTTTCCTTAATATGTAATATGTTATAATAGTTGTATGCAACTATTTTGTTTAATGTTAAATACATATTACAAAGTCTCAAGGTTTTGTTTGTCTTCTAAAGAAAAAATAGATCTATTTTTGAACTTTTGTTTTCCTTTTTCCCGTTTGAGACTAATTATATTTTCAAGAACGGTTAGCGTCAACCAGGCGGGTGACGACGTAAGAAATTAAAGAAAACCATTTGGAAAATAAATTTGATCTCATTTTCAATTGAGTAGTTACGATATTTTGATTACAATGGTGTAAAACACAAAGCGCTACTCAATGTACACTTAATCAAGCAAAACAAAAACTGCAGCTTCTGATGACACATGTGTTAATGGCTGAGGACAGTACAAATCATTATAAGCTCAAGATCACTGAAGCATATTTTTATTACTTGTTTGAAAGCTATAATTTATTGGATCACACAAGAAGTTCTCAAAATATTTATAGATAATACCTAAATAAAATTACGCGGGCTCTTTTATCACCTTGGTTGTATTGTAAAATAATGGCATGAGTCTGTAAATATTTTAAGAAAAACTTACCAAAATTAACGCAATCATGGTCTGTAATACCGATCGCTATGTAATACCGATGTATTACAAACATATTTTTAATTGCCTGACTTTTTAACCAGATTACACTAGCCGTAGGCAGTGAGGCTGTGAAATATTTGAAGAGTTTTATTTTTAAATAAGGTATGAAGGTGTGAATTGACGAGGGTAAGGTATTCTGGACAAGCACGTTAACAGATTATTGTTTAAAAACATCTCTTATACTGATAAAATATTACCCACAATTCACCGTCAAAACCACCTTAAATTTCATCAAGTAAGAGGAAAAATAATTCCTTGACCTTTTTTGGAGTAAATTCTTTTATTAGAGTATGCCGTGAGGGATGGACGGTGGGGTCATAAATCAGAAGTTGCTACAAAAACTAACTAAAAGTTTCGCCAGGCGAAAATGATGAAATGCTACCGAGTTTTATTCAGTTACAGCCCAAGATAACGAAGTAATTGGTTGCTGGTTTTTTTCATAAGTTTTCTTGGAAAATAAACTTTATTTTTATTAAATAGCCTGTAAAAGCTATACTTATCTACCAGACACATTATATCTTTAAAATTAAACGCAACATTTGTGTTGACAAACAGTTACTTATCTTTGAATACCCAGAGAATTTTGTGTTACTTGAAGCTTGGCTATATACGCTGAAGCTTGGCTGCTACAATTTCTGCACAAAATTGCTGAGTACCCAAGTTATAAGGGGTTACTACACCATCTTTATGATAGTAGCAGATGTCCTTGCCAATATCAGCAAGATTAAGGCATGAACATTAGAATCGTGTCTAGTTCTCGACCTAAATTGAAATCTAACAACTGATTCCAGCCCATCAACGAAATGCCATCTATTTCGCACCCAAGAAGAATACATAAGTACTCGACAGGATACCTATGCTATATTGCTGGGGCGCCTAACATAAGTGGAGCAGCATAGCATATTTTGTAGATTTTAATGTAAAGTCAGTGAAAAAAATCCTTGCAGATCGATGCATTCGTGATTTTAAAACTGAAATCCAATACTTGAATTTTTTTTACCAAATGGATCTGATAATTATGTTGTTCACTTGTTGTTTGTGTATACAAAATACACAACAAGACGGGTCACCTAATAATAATAATAATTTAAACAAATATTTTAATTAAATAAAGAGATTAATAATATTTTCCGACATCTGACACACAACGCCATCTGGTTTCAAACTAAGCAGAGCATGTACTATGAAAGACAGATTGACTGATATACTGTAAACATATACATATTATCTAGAGAAAACACCTTTTTTTTTTTTCCGTGCGGAAATCCCCTCGGATACCACCTCTCGGTGGCATGTCGGACTCGAACCGACTAAAACCGCACGCCGTCTCGGGTACTAATAGCCGGGGAACCAGGTATACCCTAGAAAGGAAGTCCCTGGTGTATAGAGAAAACACCTAACCTCCGAAACAAGTATATGTAGATCATACAAACATTTGGTCCGACACGTGAATCGAACCCGAAACCTCAGCACAGCAGTCGTATACGCAACCACTGCACCACTGAGGCAGTCAATGGTAAGTGATTACCGCCGCCCATGGACACATGCAACTCAAGTACCCATTCATCCCATAGGTGACTGCACAGATGGCGTAGTGGCTTAAGCGGTCACCTTGCCGCTTCCTACTGCGCTGAGTGTTTTGGGTTCGATCCCCACATGGGACAAAACTTTGTGTGATCTACAAATTGTTGTTCTGAGTATGGGTGTCCTTGCTGTCCGTTTCATGTATGTTTGTAAAGTCCCCCGCGACACTTTAAAAAAAAGAAAAACAAAAAAAAACAGTAATAAGTGTTTTGCCACCCTTGAGTCACTCACTCACTAAAAAGGAGCAAAAGAATTAATATAATATGAATAAACATATTTAAAATTGAATACCATCATCATCGCGCTTTTCGAGACACTTTTTGCCCCGCACAACCAATCTGTATGACGGGTTATCGTCTGCGGTATTTCCGGACCGATACGACCTTCAAACCTTTAAGAAAAGAGAGTACTCCTTCCTAAAATGCCGGCAACACGTTTGTGACTCCTGAGTTGCAGACGTTCATGGACGGCGATAGTCACTTTCCATCAGGTGACCCGTCTGCTAGTCTGCCCCCTCTAACATAAAAAAAAAATCATCAACAGCCTTTAACAGTCCAGTGCTGGACATAGACCTCTCCTTAAAAAGGGGGTTTTTGATGATGACACTGACAAATTTGAGTATAACGATAGTATAATCAAATCTACTAATTTTTTTCAAGATCTCAGCATTCTTGGTCATCATATAATCATAAAATTGTAAAGAGCAAATAAAATACGAAATACACAAGTGAACAGCAAACTCAATATATGTATTTATATAACGTTATTTAACTGTGAGCCCGAGATATCCTAACATATGAATATGGCCGACCTTCAGCGTTGAGACGGATGGTGATGACCGCGCTGCCATTAAATATTCACGGCTAAGGTTCAATCTTGGTAATAGAGCCGATCAATTTCGCGCAATCTGTACGCAACATGATATAGTTTAGTTATACGTACAAATTTATAGTAAATGAGAGATCCCAAGACATTGGTTTTAAGAATCCCTGTTATACGGTGTTTGGTATGTAATATTAGCTATACCCTGCGATGGTTGAATGTTGCACATTGATGAGAAATAAAGAACAAAAGTGATGTGATAATACTATTCAAACTAAAAACCTAGCAGCAATTGCGGTTGATTTGCTGTCATTTTTTGAAGAGTTTCGTTGTCTGTCTCTGAAACCCATCATCAGATCTCTATGAAATTTAAAGAGGACCATTTCGGAATAAACCCCTTTTGAACAAATAAGAATTTTGAAAATCCGTCCATATATGACGGAGTTATGTCCGAAGATATATAAATAAAAACATCCGAATTGAAAACCTCCTCCTTTTTGAAGTCGGTTAAAAAAAGATGAAAAAAACAATCTTGGAAGTGGTTTGCATATCGTGTCAAATTTTGAGCCTAATCAGTACAGAAGTTTTTGAGTTTTTTAAGCGTACACAAAACAATTTAACATTTTTATACACACACAGGGAGCTAACGAACAGATGGTAAGTGACTACCGTCACCGTTGGACACCTACAATTCAAGAGATAGATAGATAGATAACTCTTTATTTGAACACTAAGTTACAGAGTGACAAGAAAGGAACACAGCGATCAAATATCGAGTGTACAAAGAGCGGCCTTATTGCTAAATGCAATTTCTTCCAGGAAACCTTAGATGGATCAAAAGTTGCAGAGAGACAGTAGTAGTTGAATTTCTGCATTTGTGAACCTACTATTTGTTTGTTATTATCTACTATACATATTACATATACTACACATATTGTATTATCTACAAACATTTACAATTTTTATACTTACATCTACAATGCATATCACAATAAATAAACCTACGTATATCCTACATATATATAAGTATCTACATACCATACCAGCAAATATACACATACATATATATATATATATATATACGCATTCTTAAATGAATAAACATATAGAATAGAGAAACAGTTTCGTTACACCCTCAAGCGTGATGGACTCAATGAAGGTGAATAAAATTCCTGTACCATTTTCTTAAATCTATTTAATGTTTGCGCCTGCCTGATGTTAAGCGGCAGTGCATTCCACAAGCGCACAGCTTCAACAGTGAAGGATTTAAAATTTGGTGGAATGCAGTGGCATCTAAAGTTGTAAACTTACGGATGACCGCAAACATTTTTCTTGTATGTCATTAAGGAACTTGAATCGTTCTTTGAGGTAGAAAGGGGTTTGGGGATTAAACAAAATGTTGTAAAGGAAAATAAGGATATGACTATTCCGGCGAGAGCGAATTAAAAGCCACTCGAGCATTTGACGGAATTCAGAGACGTGATCGTATTTTTGTAAACCAAATACGAATCGTATACACATATTTTGTAGTCGCTCAAGCTTATCGAGTTGTGCTTCAGTGAGATTCAGATAGCTGACATCGGCATAGTCGAGAATTGGGAGGAGAAGTGCTTGTGCAAGAGCAACCCTAGTTGCAGTTGGAAGGAATTTGCGTAGTCTTCGAAGAGAACCGGCTGAAGCAAATATCCTACGACTGACCTCTTGCATCTGTGAACCCCATAATAAAGTATTATCTATGTAGATCCCTAATTTTTTTACAGTAGTGCTTATCTTAAGAGTTGTGCCACCGAACTGAATTTGGGGCAGTAAAGTCCAGTTAACTTTTGAGATCAGCCTGGGGCTGCCAATAACACACACCTGTGTCTTCATAGGATTAATCATAATTCCATAGTTATAACTCCACTCGCCAATGCGTTAAAGGTCAGCATTAATTATGTTGAATGCATCCGATAACATGAGAGATAATAATAATAATAAACATTACACATCTCACACACGGCAGTCTGATCCCAAACTAGGCAGAGTCTGTACCATATTAACGAGACTGCTGATAAACGTACATACGTACATATTTCGAAATACATACATTTTATAGATAAATTAAACCCAGAACAAACAATAGTGCACATCACACAAATATTTGTCCTGGGTGGGAATCGAAACCACAACCTCTAGCTTAGCAGTCAGGGTCACTAACCCGACCACCAGGCCCGTCATAAATACACGTGCTTTGCCACCCTTTGTCTTCCCCTTTTTTTTTCGTGTGGGAACCCCCTCGGGTCGTCACCGTACCGGGGTTTGCGGTGAGGCGGTGTGTTGGAATCGAACCGACTTAAATCACATAGTGTGCCATTCTGCGCCTGAAATAGGAGGGATCTGGGAACAGCTATTATTACGACATCCGGACCCAAAAGGACCCACGGATGCTGAAAGCACGGGCACCACCTTTGGTAAAACTTTCTATTTTGAAGACGCGGAGGCTCGGTAAAATGATAATCAACACCGGTTTCATGTAAGACTGTAGTTTTCCTCCTGTGAAAATTGTCTATTTATGGAATATGTATGTTTTTAATTATTTATTCTGAAAAAGTGTAAATTATACAGAATTTTACAGACGGATGTGGTCAAGTTTTACAAATATATGTTTGTAAATAAATAATAAATATATGGATAGTGATTGAAGAGCGTCTGGGTTTACATTTGTATTCTCAATTTTCTACCCTTAAATGTACTTTAGTGTATTTTTTCTTCAAATTTGGCCAAAGAATAACTATAAACTCCCAATTAAAAAATAAATTGCCAAATCTGTGCATAAGTGACAGGGTTCTGAGATAACAATCATAAAAAAATACATTAATCAATAATAATTCTTTTTTTAAAGCTTTTGCGCCCGCGTGTATGTCGGTTATAATCGTAAAAATAGCTAATATCCTTTCTTAAGAATCAAACTATCCCCATGCCAAATTTTATCTAAATCGGTCAGTGGTTATTGATTTCCTATACAAACTTTCACTCTCCTTTTCACCCCCTTCAAAGATGATTTCTGGGATAAAAATCTATCCTATGTTGTTCTCCATGACTCGAACTATATCTATACCAAATTTCATCTCAATCAGTTTAGCGGTTTAAGCGGTAAAAGATAGACACACTTTAGCATTTATAATATTCATTCATTTACTTTTGATACAGCATAAATATCAATCAAAAGTTAATTCTATTTTTTACGTACATTGGTTACTCTTTTTAGAGAACCTTAGCCATGTTAGCTGCAAGGTTTTCTAACTGGGGTTTTATTTTACTTCTCCCCCTTGAATATTTTAGAGGTCTGTACGTGCTTCGTGGCTCGTCTGGCGACTCCGTACAATTTACAACCGAATGGAATGACTTTATGTGAATACCTGAATAAGGATAGTACCTAGGTACTGACTTGAGCTAACTGGATAATATTATTACACGTAATATAATATTGAAAATTGACTTAGTAAAATACTGAATTATTTTTAACCACAATATTTTTTGATTGTTTATAGTTTATTCAATACGTTTTTATTAGTTTCTCTTACAACTGACAACCGAATATGTGGACAAATCTCTGAAGACAAAATTAAACTACTAATTATTGTCTTGTCTATCTTTTTTCTTTATGGTAGATATAGGGTGTGGCCATATTATAGTGACGGATTAAGAATACGGAGTGTCACCACCCTTATTCATCCCATGGGTACCGTAAAAACCGACTAAAGGAGCAATATATATACAAGGGAAATAACAGCACAGCACTACAAAGAAAAGAAAAACTTGAAACAAACCCTATACCAACACGTCTGGCCAGAGTAGTGTAGTAGTAGTATTAAGACGTCCTTTCTAAGGAGAGGCCTATGTCCAGCAATGGACTAGTAAAGGCTGTTGATGATGATGATGATAGGGGAAAACGAGCAGACGGTTTGCCTAGTAATAAATGAATTCTACTGTCGTACATGGACCTTTGAGTCCCACCTTCCTCTCCAGAATCAGGGAGAGGGTAGATTTAGGTTCCGTTATGGTTAGACCTTGGTTTTTCACCGAGTGAGTGAGGTGTAGCCGGCAAATTTGTACCGAAGCACGGATTTTCGACTTATAAATAAATGAAGTATCTATTTCTTTTTGGTTTTCAACAATCTTCTTGACATTAAGCTGTTTAAAATAAATTAACAATATATCAAACATAATAAGATTTGACCCAAACAGACATACGTATATACATTGCAAGCAACATAAAAGCTCATTGAAACTGATTTAAATTATCAATCAAAACAATCAACACCAATTAGTCAATCAAAAAGATTCAATCACACTGTGATTGTCCGTGTAGTGACGGATTAAGAATACGGAATGTCACTACCCCAATTCATCTTGTATGTGTCGGAAGAGCCGGCTAATGGCGCAAAACAACAGACACCAGCACCTCAAAAAGAAAAAAAAAATGACACAAACCCTATACCAATCGGTTTGGCCAGCGTGGTATGTAGGTCAAAACCTCGTTTCTAAGGAGAGGCCTATGTCTAGCAGTGGGCTATTAAAAGCTGTTAATGACACCGTGATTAAGATTACTAATAAAAACCTACACTTTTGTTCAAAATTTGACTCTTGACATCTACTTTGACAAGGTTGTTTGTTACAATTGGAGAAGCTACATGTTCTCTGTTAAAGTGTTTAGTTAAATATAAATAAAATATCACATAGCTCAATGAAAGCTACATTACATAGCTAAAGACCCTCGATATCAAATATCGGGAAATTGGTAGTTCAATTTCAAGTTACTTGGTTGTTTTAAAATAATTACTATCGGATAGGAACCGTAGTATCGTGTTAAAACTATCCTGCGTATTACACGCCTGTCATTTAATTGCTGTAGCTAATTCAATATTCTCAATATCCAGTAGGAATGTTTTTTAAATAATTAAGGTAGCGTATTTGGAAGAAGTAATTAATATTGGTCTGTTGGTCGTCGAAATCGAAATTGTTTTCCCAGGGGTCGACATAAACGAAAACTGATTTTAGGATTAAAAATCGATCTCTCGTAATTAACACAAGTTCTCAATTGAAACTTTCAAGCTACCGAATAACTAATTGTGTTACGTGAATCAACTTGTTATAAGAATGACTAACATTTTAGTAGGAAGTATTAATGATGTACTTTCAAAAGTTTCAACAAGTCGATAAGCGTTCAGTAATTTAGTTCATAGATTTTAGAAAAAAGGTCTCTGGATTAGTGGTACCGACTGCTAAGCCCGAGGTCGTGAATTCGATCCCCACTCAATTCAAATAACTTCGCGAACGATCGCGGTGTGTATGGATATAATTTATCAGTAATTTGTATGAATTTAGAAGTACATAAATATGTTTACTTTCAGTCGAGTTACCATAGCATTGCCTCTGTCTAGTTTGGAATCAAACTGCTTCATAGAAGATGTGTAAAGTTATTATTTTATTAATTCATTTATTTATTTATCTTTATGCACTTTTGTACATCGTCGGACTTAATGCCCAGGGCATTCTCTTCCAGTCAACCTTTGGGTGATGTAGAAATCTAGTTATATTATTATAAACAAGACTTCAAGCTTCGCAATACGTATTTAATATTTAACAAAACATTTGTAAGCAACGATAAAGATAATGTGTATGCAAATCTGACACTAAACGTAGTATAAAATAAACGACATAAGGCATACCCCAGCTTGACTCTAGCTCACTGATCTCATAACACTAACTAGGATTAATACCCCGACAATCCTGAAGCTTCCAGCAATAACTATGTCGGGTGTAGTGTACCGCCATAACTTGCGAGGAACGACCTCGCATAGAATATTTACACGAACTCAACCTTTCCCATCTTGCCGCATTTTGATCAAAACTTACCGTTGCCTGCTTAATCCCCATAGATTAAGCGCGCTATGATGCTTTTGTTTTGTTACCTTTAGTTTATTGTGGTTGGGATAAGTAGTTAGCAGTTACTTTGGTCATACCGTCTCAGTGAGTAAATCGACACACATAATCACATCATCAACAGCCTATAACAGTAAACTGCTAGATATAGGCCTCTTCTTAGAAAGGAGGTTTTGGCCTACTATACCACGCTGGCCAGGCTGGTTGATACAGGGTTTGCTACAAGTTTTCCTTCTCGCTGCAGTGCTGTTGTCCTGCGTAATTTGCTCCCTTAATCGGCTCTTACGACACCCACAGGATGAATAGGTGACATTCCGTGTTCTTAATCCGTCACCACACGGACCTAAAAAGTCTACAATCGATAGTCAATTATGTTGACTGACTAATTAGTAACAATCAATATCTTATTCTAGATATTCCGTAATATCAATTTTTTGACTCCTGAAGGACAGGATTAACAACAAAGACCCGAAAAACTGTTTTAAAGATAAATTAAACGTTAAAATTACCAGTTCAGGAACCCAAAAAGAATTAAATCACATGTCTAATGGCTAAATTTAAAATATTAAACCTTTTTATGTGTCACAAATGTACTACATTAAGTATTCAATTAGACAGCACAATCTTGAGGTATCGAGATCTCTTTAAAGACCATGGTCCTATGTAAGTAAGAAAATAGTGGAATCTTTGAACCGTTCGGTGAAAATATATTTCAAGATATAACAAACTCGAGACGGAGTGCGGACTCGAGTCACAAATGAGTTCCAGTTTAAAAGCATAACAACAATAAAATATGTTGTAGTCTTTGGTGTTCTTTAAAATATTGCAGTCTAAAAAATCAATTTTAATTTTTATTGTTGAAATAAATAAGTCATAAGTAACGTACGCTTTAGTTACTTCGAGCTTAAACAACAATATTTTTAATTTTATTATTGTTTTACACCAAATATTTGCTTCTCACAATGAAAAGGCCATAAGTAGCTGAAATAAGGCTTGCGAATCGTAACAATTAGCACTTTATTACACTCAATTAAGTAGCAGTTACAAATTAAGAAACACGAACGAAAGCTCGCTCGCTGTTAACAGATTATGTAAACACGCTAACGAAGTGACTAGCGGAGGTAAGAACTCCTGGAGGTGGTAGTTTTGAATTAAAACTTTAAACACTAGTTTATAGAGTAGCTATTTACTTAATACCTACTATTGAAATGTTGGTAGTCGAAATTAACACAAGACTTCAATATCGATTATAAAACAACTTTTGGGAAAAAATAGAATGTAACTTATAAAGTACTTTCAATCACATATTTTGACGCTCTCAGTTATGCTTCTTGATATTGTCTTTTTTTATATTTAGAGGGTGCAGGCGAGCAGACGGGTCACCTGATGGAAAGTGACCATCGCCGCCCATGAACGTCTGCAACTCAGGAGTCACAAACGCGTTGCCAGACATTTAGGAAGGAGTACGCTCTTTTCTTAAAGGTTTGAAGGTCGTATCGGTCCGGAATCAATTCAATCCAGTCCGGTTGTGACAAAAAGTGATTCGAAAAGCGCACAGCAGCGGAGCGCCAACAATCCAGGTGATGAGGATGGAAATTTTGCCTTGTGGAACGATGTACACATGTAATTTATAAAAAAATTGCAATGTATAAATTATACTTAAAGAATCTTTATATCCAATATTGTGAGTGTATAAAGTTACACGGGCTACCGGTGAGTTGTACAAACAAATATATGACTCGTTATGCAATGCACAATATTCGAAACATGTCATAAGAATCCTCAAGGTCGCTTCTGACTTCTCCGTTCACAGACAAGTAGAAGAACACAGAGATGCCGCCGCCTAAATCAGTCAGTGCATTCCATTCTATAGACAATCCAAATTGTAATGTATTTAAATGCCGTGAGTCTGTTTACTTATTTATTTATTTTCACAAACATGTTTTTAAACGTTGTGAGGGATACAGAATAAGATTTAATGCTATTCTCAAAGAACAGATTGATTTTAGAAGTCTACCAAAATGCAAACGGAGATTGTTAAAGGTAATTTTCTTTTTCATTTAGCAAAGGATGTTCTACAAAAAATTTGGATTCGGACATGAGCAGCACCAAAACTATGTCATACTGCTTACCAAAAGTACCGTATCTGAAGCGTCTAAGCTCCGGGCACCGTTGTCACACCGCGTCACTGTAATCAGTGACGACACCTGACGAACTGCATGCGAGCTCTGCAGCTAATTGTTGGAAAAATCACTTCAATTTATAAAAGAGTCTTCCATTTCATTTTAAGGCTCTTTATATTTTTTTTCTTTCTTTCTTTATGAATATGAATAACTTTGTACATCATCATCTCAGCAGAAAGACGTCCACTCCTGGACAGGTTTTGTGCTCTCCGCATCCATTGAAGTCGTTTCTTCTACAACAGCGACCACTTTTTACTTAATCTTCTTCTTTTTCTTGGCCTTACTATTATTATCTGGGCTTGACTCTCCTAGATAATGTCGCAAACATTAACTTGGAACCTTAACTTGGTTATTTACCTCCCCAAAGAGACTCCCATGGTGCATGGGAGTCTCCACGGCTGGGTAGACGCGCCCAAAAATGACGTACCTATATCTTGTAAGCGACTAAGAAACTTTCTCCACCCATTTCCCTGTTGGTACTGGTATTGGTATTGGTTGTGGGCTTCGGTTTCCGCATTTAGACTCAAGAGTGGTCCTTTATGCGTCGAGGATTGGTTAGCTAGGTGAGCCAACCAAGCTCCTTCCAGAAGCGCAGAAGCCTCCTGGGACGTTCACAGGCTTCTAGGAGCGATCTTGTCTCATCATTTCCCTGTTACGAGACTAGGAAGGTTGATTAATCTTACAGGTTTTCCTCTCACTTTTTATTTTTACGAAATCTCCTTTAGCATAACGCCGTGATTTACATGAAGCTTCATATTTTCATAGTACCTAAAGTCTACTGCGTAATAACACATGTAGTAGAGTCGAAATCAAATATGGCGCTGGCCGATCTTCTTTTTTATGAGCGGATCGTGATTTGAAAACTCAACAGTTTATCTACATTTTTAATAGAGAGTAACTCGACTTTTTTTGAATATATATCAGTGTATTTGAGTGATCGCAGCAAAATAAATTTAGGCCTTTTCCTTGAATTACATACATTTTCAGATCAAGCTATTTTATTAACTACGTTTTCGTTGTCAATTTTCTACCAGTCGTAGGTTTTACGCTTAAAATACATGCGTACTAATATTATAAATGCGAAAGTTTGTCTGTCTGTCTGTTTGTTACCTCTTCACGCTAAAATCGCTGAACCAATTTAGATAGAATTTGGGATATAAATAATTCAAGTGCCGGGGAAGGACAGGATAGTTTTCATCCCAGAAATCATCCTTTAAGGGGGTGAAAAAGGGATGTGGAAGTTTACGAGCATATGGGAAATCTATAGCTGCTGAAGCATTTCAGATGAAATTTGGGATGGAAATAATTTGATTCTTAAGGAAGGACATTAGCTACTTTTTACGAAGATAAGCGACATACACGCGGGCGCCACCGCGGGCAGAATTACACTATATATCAATATAATGTCAGACCCGCTTTTCTTGTCTAGAGGCTATCGATACAGACAACTAGGCCAGAGGTTTAGGTTTGATTGCCATTCAGGAAAAATATGATGAATTTATCTCTAATATGTATATATTTAGAAATATATACGTATGTTTATCAACAGTCTGGTTACCATAGTACAGGCTTTGTCTAGTTTCTAATCAAACAGCCGTGTGTGAGATATGTATGATTTAAGTTATTATTAATTTGTTAATTAACATTATGTACATAGTATCAGTATTAATGTGGTCAACAGGGATTGTGCTTTAAAGAAAAAACTGCGGCTGAGGCAAGGAATATTATTTAAAAATGATTAAAAACCTTAGATTATGACACCATGTAAAAGATTTTTTAAAATAATTGTTAGTATGGGCCTATTTAATTATTTATTTTTTCATTTTTTTAAACACATTAAAATTTTAGTTACTAGTTTGCTCGAAACAATATTGCCTACTACTACCAACGGAAAACCTAATTTTCATCATTACGCTCTCTGTAAAATTAGACTTTATTATTTAATAAATAGAATAACTGAGAAAGCTCATTTACTTGAGAACGCCACCTCTATTATTAAGTAACTCTATACCTACAAGATGTTTTACAAATTTCAACTTCATACAAAAGTCATAAGTCAAAAGCCCAACTACTATCACATAATCGTATAAAAAGGATCTCAAGGAATACCTTCGATGTAACACGTATTATAATGTTCGGACTATTAGACGTCTCAAGTTTATGGAAATTTTCCACACCCCTTTTTCCCCTTACGGTGTAAATCGTCCGCATCGCAAGCAATATGTGAGACACACGATTCTTTAAAGACCAGTCCACACTGTAGCAACTCTCACGTAGTATTCTATATAGCTCTAATATTTTATTCACCAATATACTGACTGAGGCGCTCTATGTCAGTATTTGTGATATTCAAGATGTACAGGCTGTGCCTTGTAAAGAAGTCTTGTCTGAATAATGTTAAAGCTCTGAGTTTGACGGCCATACTGCTTTTACTGTAGATATTGACATCAAATATTAATAATATTTATATGATTGCGTTTGATTATTGTTTCGCCTGATTATAAGTACAAAGATATATTGAAACCGCTGGACTAGATGATACCTACATTTATTTTTGACTTGTGAAAACATTTGGGATAACAGCAAAGTGGAATAAAATAAAAATCAATTAAACCTACGTACTCCAAATTTTACGACATCATCATTGTTCTTTTTACAGTTTATAATTAAGAAAATGTATTGTATTTAGAAATATAGTAGTTAGATGCAGATCGACTGCACGGATGGCGTAGTAGTTTAAGCGGTCGGCGCTGAGTGCAAGTGTTGTTCCATGTGGGGATCAAACCCATAGGTTTGATCCCCACATGGAACAACACTTGTATAACACTTGTATAATCCACAAATTGTTGTTCTGAGTCTGGGTATTCTTTGTGTCAGTTCAGTGGATGTTTGTTTAGTCTGCCGCGATTCAGGTTATGTTCCTAGTGCAGGCATTGTCTTTCAACAAAAAAATAAATAAATAGAGGAAATTTACGAAACTAGGAATGCACTATATTTATGGCCTACCCAACAATTTTATTTGGTTTTAATATAATCGTTTGTATCTATAGCAACATTCTACGTTCGTTTTTATTCGATTACAGATCAGGTATCGGAATCCGAATATTGACGTGAGAATTTATTTGTACATTCTACTATGGACGAAAACATACGTATATACAATGACATACATTTCCGACCAGCAAAACAAACACACATAGATTATGTTGGTGATTCAAGATGAGAAATTCAAAACACACTCTCGCGTACAAGAACACATGTATACTACTTGATACCTTACGTGTAACATGACACCTTCTACATAATGTATGCCATCAAACAAAAAATCGAGTTTTGACTACTACGCATTGTATCGGCAAAGCTATCGACAAAAAACACCACTATTTTATATTTCTGATCACGGCTTAATCGTAAATATGAAGGGTTCGAGCACCTTCTGGTAGCTATTGCAAAAAGAACGTTGCGCTCTCCATAAAATATATGTGGGGGGAGTGAGTGAGGACGTATTCTGTACGAGCTTACAATTTCAACGACAACTTTATTCCTCTATCTTTCTCATGCCGCATTGAAGTGAAAGAGTCAGAACCATTACTATATAAGTTTCAATTTGTTAGTGTTGTCAGAATAAGTGCGCGCCGGCTACATATTTATATATATATTGTAGCCAGTTCCTCGCATATGTTTCTGGGTGTTTTATTCGTGAGAATAAAGTGCGCTTCTCGTGTGAGGTATTTTTTTTATATTTTTTCTCGTGTTATTATTATCTGATACATAATCCGACTAAAACACCGGTACGTGCAGGTATTTACGGGTAAATAACGATTTCGGCTCAACAGCTGGGGGAGACTTATCGCTGTTTTATTTATTGGGAGTCGAGAAAATGTAACAATGAGTTAACTATGTAGTTTTATTTCTCCTTTGTTTTGTTAAAGAATATTTCTGTAAATTTGTAACAAATAAATGGGAACTCTTAAAGGTAGTTCTAAAAGTGCCTTATGTTGTGAACGGTAAGTTTATGACAAAAAATCAGTAGGTCATCGTTTTTTAGAAAATTTTGTATAAATTAAAAGCTTGAACTACGGTAGACTGAAAAATCACTTCTCCTATGAAGAAAAAAGGGGCTGAGGGTTTTTGAACAGCTAAACAGATTTTCTTAAATTATAGTTTTAAAATAGGTATCGTCCGGGTAAAGCTCCAACAATTCTAAGCATGATTGTAAATAGGCTTATCTGCACATATGTAGGTCTATGTAGTTCCCTCTTTCTTCTGCACTGGATGTGTATACAGTCTTTATACACATCCAGTACAGTACAGAACAGTAATAATTATAATATAATATCATTTATTACCAAAAAGAAAAGTACAAAATATGTCATACATTGCCGGTGGCCCCACACTAAGCAAGCCTGTACAGTAGGCAGTGGTAAGTAGTACAGTAATTGTCCTCATTACTTTTCTATTTTTATTTGAGTCTACTAATTGAATATGAGTACTCATCAACAGACTTTACTAGTCCACTGCTGGACATAGGCCTCTCCTTAGAAACGAGGTTTTGGCCTACTATACCACGCCGGCGAGACGCGTTGGTATAGGGTTTGTATCAAGTTTTCTTTCTCTCTGCAGTGCTATTAGTCGCTTCTTACGACACCCACGGCATGAATAGGGGTGATGACACTCTGTATTCTTAATCCGTCACCACACGGACGTAAATATGAGTACTAGACAGTTGAATAAATAAATTAACTATCATTAAAGTTAACAACACTTTCTATAAAGTCACTTATCGAAGAAAAAACAAAATCGAAAGGGGTTCCACCCATTCAGGATCCATTAGTTACTAGGTTTACTGAAAAGTTGTATCTTTAACTTTTCTGTATCTGATTTCTACAAATAACCAGTTTAAGTTTATGTCGTTAAGTTTCTACCACACTTGTGTAAGTTTGACACATTGTCATTGCTTTTAAAAAGTTTTGAACAAAGTATTACTTGCGTCTAGAACTTTCTCAGACTTAAAAGCAGGGATGAATCTTGAAATGCAGTGTTTTAAGACCCTTTTTTCCTACTTTGTAGCTTAAAAGTTGTATATAAACAGAATTACATTTCTCTAGTTGCAGAAAAAGTGTTATAGAGGTCATTAATGTGAATGAAATTAAATCGCATCATTTAAAAATAATTATGAGACTAGAAAGCTATCGTATTTTTTTTTAATTTATAGGAGAAACCCCGTGGCAACTCCTTGGTAAAAAAGAAAATACGAAAAACTTAAGAAGCTCCTACTTATTAGGTTTAAAATTTCAAAGTACTGATAGCAGAAAAAAATTACAGTATAAAATTGTATTCTTATCAAAATAACCTAACCAAGAAAACAGTAATACTAGAATAGTTAAATACACTTGTTAGGGTAAAATACAAGAAGGTAGTAGGACTCTTTCCAGCTCATTCCGAAATGCTCCAATTAACATTTGCCAGTTGTTGTGACGTCATAATCGGGCCGTTTTCATCACAGCCGTGCGATAAATTCAACGCCAGACACAATGCTCGCTTCCCTTAACTTTTCGCCCGCGAATAACGAGTTTTTAACTTTGTGGAAAAACGAAAAATGTCTCTATCTCCTTTCGGGAACGGATCAAGAACAAAACTGCTGCGGGAGCGAATGTAGAAATATGAATTGCGCATATTCTTAACATGATACCAGGTAGGATACTGAAAATTTGACACCCAGAAATATTTTTTCGGTTGTGTCTCAGAAGTAATATTTAATTGTTTTTCTTGTTGACCTCCACGTGAAGATTTATAGATACTCGTATAATACATAGAGATTAATGCCAAAATCGAAACTCTTTTCTGGCTTCGTAAATTATCACTAAAAAAACATATTACTTTCAAAAACATTTATGATCAAAATGATTTCAATAGCAGACGCAATTTACCTAGAATAACAATTAATGTATCTATCTCAGTAATGTGAAGTACCTACAAGGGCCAAACAAACATAATTATCACGATTATGGTTATGGTATCATCCATATTCCGTAACCACACATTACTGGTTACGAGCTCCAGGAAATCTAATCTACGGTCTCCATTGAATGTGCTTTGGTTTATAATGAGAGTTATTACAACAAATGTTCTGGATTACTTTAAGCTCCCATTAGGCTACTGCTTGTTTTGAACCATTTTATTGTCAAATGGACGAATCGTGTGGTGAAGTGAATTTGTGGATAGAAGATGGTAACGCGTTTGTGATTCCATGTGTCCATTTTTGATCAGATGGCCCGTCTGCTCATCTGCCCCCTCTTATATAAAAAAATAAAACTAAATCAAAAGATCCATAAATAACTGCTGTAGATTTGAAGCATAGAAATAAAATGTGCTAAGACTTTCTTTGCACTTTTGTATATCATACAAAAACATACAAACACGTCATGATTTGTCATCATACATCATGTTTTGTATATCATACAAACACGTCATGATTTGTCATTTAAACGCGTACACAAAGACCTAACAAAAGGCTTGGAAGATTTTAGGAAATACCTATGTACAAAAGTGTACCATAAAAGGCTGAGGAAGGAAACAAAGGCCTATTTTAACTAAAATCAAACTCTTAATTGCGAAGATGTAACTTTTTTATGTACAAAAATTAACAAACCACTCCACTTCTAACTTGCACCACCTGTCAAGGGTATCCCGAGAAAATTACAGAAGGCAAACGGCCCTACTTTCAATAAAACTGTCGTCTTTATTTAACAGGGCAAAAGTTATCTCGGTCCGTCCGCGACGCACGGCTCTTTAGGGCGTTTGTAACAGTCTAAGATGATTTTAGCTCAACGAAGAACTAAAATTTACCTCTGTATTTTCATATTACCCTCTTCAAAGTTGTACAAGCTTTGAGTAGAGTAACCTTGCCATTTGGAATATTCCTGGAAGAGGTAACCTAAGTAATATGTACGGATAAATTACTTGGAAATTTTGCCACGATTCAAAAGTATGAATTTATTTATTCAAAAAGGATTGTCTTTGGCTTCGTTAATTACCTAAAGGCTTTGTTAATGAATTAGTACAATTTACAACTCTATTTCAACTACAAATTCTCCAAGTAAAAACAATATCTATTAAAGATCTATTCAAGGTGGTTTATTTTTATCTGTAGCTTAAGTAACTACAGACAAAATCTTGCGTCTTAAATAAAAAAGTATTAAATGTCACGTATCTTTTAACGTTAAATTGAATATATTTCTCTATTGGATACATCGCGTTGACTTTCGCGGTCCGAATTCGTTCATGGGTCATCACCCTCCTCACGACTCATGACATCTCATGAGTAGTGAGGTTTGCGACTGAAAATGAATGCTGACCATAAAACGTCCGCCAATATTGAGATGCCAATGTCTGTTAGCATGCGAGACAGTTTATCTTTTTTTTACTTTTTTCCCTTTTTCAACGTATTATACGCCTTAAATATAATATAATAATACGCCTTATATAATTATGCCTTATTAGATGCCTTACTAGATATAATATTTACATAAAATAAAAGGTACACAAAGAGTCAAATATAATCCGCCTCAAATTCATCTCAAATTCATTCATCCCTCATCATTCCAATCCCATAACTTCTGAACGCTTTTCATGCAGCTTTTTGCCTCGCATAACCATTCTGTAGAACAAATTGTCGCCTACATCATTGCCGGACTGATACCATCTTTAAACCTTCAAGACAAGAATGTACTCTGGCTGTCAAATGCCTGCGCGCTTGTGACTCCTGAGTTGCAGACGTTCAGATAAACCATCAGCTAGTTGGCCCCCCGACTATTCGTATCATTAAAAAACTAAAAATATAATACCTTCTACCTAGAAATATAATAAAAACTCTTACACTTATTATTTTTTCTGACATGCTAACAAAACTCAAGGTGTAATATATTGAATTTTAATTATACAACATTGGGCTTTGCCTTGTTTAAATATTTAAGAAAATAATATCTCGTGAAACAGTAGGCCCAAGTTGCCGGTGTAAAGTTGTGCGCGAAATTAAGAAGGTGAGAAGTCCCAAAGTTTTTATTGTTATAACCGTGGAATTTATCCCGAGGCCATCGTTGCGCAGATGGTTAAAATTTTACTTTTCATTACTCCAGTATTTTTGAGTTTTATTTTTATATTGTGATGTTTGATGTACGATTGTTGCGGACTTACTTTTTACTGTTCTTTGAAGTCAAAATGTTTCTACAGATTATGTATTTATTATGGATGAATGTTAATTTGGCAGAGCAGAAAAATAATTTGTGTGATCCAAAAACAGTAATGCTGATTATGAAGTTTCCTGCGACATGGAAATCATTTCTTATATGGGAGTCTAAAACTTTAAAATAATGTCGACCTAATTTGGTAAACTTTATTAAAATTGCTTTTAAGGAGAATTTCTTATTTGTAGAAATTTTAATAGTTGCAACTATAGAAAAAATGGTGATGGGCTTGCTTTATTTATATTACTTATGGTTTTTTAAACACTAACATCTCGCCCCTTAACCCTTTTTTCAATTCTCAAGAAATTAATTTAACTCTAATTTATTTCATAAACACTACTAATTGTGTACTGTTAACAACAATAACAAATATCATTTTTCAGGTGATAATGAAATTAATTCAAACCGAATGTGCAGTAAAGTACCATCCAGCTAAATTAAGATGCCTGTGTGTGCTATAAATTAATTACAAAATAGTATTAGTAACAAAGTTATTCCTGCACTAATATGTTACTGCATATTCTCTGGGTTGTGCAGCTTGGGATTGGGATATATTTGGATTGGAATATTGTATAACATCGTGGTAACCTAAATACGGAGCTCTATCTCTTTGCATGCCTCCTTTAAAATGTTATCTAGGAATACTCCTTTTGGAGAAAATTTAAATGGAGTTGGAAGCTTTTAAGCCTAATGTGATGTTCTTTTATACTGATCAGTCTCTTGCATCCAATAAAAAAAAATGGATTGGACAAGAGGTATCCAATTTATTTATTTACACATCTGTCTTATGCAAATGACATAACATGAGGCGGATGATGAGCTGTCTGTACTACGTGTATATTTCAAATCTTATTCTACACTTCTACCAGATCGGCACTAAGCTAAAGGAGGGTTGAGTCAGAGGCAACATAAACGTCGAGAGTGTCTTGGTCTGATGGATGTGAAAGAGTTGTGAGTAATCTCAGGATCGTGAAACGATAACCCGATGGAAATAATGCATGAGTAATAAGAAAATTATAAATACATATGTGTAATTTTCTTTCATAGTATTACAGCATAAAAGCCACCCTGCGTGATGATTTAATTAAGCCGCTTGCTATCCTGATTTAAGAATACTAATAAATGTAGGTTACCTTTATAACGAAATCCAAATCCAAAATCATACAGGATAATATCGATGAGAAAACACTAAAAGAAAGAGAAAATTAGCCTAAAGATGAGTCCATGAGCTACTTTGCTTACCATTAAGTAAAGATTTTACGTGTTTGCGACGTAAAAACAATCTTGCTATCTTCTAGTTGTATTCTTAAGAAAAAAAACAGATATGAGTTACGGCTGAAATCAGGAATAAAATTATCTGTAATTATACACACATAAAACACTATTACATATCTTTAATAACTCCAAATAGACTGGGCCTAAGGTTCCAAAGTCCTTCCGAAGCGATGAGCGACTAAAAGTAAATATCAAAAATTTAAATATAAGTATGTGTGCAATAAACAATTGAATTAAAAACAAAAATAATGATGGCGACATTCACGTTAGCTGTGCGGCTCCAAAGTGGGCGGCGGTGAAGCATTTGAAGCCCTCTTGAGCGACCCGAGCGGAACGAGGTCGAGCGAGCGAAGCGAAGCGCTGCGCCCGTCAGTTTCGTAAATACATCGTGTTTTTCCGAATTAATGAGCACGCTTGTCTTTTTTTTACTGTAATTTGTTAACCCTACAGTTTCCATTATAATATTGAAAAATTTTATACTCAAAATATGGAGTTCGGCTTTTTCTTAAAACATTAAGTACGTATTTTAAAAATGTTTTGGAATAATGGTTGTTCCTAATTTAAGTGCATTTAAATTTGCAAAAACATTTAGCGCTAATTCTGTAGTTTTTATATTAGTTTCATTATCTCTTCTGTTTATTATCTTCATCATTATCATCATCAACAGATTATAATAGTTCACTGCTGGCGTATGCCTCTCCTGGGAAAGGAGGTTTTGACCTACTATAAGACGCTGGCCAGACGGGTTGGGATAAGGTTTGTATCAGGTTTCCTTCTATTGCTATCTTCTCTTCTGTTGCTGTTGTCTTGCGTATTTTGTTTCCTTACTCGGCTCTTACTACGCCCACGGGATGGACAGAGTGGTGACACTCCGTATTCTTAATCGGTCGCCACACGCTCATTTACCCATTTACCCATTTACCCTTCAGTTTGTTTGCCCTTTCTTCTCATAAGGCTCAACCCCTTGAAAAGAGGTGGTTGTAGATCGGCACAGGCATATTATAGATTTTCGATACGTATATATTTAGTTTGCTAAATATTTGACAAAACAGAGATTGTTACTATTGTGTGTGTTGATCTATGACTAAAGAGTCTACACAAGGGACGATTTCAAAAAATTTTAAAAGTTTGAGTATGACTTTAAGTAGAATTTTTAAACTAAGTGAATATATGTATATATTGTTAAGTGTAGTCTTTATCTATTTTCCCAAAACTTACATTTCTTCGGGATATTGCTGCTTATGTGTGTTTATTAAATATTGGTTCTGTAGCGTGCAATTAAAAAGTCAACGACACTATAAAAATGATGAAAAGAAGAATAAAAGTAAAATACATATAAACGACACAAACAAATATAAAATAGATAAAAAGTTGAAAAAAAAGTCGGTCGACGATCCGTACAATAGCAGTCCCCCACTAACTTCACAGTAATAGAAAAGCCATAAAACCAAAATTATTACACTAAAATAAAATGCCAACGCGAATATAGAACTATCAAACCGAAACTCAAGTCGACCCACGTAAAAATAGTTAAGAACTACCCTCAAAGTTGGGCTGTATTACTTTCCTGTTGAATATTAAACTGGTGATGAATAGCCCCAAGTTGTTACAACCAAGACTTTAGGACGTTCGATGGCGCGGCTTTCGGAGCATCAGGTGTTTACAGAGTTTGAAAGAGCAGGACAACTTAAGGGAAGTTAGCCAATATATTTTAAGACAGCTTTTGCACTAATTATTAAGTCTTAGAAAACTGTATTAATATTAAAAATTTCATAGGAGACATCAGACGTAACATCAAATAAATGTAACTGTCCGGTTGTGGCAGGATCTAACATAACACCGTGGTCAATTATGAGTTTTTGTATGGTGTTAAAAGTATCTATACGATTACGAATTTACATAAGAAAAGGAATACCCTATTTTTCGTTTAATTTTATAACTAGGCTTAAATAATGCAAGTCTTAGTGTCAAACTGATTTTAACCCGTTTTTAGAAGATTAATTTGTAACTAAGAATTTAAACAACAGGAAGTTGTAGCGACAGCAGATCGTTTATAATTGCACGTACTTAAAAAGGTACATTTATAGATTAAATTTAGAGTTTTTTTTATGGTATAAGGGGGCAAACGAGCAGGCGGGTCACCTGATGGTAAGCAACTATCGCCGCCCATGGACATCAGCAACTGAAAAATCACAAGTGCGTTGCCGCCCTTGGAGTCCCTCTCGCTCGAGTCAGCGGGCGGGGGGATTTGGGCTCCGGTAACCTCATTCACCCAGTGAAAGGCAACGAAAGATATGCTTAACACCGGTTTTCTGTGAGGCCATGGTATCACTCCGGTCCACATTAGACTACAGACTAAAAATCATCTCGAGTTACACTCCTTGCCAAACTCAATGGCAAAGAAGTCAATTTTAAGCTCATTCTAAACTAGCCTGTATCTGCGACTTCGTTCGCGTGTGTGTTCGGTTCATCGAAATTTTATAAGGTTTTTCTAAGAGAAAAAATAGTCTAAGTTACTCCTTATATACAGCTACCTGTTTGCAAAATATTATCAAAATTTATCCAGCCGTTTTGAAGATTATTCGGAAGAAACATAAAGACAGACAAAAAGTATTTAAACTGGTTTTTGGGCATAGGTAATAATCGTGTGAGCATGAAAAAAACCTATTATTTTGACGTTACAAACAGACACTTCAATTTTATTTATTTGTATAGATGTTGCACCAAAATTGAATTTGCCAAGTAACTGTAATTGATATGATAACACTCGGACCATGTACCGCTTCGACCGGAATGATATAGGGTGCACACAGCATCACAGGAACCCGATGTTAAGCAACTCTTTTGTTGGTTTACACGGAATGAATGGTTAAAGGAGGCCCAAACCCCTCAAGGGGTGAGGTACTCAAAGAGCGGCAACGTGTTTTGTATCTTGAATTGCAGGTGTCAATGGATGACAGTAACCACTAACCATCAGATCATCCGTCTACTCGTTTGAAAGACGAAATTTAGTCGTACTACTGAAATAAAATCATAAACGATATGTGATTGTAAAGAACTCTTGAATGTAGAACAGATATTCCTCAAATGCAATAACACAAACAGCCGACCACAAAACGTAATAAGTGGGTATAAATAAAGCGTCGTGGAACAAAATTTTTCACAAATAACACAAAATTTACGGCTATGTTTATGGCACTTTTCCTCACAGATAAAAGACATTGAAATTCTGACTGAATACAACCATCGCTTCCGTTCCGCCACTTTTTCGCGTAAAACGATACCTTGTGGCTATATTCTCAGGAACTTTACTCGATTGCGAGAAGTGAATCTTTCTTTTTAAGGTTTTTTTTATTGATTGGTAATTACTTTTCAATAAAACAACTTCAATTTTTAATTCAATTTAAATTATTCATATATATTAAAAAAATAATTTTGATCTTTGATTATAATATAAGTTTAAACATGGGTCCGATAGATGGTGCTGTATTGGTTTTATGAATCGCGCTAATGTTAGCTTCCAAATTACTTACGCAGATTAGGGAGTTGTAACGAATGTCAAATCTTATCTCTAAGTTAGCATACTGTTGTCGTTTAATTATTTTTTTTTGTAATTTCTTATCGTTGACAAGGTTATTGCTTATGTTTAATGACAGAGTAGAGTCTGTAGGCAGAGAACATCCAAGACCTCTATAAATCTCCAACTATCTCGTCATGTTTTGTACTTTTATAATGATTGCTAATTCTATGCTGTATTTCAATGTAACTATATTGAACCGTATTTCATATAATAATTTATGATTACCTAGCCTTTACCCCTGATTTGGCTCTCGTAACGCTGTTTCATACCTAAGTTAGATATCATAAGTCTTTCTATATCCAAGGGACCGTGTATGCACGGGCACGCCGTTATTGCGGCGGTAGTACCCGTTATGGTGGACTGGCTCGAGAGGCGTCACGGAAGCCTCTCATATATACATAGAGGTTTCGAACTGTCCCGGTGGTCGCAAAACGACCTCCGTCCTCCATAAGCGCAGGCCGGGGGGTGACAGGTGAGGCCATGGTGGTGATAGGTGAGGTGGCGGCGAGACACAAAGGGAACTTTCAAGGGTACACCTGGTTTCGACCACTCTTTTTTTGAAGTAAAACTTCTTTACGCATGCTTGACTTGTTGAGTAAGCTGGTGAATGCGTGACGAGGGCGTTACGAAAAGTGTGATCGGAGGCGAACGGAAGTTGAGAGGAAGATATAAGTTAATGAAGATAGAAAGAGAGAGAGTTATGTTTCCTACATTACCACCACCACACACATTTTCTTTCTCTCATAGCCAAGAAGTTTTACAGCAGTCGCGTGGTCTAAGGCACACTCGTTTTTTTTATGAAAGAGTGGGCAGACGAGCAGACGGGTCACCTGATGGAAAGTGACTACCGCCGCCCATGACAGCAGCTCAGGCGTCACAAACGCGTTGCCAACCTTTGAGGAAGGAAATCGGTCGGTCCGGAAATACCGCAGACGATATCTTGTTCCACAGATTTGCTGTGCGAGGCAAATAGTGTCTTGGCTTCTCTCTCTGTTTTTTGCAACTAAACAACGGCAACGCACTATTGTCTGTTGAGACGCTGGTGTCCATGGCTAGCGGTAGTCACTACTTGACAGGTAACTCGTCAATCACAAGAAAACATATGCAGATCTTGTTAAGAAGAAATTATTTGTAATTACTTTTAAGGAGGGAAGCACTTTTTTATTACTAATAGCAACCTGTCCTATTGGTGGCAAACAGTACTTGTATCAATTAAACATCAGGCATCAATTCTGCTTGCCACCGACAGGTGGTATCCGAGGGGATTTCCGCACGGAAAAAAAAAAAAAAAAAAAAAAAAAAAAAAAAAAAAAAAAAAAAAGGCATCAATTCTGCTATTTTATGTTAATGCCAAGCCACTGTCATACCATTGGCACTCTATTGAGTCGCCATTGACATCGGTCAAAATATCAGTGTTCTACTAACATAGTATAACATTCACAGTGTCAATAGGCTGTCGATATAGTAATATAGGTCATCAACAACATTGCATTGCATTAAAAAATAAATTTTTCATTTTCTTACAAATTTAAAATATACTGTTTACTAACTGTTACAAAGAGATCGACGATATTTGTATCAGTGACAAGTTATTGAGAGGTCTTACATAGTTAGTAGAATGGGAAAAGTGCAAAACTATACCGACGACATTCTACATTATACCATTAAAATAACAGAATTGAGGCCCTGGTCGACTGGAAGAAAATGTATACGGTATTAAGTCAATTTTTGCCATATTTGTGCATAAAGAGAAAATTAAATATATATTATATATTAAAGTTACTAAACAATTGATATCCCATTGTAGTAACAGTTACCAGAATACGCTTTGTACCATCTGTGTCTTGAAGAGACTCAGAACTTTTATTACAAACACATAAAAATGCAGTACACGTTTATTACGGAGCGTTTATGTGCCCTAATAATATTCTATGTTTACTGATAGCGACTAGTACTTTATCGTGTTTTGAGTGTCCGCCCGCGGAAGCTCATGCTTAGAACACATATTATATACAAGAGTGTGCCCGTAATGTGGGGCTGTCCCTTAATGCTTTAAAGTCTAAGTAAGGGCTTTATATGATAAAGGTTGTTTAGTTAAAATTATAAATTTCTGTTAAAATATGTGCTGATGATTTTATTCTCAGAACGAATTTTAGACCTCTGATTATTCTTTGGCGTGATGTAACAAATACTTTGACGACCGGATGGCGTAGTGGTTTGTGTAACGGACTGCTATTCCAAAGGTCGCGGTTTCGATTCCCGCTCAAGTTAAACACTTGTGAGCATGAACATTTAATGTTTGATTTTATCTGGATGTTTCTATATATACAAAAAAAGTATATATATATTTATAGCATTTGTCTAGTAGCCATAACACAAGCTTTGCTTAGTTTGGGACTAGATGGCGTTGTGTGAATGTGCTACAATATTATTATTATTACTTTCGAAAAGAAGTTTTTCTCCTAGCACAATAATGGTATCGTGTTAAGTGAATGCAAGTTATATCTCGAGCTTTTAACTATTAAATGAATATTAAACACAAAAATACAAGCCAAACTACTAAAAATATCGCGCCATGACTGCCTCTATTTAAGCTAATAAATATAGCAAAATTGCCCGATTCTCCTTTAACTCACTTCTCACAAAGGCATGGGACATTATCATCAACGTCAGTCATTTTAAATTCGATTTTTGAATCTCCCTCTGTAGCTATTTTAACAGTAGTTTAATTTGTTGAATATCAATGGTCAATAAACTTACTAGAATCCAAGAACAGTAAAGCACATATCTGTTTCGTATTCTGTTCGGTTGAATTTATGTATCACGTTGTCGTTATTATGTACGTCTGTGTTATGATTGGGTTTTACATGTTACGATGTATGTTATGTCATTTATTACTTTTCAATAAATTTATCTTTATCTTTAATGTCTCTATACATAGAAGTCTCCAGAAAAAACTTTGGACACTGATACTTCCAATCATAAAGAAACTTAAGATGTTAAAATAAACTACTAAAATGCAGAAGATACAGAACTTATTTATTTCAGTTTGTAAATTTAAACTTATGGAGGATTTCCCTGGGATAGGGATTCACTAGGCATGGCGTCAATCTGGGGGGGGGGGCCTGAAATGAGATAGTCCGGGTCCTCCTCGAAGTGGGGCGCCTGAGTCCGGCCGTCGGGGTGGTTTTTAGTGGAAGCACCACATTCTCCTGGCTCCTACATCCTCAAGGAGCCGGAGATCGATAGTATTTTCCACCCCGTCAACAAAAAAAAGGCAGACGAAACCACAGGACTTTGCCATAAGTCTCGTCTGCAATATTCCATTAACCAATTGTTAAAAAACGCCAAAATATATTCAAAAATTATTGGAATATTTCTTCTTTGATCAGAAGCCAATTCTCGTAATAAAAGTTCGGTCACAATGCAGTTCCGATAAAACTTTCGATCTCACAACTGTCATAAGTGGTGTTTTCGTAGTAAAAATGTAAAGTATTACTAAGACTAGAAGATTATCGATTCAATTTCTAGGTTACAATACGACATAATCACTCAACTCGACTCGACATAATCATAATCAGTCAACGTTGAATGTTAAATCATTTGTTGTGAGATCGAAAGTTGATCGGAACTGAATGGAGACCGTACTTTTATTACGGGAATTGGCCTTCACGTAACCTCATTTTGTTATCGCCTGTTTAGTCGAAGTTCATCTTCGCTATCAACATTAGAAGCCAATAAGTTGAAGTCGCAGTCGAAAGTTTATAACATGCATTTTACTAAACAATAAATGAGAGACCAGGAAATATTTAAAATACTGCATATTGCCCGCGGCGCTCCCACTTGTATGTCGGTAATCGCGGTAAAGAATAGCCTATCTTACTCGCTGATTAAGTAGCTTTCCACTGGTGAAAGAATTTTTAACATAGGTTTAGTAGTTTAGGCGTAAAAGCGTCGTAACAAACATACAAACTCACTTTCACATTTAAAATGTTCTAGTTTTTTCTAGCGGCTACGCTCGCATGTATGTCGGTTATCGAGTGAAAAGTAGCCTATGTTACATGCTGATAATGAAGCTTTCTATTGTATACAGAATTTAAAAAATCAGGCGTTTTAGGCGTGAAAGCGTAACAAACAAACAAACAAACTTACTTAAACATTTCTAATATAAGTATGGAAGTATGGATGTAGTTTCAGAAGTTATTTTTTTAGTTAATGACAGACGAAAAGGTAAAGATATACCTACGTAATTGTTGAAGAAGAAACCACTGCACGCATGAAAGGCAGAGAAAGGATTCAGTAGATGGAATTAAATGTGTTAACAATCACAACCATGCATGTAAGGTTATCTAAGACAGAAACCAGCAAGGGTTACTACCCTCCATTTCTTCAAAGTATTGCAGAAATGGAGGGTAGGAAGAAAAATAAAATACAATCATCAGTGATTTTATACAATAAGATACTCATAGAAAAAGGACTTAAAAATTCCCTAATTCCATTCTACATGACCCTGTACAGTACATGACTCCTATATAATCGGCTATTAAAAAGCAAACATCTTTCCATGCTAAAGCAATGACTCGTTATAATAATGTAATATTATAGTAATATTTATGATCTAAAGGACTTAGTCTAACTAATTAGATAAGATTATTACTAACTATAAAGTTAAAAGAGGACCTGGAATGGACTTTTGCCAAGGTAAATATCAATGATAAAATTTAAGTTGTAAACCATTATGAATAGGTTCGCCCGGAGCGATCATCACATCTTCAGTATAATAGGAGCAGACATAACTTTGAATTGAAAAAGCTAAATAATTCCAGAATTCAGTTCAACGTTTAAAAGGAAAATTATCTAAAATCTCTCTTTGATAATAATTTATTAGTTTACTTGTTTCTATTAAAATTACATAAAGGATCTTTTAGAAGTTAAATTTAGTTTAATCAAACGGATAGAATACCTATTTATGTGTCTAGTGAGTTTTAACTTAAACGTATTAGTCATATAAATAATATACATATGTTGTGTAATTCCAAATATATATATACTAGCTTTTGCCCACGTGTATGTCGGTTATCGCGGTAAATGTAGCTTGTGTCCTACCTTAAGAATCAAACCATCTAAGTACCAAATTTCATCTAAATCGATTTATTCTCCATACAAACTTCCACCCAGTTTCACCCTCTTATAGGGTGATTTCTGGGCTTGAGACCTATGTCCTTTCTCGGGACTCGAACTATCGCTTTACCAAATTTCAGCTAAATCGGTGCATCGATTAGAGCGTAAAGAGGTAACAGACAGATAGACAGACACAATTAGACAGATATACAGTACCTGATTCGTGTAGTGACGGCTTAAGAATACGGAATGTCACTACCCCAATTCATCCCGTGGGTGTCGTAAGAACCGACTAAGGGCGCAAAACCACGCAGGACACCAGCACTGCAAAAAGACGGAAAACTTGACACAAACCCTATACCAACCCGCCTGGCCAGCGTAGTATAGTAGGCCAAAATATTCTTTCTAAGGAGAGGCCTATGTCCAGCAGTGGACTATTAAAGGCTGTTGATGTGATGAGTGTGATGACAGTACCCTGTAACACAGTTTTTTTAAATCACTACTAACTGTGTTATCGAATGAACTTATGCTTGACATGTAAAGAAAATCAAGGACAGGTCTTTATGTGTAGGGACAGCCAGAGGGAACTAATTTTATCGACTCTGAAAATTTTTCAGTAATAACCTTTTAACCACATTAAAGAGATTGGGACTAATCCCACCCACACGCCCACCACTGTAACTCCTGTACACCAGGATCCACAGCAGTGACCCACGAACACACCGAGTTATGACACTCGGGAAGTCCCAGGAAGAAATTAAACTGTCTTGGAACCCGCAACGAAATTAATCAGAAGAAAATTGGAGGAGTTGGAAATACAGTAAATCCACTTCCCTCCTTAGCAAAGCGGGAGACAAAATGAAGTAAAAATGGGCATACACCCTTTTAAACAGGGAAGCACCACGGCCACAAATATTACGGGTCCTACGTAAGCTATGTTTGATTTCTATAATATGTATGGCAGAATCGCCTAAACGCACGGAAATTCACCCTAGTTGACACAAGATCCCCATAGTATACCGCCCCAGATGTCACCTGCAAGCTATTCAGCATTATATTACGTTCATTATACCAAAGACTACATTCCCAGAGGATATGATGAGCAGACTGTTCATAGTGAGAGTTAGGTGTTGAGCATTGACACAGTGGTGACTCGACTAATTTAAATGAATAAAGCTTGCTCTTAAAGTTACCATGACCCGTAAGAAATTGAGCGACACAGTGATCCACCTCAAGCCATATCCTCGACAACCGTTCGCGAACAGATGGAAAGAATTGGTAAAGATGGCGCCCCTTGGATGATTCATCCCAGCGTTGTTGCCATTCGTCTAATAGGTCGTTATAGACATCGGGCTGCTGTTGAAGCAATCTTGTAATTTTACCGCGATCGCGCGCGCCTAAAAAATCGCATTCCATGTTTTGTTGTCTTGAATAGTACATGGCTGCACGTCTCTGCACCTCGAGATCGACCGGAAGCACACCCGCCAACACCGGCAAAGCCTCAGTGCTAACCGTCCTATATGCCTTACACAAGAATATCAGTGCAAGTCGTTGGCCTTGTAACAGTTTGCGACGGACAGCGCCTACGGTCGCCCTATCGGCCCATACAGGTGCACCATAGCACATAGAACCTAAATAAGTAGCTCCGTATATGATCTTTAATGTATTAAATGATAGACCCCATGTCGCAGTTGATATCCTTGTCAATGCACAGAAACTCTTTTTAGACTTTTCATTAACTATTTTAATATGTTCGATAAATGAAAAGTTTCTTTCTAAAACTAATCCTAGATAACACACTGTGGTTTTATTTTTTACAGTAACATTGTTAAATCTAATGCTCGGCGGTGATTTGAGGTTACCTTTTAAAAGTAGCTGGAAGGTTTTGTTGGGTGCAAAAGTTAAGCGATTACGTTCACCCCATTGAGATATCAAGTTCAAACATCTATTGGCTAATCTCTCAAGCCCCGCCCTAGTATCAGATTCCACCAGTAATAAGCCGTCATCAGCATACGCGTTCAGAGTACATCCGGATGGTATTGGTATCGCAAGAAAATCGTCGAAGCCGATATTCCACAAGTATGGACCTAGCACCGATCCCTGAGGACATCCCATTGTAAGCGCCTTCGACACAGAATGATGACCAAGTCTTAGTTTAGTTGTACCTTGTGAAAAGTACGAAGAGATAAGGGAATAAATATTTTTAAAGCACCCCCGTGATTTTAATTTCAGCAACAGCATGGGCCACCATGCGTTGTCGAAGGCGCCAGATATATCTAAGAAAATAGCCAGCACGTATTGAAATTTTGACCCTGTGACAAACTTTCTAACCGATATAACAGCGTCAGTTGTTGATTTACCCAACGTAAATCCAAATTGTCTATCATGAAATTTGACTCCACCTGGCAGAAGCCGGGGCACTACAAGACGTTCTAAAAGCTTTCCTAACGATGGTAACAATGTGATTGGTCGGTAGGATTTAGGATCATCCGGTGGCTTGTCGCCACTTTTTGGTATTATACGAATATTACCGCACCGCCATATACGAGGAAATATTCCTTCAGCAATGCAACGTTTAAAGACAGTGAAAATCGTGTCACCCGAAAGTTTACAAGCTTCTTTTATCATTTTGTTAGATATTTTATCATCGCCCGAAGCCTTGTTTAGCGGCAAGGATCTAATGATACCGAGAAATTCGTCTGAAGATGGTAAATCAGACATTGGAGATTGTGGTGGTTCGATGGCCCACTGCCTGATCTGTCGGTGATGATCAGTGTCGTTCTCCGGTCGATCGTCAGGTACGAGTGAGTCTAAAAGATATTCTGCTGTTTGTTCTACTCCTGTGGTATATCTGTTATTAATTTTGATGTTCTGTATGTATGCAAGGTCGATTGATCTATTTGCTTTAAATTCGTGATACAAAGGTGACCACGGGCCCTCTCTATCGAGTTTATCAACAAGTTTCTGAATTAAGTTTCCCTTGGATTTTTCCACAGCAGCTCTGTAGTGGGACCTGGCAACTCTAAGAGCAATGAGAGCATTGTTGTACAAATCTCCTGTTACGTTATGTTTTTTAATAGTGTTTAATTTTCTACGAGCTTTCCGGTAGCTTCTACGTAGTTCGGCTAATCTATCATTCCACCAATCACATCTACGAGTGTTAGTGATAGATCCGCGACCAATAGTTACATCAGCGCAGTATGTAAAAGTTTCTGATAGTATTTCTGCGCTTTCCTCAGCTGATAAACTACTGCGACTGAAGTCTTTGGTATGAGTTGCAAAGAGTGAACCAAACAAAGCCCAGTTCGCACCTTTAGTTTTATATCTAAAATTATAGGGAGCCTTTTGTGGATCCTGTGCAACCCTTGGTATAAATTCGTACACGATCAAGCGGTGATCACTACAGGATGCGTCCGGAAGGACACGCCATCCGGATATCGAGACGTCGCCGCGCGTAAGCGTCACGTCAATAGAAGACTCACCCATTGGGTTGCAAAAAGTTGGTGGTGCATCGGGGGTATTGTGAATAATAAGATTCATTTCCGCAATGAAATCTTCAACCGCACAACGTCGAACCGTGTCGGTTGAACGCAACTTGCCATACCATAATGAAGATGACGCATTGACATCAGCGCCAATGATAATTTTATGTCCCACGAGGAACTGCAAGACGTAACGTAAGTGATGTAAGTGAGGATCAATAGGATGTGAATATTGAAAATAGCAGCTCACTACGTAAACCTTACAGGTAGAGGATGAGATCTCAGCAACGGCGCAGTGTGACGTCATAAGATTACGCAAAGATGTAACCGTAAAATTAGAACTTGCAACATATATCCCAGCCTGCGAACGGCAGTCAAGCTGTACTACATTACGACGCAAGTGAGCGCTCTGATATTGTTCTTGTAAAAGGACAATGTCTAACTTTTGTTCTAAAATTAAACGGTCTAATTCTGATGTAGCTATTTTATCGTTATGAAGATTTAACTGGCCTATCGAAATATTATTCATTACTTAGTAAGTTACTCTTGAAACTTTTTTTTTTTTTTTTTTTTTTTTTTTTTTTTTTTTTTTTTTTTTTTTAAACTAAGTTAAACTATTCAGTAATTGGTATTTAATATTAGCTGCTCCAGTTTTAATTTGTATGTGGCACAGTCGTATGAGCCGCATCGATGGTCAGATGGTTTTTTGAACCGCTTACACTGTGCGCACGTGGGCTTAAAATCTGGTGTGTCTTTATCTGGACAAGCTCGCGTTTCGTGTGCGGCGGCGCAATTAGCACAAGTAGGGGTTTTAATGGTGCAAAACTTTTGTACATGACCGAATTGCTGACAATTTAAGCAACGAACTACTTCTATATCGTCTATGAATCTACATGTGGCCCAGTCTATATAAAGTTTATCTTTTGTGTTGGCTAGATGTTTCCGAACTGCTGCCTCTAATTCTAAGCCTATCCATTGACGCCCATTTTCTAGTTTACGATGCCTAACAATTTTGGCTGACTTAATAAAATCGTTCTCACTTAATTTTAATTCGTCCTTGATATTCTGACGGTATAAGGCTGTTAGGAAGGCACGATCTTCCATAGAACCGGGTACGTCTTTTACAATTATACGGGGCCTACGGCCTTTCGGTTTTTCTAAGCGCAACCCTACTGATTTAATGGCGTCCACAGATTCCAGTTTCTTAAGCTGCCGTTCGTTAGCTACACGTAGCACGACGCCTGCCTTAGAGGTTTTTTTAACGCCTACAATTTGAAATCCCTCATCGCTCGGTTTAATAGCCTTCATGAGAGCTTGTTTTGTTGCTGACGAGGTCGCATAGTCCGCTAGGCGTTCCGTAGTGGGATAGGCAATGACACAAGGCCTAGGAACGCGCGCTTCAGTAGGTACCGGGCACGGAGCAGATTTAGGTGGTAAGCGAAGCTTAAGTTTGTCCGCGTACGTTAAACTCGTTTGTTGGGTTGCGATACCCTCCATTTGTCGCTCAAAATTCGCTAACTTCGTTTCGTTGCTAGAGGATTTTATTGCTAACAAAGATACGATACCGGTAATTCGTTGAGTAATATCCATAATCGCCGTTTTATTACCTACATTCATCCGAGATCCCTGATCATTAACTAATTCATTAATTTTTGCTAAATAATCAGTGGCCTGTGATACTAAGTCACAGTAGTTGTACTCCCCACAGTTATCACGACCAGTAGGAGACGAAACATTACTACTTAAGTCCGAATTAATAACGCGCCTACGGCTACTGTCTTTCGGCGAGAAACCAGTAGGTGACATTTCGATAAATGTCCTTTTCCCGGTTGGTGTTAGAAATTCACTTGTACCGCCGGGGTCCGGCAACTCGCTAACGACCGACATAGCCAAACAAAGACACACCAAACAACAATTTCAAAAGGAACAGGCTTAAAAATAAATAACACGCAGAGAAAAATCAATATAAACAAAGGATACCTCCTACCCACTTTTAGAAAGAAAATAAATTTACTCACCAATAGTCGTAATAAAATAATTCAGCACTATATTACTGTTTAAAAACGATAAAAACTTACTGACTTTCTTTAAAACACTATACACAACCTTTAGCCGCCCGCAAGCCGGAAACTAGTCGCAGAAAAAACAGAAAACAATATTTAAATTGTTAGCACATGAAGTCACACGTTAGTCGCACGGTGCCGCGAAGGGAAGTGAACATTAAAGAGATTACTCTCTGTGGTCATATAGTGCTCTCTGATATCCATCGATTAATATCCTCCCTTCATAATTCAGATGGTTTTTTAAATTGAAGTCCCCCTCTTTTTTTAAGCATGTTTCGAACCGACGAAAAACCGCACGCCGTCTCCAGATACCAGTAGCCGAGGAACCAGGTATACCCTAGAAAGGAAAGCCTTGGTACCCCACGTAACTCGGGCCATCTACTTATAGATGGTCCCTCCTATGTGGGAACCCGGATGTTCCCTTCCTGCCGCCGAAGGGTGTGAGTGCGTAGCGCCACCACCCACCCGGTCTGCTTCTGCTGGAGTGACAGATGGCCTCACCTGTCACCCTCAGGCCTGCGCTTAGAAATAAAAAGAAGACATTTATATCACCATACATTCGTTTGATAAATTTAATATCAAAGCTTTAGTTACAAAACTGCTTTATGCATACAGAGTTGAGAATCCGATCTTTCAAAAAAATGATGTCAATTTTTATCATAAAAGGAGACCATCGCTGAAACCCAAAGGGTCACTTTGTCCAAATTATCAAAGCCTAAAGCTTTATTAGTTTTCCTAACAATAACATGACACTATGTTTACTTGGTGGTCGAACAAAAGACCTTTTCAAATAAACATCGTCAAATAAATAAATATTTACCCACGCGCGTACAGTCGTCGAGGCGTATAACTGGTAAAGAAATAAAACGGCACTCCGGCACCCCGGTCACGTGGCCAATATTCCGATTGCCTACGGATCGCTATCAATTTTTCTTGAGAACAGGCCAGATTTAATTATTCAGTGGCCGTAGGTTAGATGGGAAGGACGTGGACCACTTAAAGTGTAGACTTTCATAGTTAAAATTGTCATGTAAAATTATAAAAGAACTCTTTGGAACAAGCACCTTGTACCCATATAAATACCATACGTGCTCCTTCACAGCTTATATTAAAGTCCCGATTTAGAATCTTTATTATTCTAATATAATGATGTTGTAAAAGAATTAGAGATGGTACAAAAAAGTTTTTAGAACTATCCATTTCTATAGAACATAAAATATAACATGTCTATTAAGCATCTGCGTACATGTCTTCAAGCATATGTAGTAACATCTGCAACCATAATTTTGATTATAGTATCATTACTAAGAAATTGTGATGTGGAACTGTTGTCTTTAATTAAGCAGTATCAAACTCTGGATTAACTGATTTAGTGAATCCGTTATCAGCTTGAACAAAGTAACTTCCCTAATAGCTTTTAATAATTGTAAAAATAAGTTTTCAATGTTTTTCGATAATATAATTCTAATAATACTTATGGTAATAATAGTATTTTTATATATTTATAAAAGACAACTATAGTATTAGTAATATATCCTGTGTTGCGATCCTTTGTTTACGTTTCATGTGTGTTTGTCCCTTAACAAACATACATGAAACGTAAACAAAGAACACCCAGACTCAGAACGATAATTTGTGGATCATACAGAGTGACGTCCCATGTGGGAATCGAAGCTACAACACTCAGCGTAGTGGTAAGCGGCGTGGTGACCACTTAAACCACTACGCCATCCGTGCACAATATCCATCGTCGAAAAGTTATAATAATTCATTGATTTCATTTGATATCTAGCCCATTATATACGTTTTCAATCAAGTGAACTAACAAAATTTATTTCTGAGTTCACTAATATTTTTAAAAGGACACATTTCAATATGTTCAATAAATTGTTTTTAAGATAGTGTATTATCGAAAAAACCATATAATGTTTTTTAGAATAATAGTTACGAAACTAAAAGGAAATACCACTTTTCAATGATGCTTTAAAAATATTTACATAAAATTGTGGACTTATGATAAAAGTTCTCATCTATTTTCTTATAAACTTTGAACTTAAAATCTATAATCAATAAATAAATAAAATTGGAGTGTCTGTTTGTAATATTAAAATAACCGCTTTTTACTAAATGCATATGTATGTTTCCACGGTACATATGCCAAAATGAGATTTTTTACAATTTTTGTCTGTCTGTCTGTTTGTTCCGGGTAATCTCTGGAACAGCTGGACCGATTTCAACGGGACTTTCACTGGCAGATAGCTAATGACATAAGGTACTCCTCCTTGGCGAAGCTAGTCTAAAAAAAGCAGCCTTAGTTACTACTAAGGCTGCTTTTTTTAGACTAGCTTCGCCCCGCGGCGTTGCCCGCGGTTATAACAACAAACGCGGGTAACACCGCGGGACTCAGCTAGTATGAAATGATTTTGTAAAAAGAAGCAGAGTTTGAGTTTGAGTTTAAAATATTTTTTTCTTTTTGTAACGGTGCTGCCAAAACAGTACTCATAAATTTAAAGTTAGCGCAGAAAGTGACCGCAGAAATTAAGATGTATGTACAAAAAGGAAGTGACACGCGATCTCCGCCACGCACATATCCCGCAGTTCTAGAACGTGAAAATTTAATTCAAATGCCCACAAACACGCTGTCCCACCCGCCCCGTCGCACGTGATCCCTACGTACGTGATTTATTCGGGTGACTGTATTTGAAATATTGATGTTAAGAATTATAGAATAACACCAAATATTTAGCCAAAAATACAGTGTTAATGACATTCAGACGCGATGTGAATTCTAAGTTACTGTTTTTTTTTTGTTGATGGAGTTGAAAAATCACTTCAGGACTCCGGCTCCTTGGGAATGCCATCGTAGGGATGCAGGAGCCAGGAGTATATGGTAGTATGCCGGGGCACCAGGGACTTCTTTTCTAGGGTATACCTGGTGGTAAAAAAAAAAAAGGAGTATATGGTATTTCTATCATCAACACGCTGGCGACCGCCGCGACCATGAGACAGAGATCCGAAAGGATTTTCTATCCTGTCACCAACAAAAGCATTTTGGTTATTATTTACTTTAAATCTTGAAGTTCAGTCTCTTATTTATTAGACAAATATTACAAATTGTTTGCCATTAGTGATAATTTCGGTGAAATTAGAAGAAACCTTTGTAGATAGACTAGTAGCATCAACAAAGAGTTTATAACGAAACATAATTAAATACATAACGAGTCACCGCTACAATTTAAAACATTTTGATAGCAATTATGGTTCGTAATATTTACAGTAAAATACTCGTGCGTAAGGACTACAATAAAAATAAATAAATTACTCACAAAAAGGCTTTGAACATTGTTAACGTATCACATTTGAACGTTTATGATGGAACTCATATTTCACGTTTAAATGAAATGGAATATTTAGTAATGATTTGGAAACGCTTGCGTCTACCAAATTTAATATTTTCTTGTTACGAAAATGTGATGGAATTTCTTCAACAAAATCTCCAAAAAAGAAATACAATATTTCTTAAGATGTATATTAAATATTACATGCCATTTTAATTTTTAAGTACGTAAGCCAAACTAGTTCAAAAAGTAATGGAAAAATAGACGGTTTATTTTTCTGAAAAGAACTCTCAATTTAGTTTTGCTAAAATGTAACAAGCTTTGAAAATAGGTTTTGTGATAAGAAAATATTTATTATTTCAGCTGGTGTTTTTTTTTTTTGGATTTTGAGGTTAAGGTTAAATATGCGAAGCGGAATCTCACGTTTATCTTTCCCACATGTGACGACACTTTGTGTGATCCACAAATTGTTGTTGTGAGTCTGGGTGTTCTTTGTGTCCGTTTCATGTATGTTTGTAAAGTCCCCCGTGACACAGGATTTATTTCTAGGGCGGTCAACGGGCGGTAACAACCATCGATTTGATTAGATTATGTATGTAATATTTTTTGTTTTAGAAAGGCTTACAAGCAACCGAAATTACTAGTATTCGTATGATACACTCCTGCTAAGCTAACTTGCTTGTGTTAGGAGTGGATTCACGTCGGTAGTGTACTGGTCAGGATTCAAACCCACGACCTCTTAATTGCAAGTCCAATGCCTTAACTACTACGCTACCGCTGCTGAATAATAGATTATGTTTTAATAGTCTTGTAATAGTATTTTGAAAATTTATGATTTTTGATTAATGTAAACTCGATTGAAAATGGAATGTAGAAGTTTTACTTTAGTTTATGACATGAAAAAGGGTTACTTTTTTAAAAGAACTAGAAGATAAGTGTAATTTTTTCAAGGAACTGTGTAACAAGAATGTTTGAATAAAGCTGTAAAATACATAATATTCTTGTTTGTCTCACAATCTATACATAATACTTATATATTCGTAGCAGCAGATTCGTAGCATGTTGTAGCTACGAATCAGTAACTGTGAAGCAGCCCTTTTTCTAAAAGTTCATAGAAAACAAACACAGCAGTGTTTTTTTTTAATGTTAGATGGGGCAGACGAACAGACGGGTCACCTGATGGAAAGTGACCATCGCCGCCCATGAACGTCTGCAACTCAGGAGTCACAAACGCGTTGCCGGCCTTTTAGGAAGGAGTACACTCTTTTCTTGAAGGTCGTATCAGTCCGGGAATACCGCAGACGCTAACCCGTTCCACAGATGGTTGTGCGGGGCAAAAAGCGTCTGAAAAAGCTGGTATTAGTCCGAACAATTTCTCGGAGCACTCTCCATGATATATGCGACAGAGAATGCAGAGTGAAGCCACATATCTACGTAATGCCAAGGGATCCAGTCGATCGAAGATGTTTGGGCTATCGAAAATTCCAGTCGCTCTTCGTTGGTGCGGTCCAGAGGGAGAAGCTGGTACTGAGGTGAACCTGCATAGAGATGAGAACAGTATTCCATATGGATTTGCGCCTGTTATCACCAAAAAGTAGGCACTTTGCTTAAAAAAATATTCTTTACGTGCTATTTCTTTGGCGTTTTTGTGTAAATAAGTACTTATATACAATAATAAATATATCTTGTGTTATTGATTTTTGATATATCTACGTCATTTTACTTACATAATTTCATTATGAAAAATAGTTTTTAAAAGCCTCTGATTTTAGCCTTAGATGCCGGGATGGCGTAGTGGTTTGTGTAACGGACTGCTATTCCAAACTTCGCGGGTTCAATTCCCGCTCAATTGAAACATTTGTGTGCATGAACAATTATTGTTTGATTTAGTCTGGATGTTTCTATGTATAATATGTATGTATTTACAAAAAAAGTATATTTGTATTTATAGCTATGTATTTAGTACCCATAGTACACAAGCTCTGCTTAGTTTGGGACTAAATGGCGTTGTGTAAATGAGGTAGGATATTATTATATTATTATTATAATTTTGCGCCTCTAAGTTGTTGACAGCTCCTCAAAGTCCTGATCATTTTCTGATTTATTTTTAGTTGGTCATATCTTAATAAACTGAAAAAATTAAGTTGACGACTCCGACTAATATCTTCAATAGTCAAAGCATAGAATCCCCTAATCCAAACTACCCCCTTTCTATGACTTTGACTCACAGATGAGTCAGTCATAGAAAGAGGCGGCCTTTACTTTGACGACTAAAATTTTATTATTACACGATGGTGGGTAATCTGTCCACAAGGGGCACTCATGCCGACAGATTACATCGATCATGGTAAAAGCTGGAATTTCTGGAATAGCGACATGTCCGTGAGTTGCACATATCTGCAACTACCCGCAATTGTCTTTATTATTTTGTTTTTGTTCGCACTGTGGTCACTTCTTCAACAAGAAACACTAAGTATAAAAACCTGCAGCCGTAATCTAAAAAGACTAACCGTTGAATACCTGTGTAGCGGTTAATTATTATGCAGTCTTACTATCTCTGCAGATATGTATAAGGACGTTCTTAAAAAACCTAGTCAACGCCTAGTTTCTATCAAATAAAACTATTTGAGGGACTGTGAGTTGAAAGAACACTGCGTTTGAGGATGATATAACGTAACTAGGGTGCGTAAATACCTTTAATTAATTTACTTTTTTAAATAGCCTAGTTGGTTAAAGGTTAGTAAAAGGTGAAAAGAATTCAGAATAGATTGTTTTTTTAAATTTATTTTTATAATGTATTAAATACATACATCAATTACTTATATCAACCAGTGTAATAATTTTAAATTTATCAAAACAATTATAATTTTAGTAAATTCCTTTTTGAATACATATAACGACATCTGTTAGCGCTAACCTACGTTATGGTTGAGCAGAGACATCTATATTTTCTTGGTAGTACTGCAATGACCGTTGGCTCTTCACGATTGTAAATATTTTAGGATATCATCTAAAGGTAGCGTTATACACGGTTTTACTCTAAATGACAACATTACACAAGTACCTGCCACCTAGGAAGAGTTTTTTAAAGTTTTGTGAGATAAATCATACTAATAACTACCTTACAATAACCACCCACAAATATGTTAAGATTTCAACAGATTACGCCACTTGTCTTCCATCCGTGACTAAAATAATATTCATTTGATATTTCCAATAATTAAAAGAAAATACTGATCGTTGATTACTTTGATAAGTACATCTATTTATTTTTTAATCTATTAATGAATAAATAACTCTTAAAGAAATTGTCAGACAATGGATGGAAATTTCAAGGAACTGCGTCAGGCCCCTTTTGCATTAAAGGAGCTTTTACACGGTGCAAGTAATTATTTTATTCCGGTCCGTGTAGTGACGGATTAAGAATACGGAATGTCACTACCCCAATTCATCCCGTGGGTGTCGTAAGAGCCGACTAAGGGAGCAAACTACGCAGGACAACAGCACTGCAAAGAGAAGGTAAACTTGACACAAACCCTATACCAACCCGTCTGGCCAGCGTGGTATAGTAGGCTAAACCCTCCTTTCTAAAGAGAGGACTATTTCCAGCAGTGAACTAATAATGGCTGTTGATGATGCATATGTGAGGAAGGTCAAGATGAAGCACGCGCTGGCACCCTGGTTGACCGAAGGTATACGTATGGCTATGGTCCGTAGAGACCGGACCTTTCGTAAATTCAAAAAAGAGCGTTGTTAGAGCAATTGAATCATCTACAAAACTGCAAGGAATATATCCTGATTAATTTTACTAAACTAAGCCTCACCTGGCAACCACATTTTGGGAATGTAAGACAGAAAGTCACTGGAATCTTGCAATCACTGTATCGGCTTAAGAACTTCCTACCACCTACTACCAAGTTAATGCTCGTACAGGATCTGATCTTCCCAATCATCGATTATTGTGATGAATGCTACCTTGACCTGAATGCAGATCAACTCAACAAACTTGACCGACTTCGCAACAACTGCATTCGGTTCATCTTAAGCCGTAAGTATGACCATGTCTCCATTTACTCTCTTCTTAAAAATCCTACAGCGCCCACTTATCTCACTTCACAGCTTAAACTACTATGTTCCAACCATGACAGAGATCTTCGCTCAACTAATAATCTTTTACTCCTATGTCCAATACATACTTCTTCTCGTGTTCATTCTTCTTTTACTGTTTAATCTATATTATTATGAAATGCGCTTCCACTTGAGATCAGGATGTCAACAAATCATGACACGTTTAAAGCTAAAGTCAGAGACATTTTAAAGAAACAGCTAGCAGAAATATCCTCGTGACTATTATTGTATAAAGGGTGTAAGGGTGTATTCAGACCATCATTCTGAGTCGAAAATCATTGGAATTTTCTGCCGGAAAATTAAACTTTTTATGCAAGCTGTCAAGGGTAAAGGTCATTTCCCGTAGGCAAAGGTCATCGCACAAAAGTAATAACTACATGTGTATTCAAACAGTCTATGCACACTAATACAAGTTGGCGGCCGGAGGCGAAACCCCGCGCGCTTCGGATGTTTGATTCATTACATTGCAGTTTTTGACCGTATGCGATATTTATTAATTTGAAATTATTGTTATATTTATTATTATTTAATACTCGTATATTACATAAATATGACTGCCTCGATGGTGCAGTAGTAGTTTATGCGACTGCTGTGCTGAGGTCTCGGGTTGGATTCCCGGGTCGGACCAAATGTTTGTTTGTACTCTTTGTTTCTTTGTTTGGGTGTTTTTTATGTATAATATGTATGTATTTACTAAAAAGTAGATAAGTATTCTATCAGTAATTCTAACTTTCATAGTACAAGCTGTGCTTAGTTTGAAACTAGATGGCGTTGTGTGTCAGACCACCGAAATATAAAAATATAAATAAATTTGTGTATTCGTCTAGGTAGGTACTTTTAAATAGCACGTGTTATTTTATCTTTGTAAATGCTTAGTTCATAGCTTCATTGCACAAATGCACCTGTCATGTCCCTTACTGAACTATCATTTGATCTCCTGCCTAAAATAAGACCTTTTTATTTTAAAATGTGAGATGATTTTTTTAAGGTGAGACGGTCCATGTAGTTGCCACACTCGCTGTTACATTAATAATGATAATATTCTGTGACGTATGTGTGTGATATAGGCATCAAAAGACATCCTACACATAGAAACAACGCGTGTAAATAGAATAAATAATAGAATTAAAATATTCATCAAAATATTTTCACCGAGGTTGTATCCAATTCACGACGTTGTAAACAAATCATTAAGGTTTTTAACCTTCCTCTGTATGACCGCTAGGCACGACCTCTGGGTTTCACTAATCCTCGATTAGACAAGAAATAGAATTCAATGTACTCACTAACTATTTGGTAATAAATAAATGTTCTAGAGGTATACTTATTGCGAAGAGAGTGTTTTAAAATTAACTGAGATTTAAATTACAAAGATATGTACACCTAATAACTCAGTTAGAAATAAATGAAATTGTTCAAGAAAGCCCAAACCCTTCCAATTTTTTTTTGTATAAAAAGCACAGTATTAGTCTCATTGTTATTATAACTTAAAAATGTACCCCGTCACAGAGGTTACAAGCTACAATAAACTTTACGTCTGTTTCTGATATGATTCCATTCAAGCAAGTAATAGAATAGAATAATATTTATTTCAGAAAGCAAAGCATACAAAAATAAAACAAAAGTTAAAAAAACATACACAAAGAAACTAAAAAAGCCGTGTGGTGTCGTGGGACACCCGATAGGAACGAAGTTGTAACGATCGAGTAAAACTGATTCGGCACATTTTAATTACAACGCCATCTATGAAAGCGGCTATTACCTACATATTTTTCAGTTGGTTTCTAATTAAAACAATTTATATATTGGTAAAATCTCCTTGAGAAATGATTTCCTATCTATTCGATAGATGGCGCTGAATGACTGACATAAAAAGATAGAAATGAAAATATCTGGCTTGCTTTCTATAAGAGAGAGAGAGACAGACAGAGAAACATGCGACGCCGCACAGCTTATAATAGCTTACTATATCAAAAAGTGTCGTGACCAATTTTCGTAAGAATTTTTTCCGTCTTTTCCACAACGCGCGATAAGGAACTTCGTTCCAAAAATCAAGTAAGTAAGTAAAGTCAACATTTTTCAATGTGTCAATCTCTCATTTCTGACAGAACTGACATGACACGTCAATGTGCCACGTATCCAACCACGCGTCTATAAAATTTTACTTATAATAACTATGTTAGTACTCATCCACTAATACTTATCAACCTGTGTACAATAAAAAACCCTTAATGTTGCTAAAAAATAGATAAATCCTTCTTAAAAAAAGTTAAAACACGTGGTCGGATACTGTTAAGTTTGATTGTTTCCCTCGATTTCTCTAGGATCCCATCATCAGATCCTGATTTGGTGGTAATGCGACCACCTCAGGAGTATACAAAAAGATTACAAATAATAATTTCAAAATAAAAAAAGAATTTCCCAAATCGGTTTACAAATGAAAGAGTTTTGAGGTAATAAACATGAAAATAACTGCGTAACAATTTATTTTTTTGTTGTCTAAATGTTCCGTAATCTCATTTATTACTCTCTTGTGCACATATCTCTGTAACGCAACAAAAATACTTAACAAATATCTAGAAAGACTAAAACAAGGTCAACACGTGATTAGATTTCCGAAAGAGTTATCCTCTAACTCTTCAAGGTCGTCAATGATCCATCCATCATGAGCTTAGCGACATGACATAACGACTACTAAACGCGCATACCTATATAGCAAGAGAAACAAGCTAAAACACGCTGTCGGGGCTGTAAAATTTTGAGTTCTAGATTTCTCTAGAATCATACCATCAAATCCTAATCCTGGTGCTGGGACCACCTGGGGAGTATACCCTTTCGTTTACAAAAATAATTTTTAAAATCGGTCCACAATTAACGGAGATATCGCATAACAAACGTTAAAGCATGGCGCTAAAATATGATTTTCTGATTACTAAACTTGAAGAAAATTTACGTTAACTTTAAAATAATTATATTATTTTATTTTATTTCTATTATTTTATTTAATTATATTATTTTAAGGGTATCAACATACATATTATTTTTTCCTTGTAGTTTACTCCTTAGTATCTTCAGGCACTTTAACCTGAGGCTTATAAGTCAGTTGCCACTTACCTCGTCATAGTCTTGAGCGGCCTTTTTGTACACTTGAGTACTCGTACTTGCCCTTTGAAGAAGCAAAAGGCTGGCATAAACGGCCATTCTGTAGTCTTATAAGTGTCTATGATATTTCACTTGTGGGAAAAAAACTTGGAGGAAGGAAGGAAGATATTTCTTCTTACTAGGTATAACGGTATTTGTTACTGGTTACATAACGAGTAAATGAGACATGTAAGTTCTGTTCGAAATATAATTTATTTGTTATTAACTTAAAGTAATACTTAATACTAGGTGAAATAAAATAATGTATACTTAGCATACGATATGATAATTTAACATAGATCATAGGTCCCTATACCTATTTGCATCTATGACTCGGAGAATGTTAATACTCATCCTTCACTGACTATGATTAATTAATAAATTAAAAGTAATAAAAAACTTTTCCTCTAATACTTTTACTACCAACTTACAATGTTATTACACAATTTCACATCACACATCACATCAACAGCCTTTAATAGTCCACTGCTGGACATAGGCCTCTCCTTGGAAAGGAGGTTTTGGTTTTTACACAATTTGTATAATAGAAAAGCTTGTCGCGAGATTTAAATATTCGTATTTAATCAGTCCGTGTGATGACGGATTAAGAATACGAGGTATCACCACCCCTATTCATCCCGCGGGTGTCAACCAGCACTGCAAAGAGAAGGAAAACTTGACACAAACCCTATACCAACCCGTCTGGCCAGCGTGGTATAGTAGGCCAAAACCTCCATTCTAAGGGAGGCCTATGTCCAGCAGTGGACTATTAAAGGCTGTTGATGGTGAGAATTCCTACATAGACTAACAAAGTACCTACTAGATAATGTTAATATGTTTATCAAACATGTAAATATGTAAACATGTAAACAATACACAATATTATTCCCCTTAAAAAAATATTTAAAACGAAATTGCTGCAAGTGTTTTTTCTTTGCCGGGCAGAGACAAAAAGGATAATGAAATAACCCTTGTTACTTTGAGCCTGTTCAACTACGTAACATAAATGGGTTTTGTTAATGACTATTCGGCTGTTACCCCAAATAGCGATTTATTTCCTTAGAGTTTTGCCACTGAAAGCCTAAGAATATAGAAGTGTAATCTTTCAGGATTGATTAGGCCCTCATACCAAGTTAGCATCAATAATTTACGTTTTATTGCTAATATTAGTTATATAGGTGCTGTTTTATTCAATGTAATACTCGTCATATCAGGTGATGTAATACCTTTTGTGTTTTTTTTTTTTACGTGCGAAACCCCCCTCGGGCCGTCGTTGTTGTCGCTGTCGTCGTTGGTCGTCCCGGCTGGAGGCTCTACGTGCTGGCTTTGCCACCGTGATATTCGAGTGGGCAGGGCGGCAGCACGGGACCCTTTCTGGGCACGGCTGCTTCGGGAAGTACCTGCACTCGGTCGACATTAGGGAATTGAGTCCTGCCTGTCACCACTGCGATTGCAGTGAGGACTCGGCTCAGCACACGCTGGCAATTGGCCGGGCTTGGGCGCTGCAGCGCCGGTTTCGCTCCATGGCCGGTAGGTGATGTAATACCTACATCAATGTCTCGTGAGTCTAGTGGTTAATGACCTTGACTGCTGAGCGTCATGGTTTAGATTCCCATACAGGACAAATATTGTATGATGACCACGGTTATGATTATTTATTTTTAATGACTTGTTTAATGATATAAGAGAAACGTAATTTTATGCAGCCAACTAGCTGACCCGGCAAACGTTGTTTTGCCATGTACATTATTTCAAAAACTTTTGTCAATAAAAAAAAAATAGGGGTATGAAAAATAGATGTTGGCCGATTCTCAGACCTACCGGATATGCACACAAAATTTCACGAAAATTTCGGAGGAGTTCAATTTGACACAAGAATTTTATATATTAAAAAATAGGTTTCCACAAATAACTTAAGTATATAAATCAATTGGTGAACAGATCATGACTTATAACTTAAATTAACAATAATTTGTTTTGTGTGTAGGTGTAATTTATCTATACATCACATCAACAGCCTATATTAGTCCACTGCTCGACATAGGCCTCTCCTTAGAAAGGAGGTAATTTATCTATAACAAGTATGTATTTAGAAATATATAAGTATGTTTATCGGCAGCCTGGTTCCCATAGTACAGTAGTACTGATGCCATCGTAGTTTGGAATCAGACGGCCTTGTCTGTGATGTGTCAAGATATTATCATTGTAATACCCCTACCGTACTACGGACTTTAATCATTATTGTGATTTTTATATCATATTAAAATCAGAATAATGAAATAAGAATAAAACGCCTCATCTGGACAGGCTCTTAGGGTCGATGCATAAAAATTATATGGATCGACCTTAAATCTCACTACAGAACAACTAAAACAAATGAGTCAATTTTATATCGCTAGTGTGCGTATCAAGTGTTTATAGTGACAGTGTCAATAAAACTAATACATACAGCGACAGCGAAAAGGAACTTCGAAACCAACAGTTAGACACTATTATTGGACACTACTAGCTTTGACAGTCTACCTAAAAGTTTCAAAAATCAAAGATATCGTCATTTTAATTCATTACAGTTGGTCGGCCTGTTGGTCTAGTGGTCAGTGACCCTGACTGCTAAACCGTAGGTCGTGGGTTCGATTCCCACCCAAGACAAATATTGTGTGATGAGTTCGGTCATTTGTTCTGTGTCTGGGTGTACGAGTACTTTATCTATAATATGTATGTATTTAGAAATATATAAGTATGTTTATCTGCAGTCTGGTTAGCATAGTGAAGACTCTGCCTAGTTTGGGATCAGACGGCCTTCTGTGAGATGTGTGAGATATATAAAAAAAAGGTGACCTGTTTGCTGACTTGACCTCTGTAAAATAAAAAAATATCACATTCATTTGTTTTACTTTTAGCTACCATTTGATTGGGAAATATCATAAACAAACAAAAAGTACATCAGTGGTAGCGTATGCGACTGCTGAGGTCTCGGGTTCGATTCCCGGGTCGGACAAAATGTTTGTACTCGTATGATCTGCAAAAATATGTTTCGGATTTTGGGTGATTTCTGTGTATATCTATGTATTTACAAATAAAAGATATGAAAGTATTCTATCAGTTAACCTACCTTTCATAGTACAAGCTTTGCTTAGTTTGAAACTAGGCGGCGTTGTGTGGCAGATGTCAGAAAATATTATTTTTATCTGTGGACTAATAAATTACAATATGCAAATAAACAAGGCTTTTCACCATACCAATATCTGACTCCAGAGATTACGCTCTCGCCTGTCCAGTTGATTGCAGCTATCGTTAGCAATCCACAGTACTCTCAAAAAGAAATATGAGTAAACAAAGTGAAATTCCAAGAATTGGCATTACTATAGTGACTATAACTTATCTACAGTTACATGTCAACTACTATACTTACATGTACTTATAGATAGTTCAACTCAGTTGTGCGCGCGGCCCTATGTGTGCGTGCTGCTCGGACGACGACTGCCGCGTCACTGCCACACGAATGAAAGTTGTATATTTACAAGCCCACGCACACATAGGGCCGCGCGCACAACTGAGTTGAACTATCTATAGTATTTTATCTTCATAAACATACGGTTTCAAATTAGGAAAACGTTTCTGTTTCATAAGTTTCTATACGGTTTTAAAAGTCAAGAAGTTACTACATAGTCTTACAAAAAGATGTGAACTGTTAATGTTTAAAAGCACTACAAACAAAAATAGACCATAACCTGCACAAGTCATCACAATAAGTAAGTACCTAAGTGGGTATGCGGATAAAACTCATGCCAACAACTTAACATAACATTTAGTATAAAATACGGTCGCTTTTTTTCTTGTCCGCTTAGATTTCGAATTACGAATTACGCAACAGATCTTAATGCAGTTTTCACCAATAGAAAGAGTGATCCAAGAGGCGGGGTCCCAAGCAAATTTGTCATCTAAATAATCTGTAACCGTGTAGTAAGCATTTTTACATAGTTTTTGTTTAACTAAGGGCATTAAACACATTATTTTGTTTGTTGCTTAACAATACCCAACGCGTCTAAAGAAGTTTTCACTTCAAAAATGTATAAGTATAGCAATGATTCAGTAACACATTTAGCATAAACTCCGGAGATTTATTACATCCAGAATAAAACACACTAAAATCTTTTTCTGTGTAAATTAAATCTATAGTTGTTGTTTTGTTTTACCAGGAACGCAATCCATCTGCCTAGTAATATGTCACCTAGCCAAAGGGATTGTGCCCCGTTGAAAAATATTACTCTTCGTATCTTATAGTACTAGGTGTGAGCAAAACCATAACGCGATGTGCACAGAGCTAACAACGCCCTCTATCGAGACTTAAGTTACACATAAATAATAATTGTTTAGTTGAGAGTTTAACACATACGATACAGTGAGCCAATATAATAATAATAATAACCTAACACATCTCACACACGGCTGTCTGATCCCAAACTAGGCATACACATTATAGATAAATTACACCCAGACACAGAACAAATGATTGTGCTCATCACACAAATATTTGTCCTGGGTGGAAATCGAACCCACGACCTCCGGCTTATCAGTCAGAGTAACTAACCACTAGACCAACAGGCCCATCTTAATATGAACCCGATTATTGCGCTTTTTTAATGGGAGGGATTACTCCCATTAAAAAAGCGCAATAATCTATGGTTTGCATACCACGGACTACGTACTTGTTAGCGAATTCCTATTGTCAGTTAATACTGTTATTATTTTGCTATTTTCCCAATAGAGGGCGCTTTAATCTACTGTGTCTATATAGTGTGTGTTAAACAGGTCTATATTGGCTCACACACACACACATCTTATTCCTATTTTTTATTTAAATACCGATTTGTGTTCACAATAATCACTCTTCATAATTTTTTCTTCATACTTTTTTGTTCATGAATTTTTATTACTACCAACGGAACTCATAACAGTTTTCATATTTTTTTATTAATACTGTTATTACTAAGAATATGTGTGAACTCATAAGGTTGTGTATCAGAACAGTTTTCTTCATAACAGATAGTTATCATAATTTTGTTTTGAATAATGCCCTTATTAAGAAAGTATTTGAACTCCTAATATTGTTTTTCATAACAGTTATTATTCAAAACAAGATATAGTTATGTCGTTAATTATTTAGTAAAAAAATATAAACGCAACTCAAGAATAATCACTATATATGATGATATTTATTTCTTTTTGCTTTTGTGTTTGGACTGCTATTCCAAAGGTCGCGGGTTCGATTCCCGCTCAAGTCAAACATTTGTGTGCATGAACATTTGATGTTTGATTTGGTCTGGGTATTTCTATGTATAATATGTATGTATTTACAAAAAAAAAGTGTATATATGTATTTATATCAGTTGTCTAGTACCCATAGTACAAGCTCTGCTTAGTTTGGGACTAGAAGGCGTTGTGTGTATGTAGTAGAATATATTATTATTATTTATTATAATTTAGAGGTTATTAACATTTTATTTCTGTTACAAGGGCAATCGTACAAACTGTTTCTCTCAGATCAATAATCATTACAAAGATAGAGGAGTTCAAATGTTAGTAAATTACAAACACTTAGAACTTAGAACTAGAACAGACTAGAAGGACTTAGAAATAGAAGAATGATTCTTCGCTCGTGGTCTACTACCTGTAAGTATTAGTTAAAAAATATTTTAGTATTTTGCGCCGCCGTTTGCCGGCTTTCAACGAATAGTAACAATGTGATAGGTTGGCAGGATATTATACGAATGTTACCGCACCGACAAATATGAGAAAATATTGTTAACCTAAACCTAATACAACGTCTAAAAACAGTCAAAATCGTATCACCCAAAAGTTTACAAGCCTCTTTTATTATTTGTTTGATATATATTTTGTAATCGCCCGAAGCCTTGTTTGGCGGCAAGGATCTATTCATCAATCATCATCAGCCTTTAATAGTCCACTGCTGGACATAGGCCTCTCTGTAGAAAAGAGATTTTGGATTACTATAGGATCTATTGATACTGAGAAATTTGCCTGAATTTGGTAAGTCAGACATTGGAGACAGTGGTGTTTCGATCATCAGGTACAAGTGATTTTAAAAGATATTCTGCTGTTTCTTCTACTCCTGTGGTATATCTGTTATTAATTCTGATGTTCTGCATGTATGCAAGGTCGATTGATCAATTTGCCTTAAGTTGATAATAGAAAGGTAACCATGGGCCCTCTCTATCGAGTTTATCAACAAGTTTCTAAATTAGGTTTTCCTTTGATTTTTCCACAGCAGCTCTGTAATGGGATCTGGCAACTCTAAGAGTGACGGGAGTATTATTGTACGAATCTCCTGTTACGTTATGCTTTTTAATACCGTTTAATATTCTACGAGCTTTCTGGTAGCTTCTACGTAGGTAGTTCAGCTAATTTATCATTCCACCAATCACATCTACGAGTGTTAGTAATAGATCCACGGCCAATAGACTGATAATATTTCGGTGCTTTCCTCAACTGATAGACAACTGCGACTGAAGTCTTTTGCCTGAGTTGCAAAGAGTGAACGAAGTACAGTTACACCTTTAGTTTTATAACTAAAATTAAAGGCAGTTCTTTGCGGATCCTGTGTAACCCTTGGCATTAATTCGTACACGATCAAGCGGCGATCACTCCAGAATACGTCCAGAATGTGAGGATATCGAGCGTCACGTGAATAGAAGACTCACCCATTGGACAGCAAAAAGTTGGTGGTGCATCGGAGATTATTGCGCTTGTAACCCTGTCCGTAACTGTATAACATATTAACTAAATCTTATTACGAGTTCAAGTTGAATGCATGAATGTCATGTGTTACATGAATATCACCGCTGAAATTGTATCTGCAGCATTATTTATTGGCTGTCCCGTTACAATGACAATAGATCAATTCGAGTTGGATCTTTTGCACCAGCTGACAAAGCGACTAGGAATCAACAAGATAAACACGACTCCCTATCATCTGCAAGCTAACGGCCAAGTAGAAAGATGGCACAGATGGGGCTGTTTACAGCGTGTGGGGAGCGCCACGCCGGTGGATAGCAGAGAAGTCTATGCTATCGCCTACCAATGCCTCTCGGGTATTGGTCCGGTACATTGAAATATATGGTCGCACGTACAGCAGAGTTATCTCCTTTGTCAGTAATTGTCAAAAAATAATAATGTGTGATTAACAACAATAAGTCCGTGTGGTGACGGATTAAGAATACAAATTGTCACCACCCCAATTCATCCCGTGGGTGTCGTAAGAGCCGACTAAGGGAGCAAACTAAGCAGGACAACAGCACTGCAAAGAGAAGGAAAACTTGAAACAAACACTATACCAACCCGTCTGGCCAGCGTGGTATAGTAGGCCAAAACCTCCTTTCTAAGGAGAGGCCTATGTCCAGCAGTGGACTAGTATAGGCTGTTGATGATGATAACAACAATAAAATTACTAGATAACTGACTAGGCGTGGTTTTGCTCACGGATAAAAATAATTTTAACCCTTAGAACATTACTAATTTTTTGAATGAAATACTATTCATCCCATAAAATACTACTGTTTTTATAGCATAAATGAATTATTTATTGTTTATTAGGTTCAGACTTTTGTCCAACATAATACGCTATTATAATGACAACACTGTAGGTAGGTACCCAGTATATTTACTTTAACTTACTAATTCAAAGTACACATCCTGTACAAACCCTTCTAAACGTGTCCCTTTATATAAATTTGTATACCTTTTTGACCATCCAAGAAAAGAATATGTAAGTACAGCTATCAGGTTCAGTAACATGCTGAACTTAAACTCTGGAGATTTATTACATTCAGAATAAAGCACACAAATCTTTTTCTGTGTAAATTAAATCTATGTATAGTTGTGGTTTTGTTTTAACTGGAGAGCAATCCACCTGCCTAGTAATATGTATGTCACCTAGCCAAGTGGATTGTGCCCCGTTGAAAAATATCACTCGGCGTATTTTATAGTACTAGGTGTGAGCAAAACCGTAACGCGATGTGCACAGAGCTAACAACGCCCTCTATCGAAATTCAAGTTCAACATAAGTTTAGCGAGACTCTCTCGTGGTTCGCCTCGTAGACCCCAGCTAAGGTCTCGGAATGACTTCTCCAAGTCTACGGACAAGGTCAATGCAGGCGGGTCACTGGCTTGGACCCGGATGGCATTTATTAAGGCATTACTAATTCATTGGATGAAATACTATTCTTCCCATAAAATACCACTGTTTTTATAGCATAGATTAATTATTTATTGATTAATATGTTAAGACTTTATTTTTACATGATACGCTTATTAATTATAGTGACAACACTGTAGGTAGGTAAACAGTATATTTACATTAACTTACCAATTCAAAGTACGAGTACAGATCGGGTACAAACCCTTTTAACCCTTTTACCATCCAATAATAAAATATGTAAGTACAGCCATCAGGTTCAGTAACATGCTCAACTTAAACTCCCTAGATTTATTACATCCAGAATAAAGCACACAAATCTTTTTCTGTGTAAATTAAATATATAGTTGTGGTTTTGTTTTAACTGGAGAGCAATCCACCTGCCTATTAATATGTCACCTAGCCAAGGGGATTGTGCCCCGTTGAAAAATATCACTCGGCGTATTTTATAGTACTAGGTGTGAGCAAAACCATAACGCGATGTGCACAGAGCTAACAACGCCCTCTATAGAAATTTAAGTTCAACATAAGTTTAGTGAGACTCTTTCGTGGTTGTTCTCGTAGATCCCAGCTAGGGTCTCGGAATCCTCCAAGTCGTGACTCCGCCAAGTCTACGTACCGGATGGGCCGGATTGGTAGTTCCGGGTTGTCAGTCCGTGGGGGTGTAGGTGTGGGCGTCCGTCCAGCGCATGCCCAAGCCCAAGTAATTTCTTGAGTTTCCGGCAGTGTGACGGCCAATCCGGGAGCATTTTAACCACTAGGGGAGGGTAGCGGAGGCAGCAGTAGAAGCCGCGGTATAGGCGGCGGCAGGGCTGCAGCAGGTGCAACTGGCGAGGGGGGGGGGGGGACAGCAACCGAGACGTAGGTAGGTACCGACTGGACCGACCCACCAGTCGAAGAGCACGGGGCGAGTAACGCTTGAACCGGTCGAAGTGACGTTGCGAGCGCGTACGGTGAGAGGTAGGCGCAACTTGGGTTCTTCTCCACAGCGCGTAGCGGACTCCCGTTTAATAAGAGTTTAACACATACTACATACATGTCATACGATACTAGTTTAGAGCACTCTCTATCGGGAAAATAGCAAACAGCAAGAGTATTATAACCCTATAATTTCCAATAGGAGTTCGCTAACAAGTACACAGTCCGTGGTACGTAATTACCATAGATTATTGCGCTTGTAACCATGCTCTTAACTGTATATAGGATTGATTACATATTATTATGAATTCAATACGGGTCCCTTGACAATTAAACAAGAACGTCCCCGAACTATATAGACCAAGTTCGTTCATACATTAAAACGATACGGAACGAGTAAAGGTTCGAAACTACCAATTTAATTATTAAAAGAGGTAATATAAAGAAAATTATAATCGTATTTCGTCCACATACACCATCACTTACATCCTAATTACACATGGCTATGGGCCGTGGAATCCGATAATTTTACCTCTTTTAGAGAGATTGACAAAATGAAAATAATTTTAATGATATTCATAAAAAGTAATTGGTATCATGACAGTCGCATCTCAATACATATATGAAAATTGAGTGCATGTAAAGAAAAATATTCATATATTTACAAAGTATAGCGACATTCATATAATAAACACTAGAAATAAAGATAAACTCGAGTTACCAACCACTAGACTACAAAAAGCAAACAAGTCTTCGATGTCAGGGTGTGCGATTCTACAATAAAATGGAAAGCAAATTCCTTGAATTAAGTTTTTTTTTTATTTATTGTTTACAAAGAGAAAAAAAATACAGTGACTTATACAATAATAGCAACTAAAAACCAACAAGGTTTATACCTGTGCTATCTCGAGTCTGTCTATGTTATATATATATGAATCAAAACTATAAGAATAACAAATAGAAAAGGATTACAATCTACCAGCAACACAATAGAAAAAATAATCTTCCACTTACTAATTTCACTTAACATAAATACAACAGCTATTTTTGTGAATTCGTATTTCCAAAGTATTAACAAAGTTTTTAGTAAAACTAAATCTATATGAAAAGGCTTACTACACACACGATTACAGATTATTTAGATGACAAATTTGCTTGTGATTGATGCTGCTCACTCCAACATTTATGTTCCTATCATTGTTGTTATGTTTGATAGTGATGGACATTTTTTTTTGTGTGTTTTGTATTTTTGATATTGAATTGTGTAATTTTTTTTTGTGTAAGTATGTAAATATGAGTACAGTGTAGGCTTGTAATGTTAATTCATATTTTTAGTAATTTTCTTTTGGTTTTGGGTGTTTCCACGGCCTACCCAAATGTCCTGCTGGCGGTAGTGTCGTGCTTCCGGTCGTTGATCTTGACCAATATCGGTTAAGCTACACGATTTGTATGCCGTCTGTATGGACAGGCTGACTCAAAACTATGGTCCTTTCTTCAAAAGGCCTACCCAGATCCTATACTTTATTCGCAGTTTAGTTTACTTTTATTTAATTTTGTTTATGGACCAAAAAAAGACATCTCTGTTTAAAATATATTTTAAATAAATCTTACACATCTCATACACGGCCGTCTGATCCCAAACTATGCAGAGCCTGTGCTATGGTAACCAGACTACTGATAAGCATACTTATATATTTTTAAGTACATACATATTATAGATAAATTACACCCAGACAAAGAACAAATAACCCTTTTCATCACACAATATTTGTCCATTTCATTGTGTGGGAATCGAACCCACGACCTCCGACTTAGCAGACCAACAGGCTCGTCATTTGTTTCGGCTTTACTTCCCAGAATGAGAAGTGATCTATCTGAAAAGATGTAGTTACACAAATAAATATCATTTATCATTTAATTAAAAAACGAGCAGTCGGTTCACCTGATGGTAAGTGACTACCGCCGTCCATGAACACTAGCAACTCAAAGAGTCACAAGACTCACAAGTACTTTACCGCCCTATCAGTTCCACTCCACAGAATCAGGGGGAGAATTAGTGTTTGGGCTCCGGTAACCTCACTCGAATGCAATTAAATAACTGAACCAATTCTCGTAATAAAGTTCGGTCTCAATTCAGTTCCGATCAACTTTCGATCTCAAAACTGTCATAAAACGTATTTTCGTAGTAAAGTATTAAACATCCAACGTTGACTGGAATGTGATTTTCTATTGTTTTTTTTTAAAGACAACTCCCGCATTAGGAATTTCTCCTGTGTCGCGGGGGACTTTACAGGGGTTCCCACACGGGGGGGGGGTCGTCTGCTCGTCTGTAGATGGCACAAGGTATGTCGGGGCACCAGGGACTTCCTTTCTAGGGTATATCTATTAGTACCCAAGACGGCGTGCGGTTTTAGTCGGTTCGAGTCCGACATGCCACCGATAGGTGGTATCCGAGGGGATTTCAGCACGGAAACAAAAAAAGTGGGACTTTAGAAACATACATAAAACGGACACAAAGAACACCCAAACTCAGAACAACAATTTGTGGATCACACTAAGTTTCGTCCCATGTGGGGATCGGACTCTCAACACTCAGCGTAGTAGTAAGCGGCGTGGCGACCGCTTAAACCATTACGAGATCCGTGCAGTTAATTATATCTAATAATATATATCTAGTAATACTTTACTATTTGACTATGAAAATACCAATAATGACAGTTGTGCGATCGAAAGTTGATCGGAACTAAATTGATACCGAACTTTTATTACGAGAATTGGCCTTCTGGTTAACGCCGGTTTTCTGTGAGGCCGTGGCACCAGTCCGGTCGAGCCTGGCCCATAAATATGTACCGAAGCATAGCCCTTTTATTAACAGTCCATCAAAAAATTTGTATAAGTAGGTACTCAGTATAAGCAATGGTTCAGTAACAGTAAGCTTAACATTGAGCGCCGGAGGTATATTACATCCGGAATAAAGTACTTTTATCTGTAATAGTGGTTTTCTTTTAACGAGAGCCCAATGCACTTTACTGGTACATGTCGTCTAGTAAATTGCATTATTTCCTGTTGGAAAATATCACTTGAGTATCTTATAGTACAAGTGTGAGCAAAACCGTAACGCGATATACACAGAGCTAACAACGCCCTCCATCGAAATTTAACCTAAACTTTAAGTGGTTGCTTGTAGACATGGACATTATTGCTACTTTACAATCATATTCATTTGATGAAATGATTAGTTTTAGTCACAGCGATTTCACATGTGATTGTGATTTCATCATAGACAAGATAAATGCCATTATCATTGATCAAAATTATTTTTGAGAGCCCTGGCTTTAATAATAATTCCTTTCATTTTTACTTTTTTGAATACAGATATTTAATATAAACACCACTAGTAGCAATAACTGAGTGTACCAAGCAACGTTATAACATTTTGTTACAGACCATAAATTCATATTCTTTCAAATCTACCCTCAACTTTTACTGACTACTAGTTTAAAATATTCAATCACCGATTTGTACTCTCGACGTTCAATTAGTTACTATAATAGACGTAGTGAATGGACTGAGCGTAATCCTCACTGACCACTCTCTAGAAAGAGACAAAGCGACTGTGCGCCAAATACCTGTCTCTTTTCTGCAATGTTTTACTTATTACGTAGTATAATATTAAAATAGAAAAATAATTGAATTAAATTTTTGATTAACTGAACAAGTTTAGGTACGTTTTTTTTAACTTAACAAACATAATGTATATACAAGTTAAAAAGGGTTCGTATCCGATGTGTACTTTGAATTGGTAAGTAACTGTAAATATACTGTGTACCTACAGTGATTTCACTATAATTGATTAACATATTTATGAAATAGATAAGTTTACAGAGTTTTAAACTCTTTTCGTGCAAAAATAAAATACTCAATACATTTTTTTATACGTTACTTACTTATACACTTTTTGAGAGTAGTTCTGTACTTACTGTAGTGTGTACAGAAGTACCTTTATAATATCTGCATCAGCGATTCCTTACTAGTGTAATAATTATAACATACATTTGTGGCATTCAATAAACGTAGGTAAACCGAAGCGGTTGTCTAATTTATCCAAACCCCAACATTACATTACTATTACTGATTGTACGATGTCGTCACTTGTCTTTTTTTTATGGAAGAGGGGGCAAACGAGCAGACGGGTCACCTGATGGAAAGCGACTATCTCCGCCTATGAACACCTGCCACTTAAGAGTCACATAATATAATACATAATGTACATATGCGTGTTAAACTCTGAACTAACCAATTAATGTTTAGCTTAAATTTCGATAGAGGGCGTTGTTGGCACTGCGTTTGTCCAACCGTCGAGACCCCTCACGAGGTTTCTAAAGCATTCGAAAATCGAGTATTAAAATAAGTATTACTTATAAAAGTTGAAGATGAAAATAATTTATGAGAATAAAAGTTTCTGAATGTTAATCGACTAGATTTCTTTAAATCTTTTATGTTTATGTTTAATGTAGGCGATAATTGAATATTGTTGACTGTCTTGTGTCTGCTATGACTAATATTAATAATACAATTGAATACAATCTTCTGTGAAATTTTTATCTAATCATCAGAATTTTAAAATATTTTTTAAATATAATATACTTTCTCTTTTATTTGGTCTTTTTTCTTAATTTTATTTTTCTCTTTATTGCCTTTTTACCCCTTAGTCCTTAATAACGGATATACAGGCACACATCAAAACAATGTTGTGGTATATTTAATCGCGTCATTGTATCTATCTGTAAATTGCAAAAGAGTGGCCATGAGTTTGTTTGCCCTTTCTTCTCATAAGGCTCGTATATTATATATCATAATGTCATAGATTTTGTAGATAATTTCGCTAACTATTTGACAAAACAGAGATTGTTGTTATTGTGTGTTGATCTATGACTTTAGAGTGTACATAAAAGACGATTTCAAACAATTAAAAAAAAAAAGAGAAATAAAGATATTTTAAATTTTTTACTCCAAACTAATCAATTATTCGTTTAAATTAACAGACAGATTAATTTCACAAACGTCATTCAGAAGAATTGTGAAGCTGTGTTGAAATAACGACTAATAAACATCACTTTAATGACTAAATAAACATCAAACTCAACCAAAAGAGTACTTGTGTGTACTTGTTATTTAAATCATTAACTGTTGTGCTAAAAAAGTGTGGTAAAAAATGTCTGAATGTGACAGAATCTGTGCTTGAAAGTGACCTGTGTTCTGTGACCAAGAAACTCTTTATTTTTTAAGTTTTACAGGTAAGAGATCAGTAAATCTGATTTTGTACGCCAGAGATTTAATAAATCCATCCAAATCAATAAAATTGAAGTATCTGTTTTTAACGTCAAAGTAATAGATTTTTTTAATGCTAAAAGCCAGTTTAAATATGTTTTGTATGTCTGTCTATTTGTGTCGGGTAATCTTTAAAATGGCTGCACCGATTTTGATTATGTTTTACTACCAGGTAGCTGTCCATATAAGGATCCACTTAGGCTTTTTTACCTCACACAAAATTTTAGCGGTCCGGGAATCGAACCCCAGACCTCATGGACTGCCATCGCGTACACGACTAAGGCAGCACTTTTGTAATTCCACGTGAACGAAGTCGGCGGGTACCAGCTGGTACGGAGTAAAATCTCCGGACAATGAAATCTACTCCTGGGTTATGACGGGCCAGAAGCCGTGGGTTCGATTCCCACCCATGACATGACATATGTATTTGTGTAAGCACGATCATTTTGTTCTGTGTCTGGGTCTAATTTATCTATAAAATTAAGGCTCAGCCACATAATGTGCACTTCGCAAAAAGTATGTTTATCACCAACCTATGGTAACCAAGCCTGGTTACCATAGTATACGCTCGTGTCATTGACACTGTCATGGCAACCATGAGGAATTTTAATTTTGATAAAACAAAAAAATATTGGCTAATTAGTCTAAATTTTTCGCCAAATATTTCAATTTGTCGGTCACTAATTCAAAGTTATAATATGTTAAAGATCAGACGGCTGTGCCGCGTGTCAGATGTTAGACGTAATTATTATTGTTACGGTTTTATATCAGAGAGGGAGCAGTACAGTCAACTAGAACATACAATGCACATAGTTAATTGTATTGTTCCCTGTTTAAAAATAATACTTAGAGTACCTTATAGTACTAGTTTGAGCAAACCCGTAACACGATCCACGCATAGCCGCAGAGTTAACAACGCCCTCTATTGAATATCTAATGAAGACAATATTTTGGGTACACAAAAGTTTTCAAAGAGAAATAACACGGATATTATGTACATGTAGACAATAATTTATTTTTCGGATAGATAAATTCATACGTATAAATGTGACGCTAAGTGTAAGCTTTCACGCCTAAACCATTTAATCCGTTAAAAAAAAAACACCAAATGAAAGCTACATTATCCGCGAATAACATTGTCTACAATTTACTTCGATAACAGCCATACAAGCGGGCGGAGCCGCGGGCAAACGCTAGTAAATAAGAAACGTAAAACGCATTTTTAATGTAGCTAGTTATTACATACAATTTAGACGTAACAATGCCCTCTATATAATAACTAGCAAACTCAAACTTTCTTTATTTCATAAAATTTACAAAATTGTTTGAAATCGTCTTCCATGTAGACTCTAAAGTCATAGATCAACACACACAAAAGCAACAATCTCTGTTTTGTCAAATAGTAACCAAATAAATTTAACAAAAATCAAACCCAGCAAGGAGTGTAGTAGCTGTGTACGATATATCGTATTAGTTTATGTCGTTATTGAATTGACGTTTTGTTTGTTGGACTATATAGATGTATAGACCAATAAAACAATTGTTTTATTAATTGGTACGAGTAAACCAAACATGACTTAGTTTAAAGTTTAACTTACTGATGTATATTTGTTATTGTATTTGACAGAATTCTCTGAATCGCGTTATAGTTGTACTCACATTAGTACGATGATGTACTGACTGTGTGAAGTTCAAAGTGTAGATGCAGTGTATACTACTAAAAGCCCTAAAACATTAATAGTATACACTGCATCTACCCTTTTTACTAAATCCAAACGCAACGCCGCGGGGCGAAGCTAGTCTAAAAAAAGTAGCCTAAGTTACTCCTTATGTCATCAGCTATCTGCCAGTGAAAGTCCCGTCGAAATCAGTCCAGCCGTTCCAGAGATTACCCGGAAAAAACAGACAGACAGACAAAAATTGTAATAAATGTTATTTTGGCATATGTACCGTGTAAACATACATATGCATTTAGTAAAAAGTGGTTATTTTAATATTACAAACAGACACTCCAATTTTTATTTATTTGTATAGATACGTATATATTATGTAAACTGTCATGACCCCTACTAGTGTTACACTCGAAAGGTGTGTAGGTGTAGGTGTAGGTAGGGTGAACCCAAGGCCCTCTTGAATAAACGTTACAATCCGACAATTTTGTAAATATGTGACATATTTGTAAAGTTATAAAAGTAAAATAAACCTGACAATTATGTAAGAATTTTACAAGTAAAAACATTAGAAATATTACCATTATAAATGCTGTTTAATAAACGTTAACATGAGCTAAAAACGTCTAAAAATTTCGATGACAATATTGTATCTACAAATTACATAAAATGTAAGTTTTTGATGAAGATTCTTAAATTGAGTGTAGATTTCAAAAAATTTAGAATTTTTTAATGTTTAGAATTTGTTTTAAATATAACATATCGAAAGTAAAGTTTATCCTTTTACCAAACATTCGTCGTGACCGTTCACTTATCTGCCGTGCCAATCCAAAAGACTGAAACTCGACTTACAGTGTTTTGCCTTAACAGCGCTCAATCAGTTTCTTTACATCGGTTTAGTACCCCTGATTAACAGTTTTGTTGTTCTAAAGTGTATTTTAGAAGAGAAAATAATCTAAAAAATACTGTATTGTATTGAAATTAGGGCTTTAACATGGTAAAACACTTTAACAAAGCTTTCAAAGTCAAAAGTCGTTTTCAAATTACAGTGTTTTGGATTGGCACGGCAGTCATATATTTATTTATCATCACTACTATCATCACTTCCCCTAGTATTGGATAAAATCATTTTTAAATGTATGTAGGTATACCAATGAAATTTCTTCACTTTTTAACTTGGGTACAAAATTGTTAAGTTCTGACACAAGGCGAGTCTACTTGTAGGATTTTTTTTACAATTAACAAAATATGTAAATTTGTAATTACAATTATGCGTTGAATAAAACAGTTTTGCTTACAAATATGTAAAAGTAATTTTAAACAGAAATATGTAAAATTGTACCTATTTTTTTGGTAAATTTGTAAGTATTCTTTATTAAACAGAAACTTGTACATTTGTTACTTTTGAAATATAATTACTATTTGTAACGTTAATTAAACAAGGCCCTTAAACACTACCTTAAAAGACGACAATCGTACAGAAACTTAACACTTTTTTCGTTTATAACTATTTAAATAATATGCATCAAAAAATTTAATTTAAATGTGCTATTTAGCTATTTATGCTATATGCCATTTAGAAAAGCGGCGGTAGCCTAGTGGTTAAGGCATTGGACTTGCGATCAAGAGATTGTACGTTCGAATCTTGACCAGTTAACTACCGACGTGAACCCACTCTTAACACAAGCAATGTAGTTTAGCGGGAGAGGTTAACGGGCATAGTTTCAGTTGATAGTAAACCTTTTAAAAAAATTTAAAGAACCAACGCGTTTATCCAGCGGTACATGTATAGACAACATACTTCATAATAGTAAAAGTAAAAGGTGAAATAACAAAGACAGCATTAATCGGATCATACTGCACAAATATAAAAATGTTAAGAAAACGTGTACCATAAATTCCTGGCAAATAGAAATTCGCGATTTTTCACAAGAATATGTAGAAAAGTTCGTGGGATGTTTGTAAAGTATTTACAACTGCCTGTTGAATAAATTTTAATTATTTTATAACCTTGGCTTTCCCAAAAAGTATCATCATTAAAACCATTAATAAAAAACAAAAATGGTCATCGCGAGGAATAAAAAAGTGTAGCAAAATAAAACGTAAACTACTATGGCAGTGTCGGAAAGAAAAAACTGAACACAACAAAAACAATTATATCTCATACACAAAGCTATACAAAAAAATTATAAGATATACAAAGTATGGGCAAAATAACTGTTATATAAAAGTATCTAAGAACAAGAGCAGAGATACTTGGCAAATAATAAATAATAACAAAAGTTCAATCGTCTCAAAACAAAGAAATTACTAATACTGAAGATACGAGTGCTTTCAATGAATTCTATGTAGATCAAATTATCCCAAACAACAATGTGAACTCACCAAAAATAAAAGTTATAAACTCTTTCTACCTTAATTCGACCACACCAGAAGAAGTTTCAAAAACAATATGTTCTCTAGAGAATACTAAAAGTACTGGGAATGATGATTTAACAACAAATATAATAAAATACGTTTAAAATAGTATTTGTTTTTATTACTCGTACATAGTAAACTTAAGTTTCGAAACAAAAATATACCCGAATCAATTAAAAGTATCCATTATTATATAATAAAAGAATTAGTCAGTTAAAACATTGTCTAGCAATGAATGTTAAGATTCACAAGGATTGTATAACTGTTGATCAAAAGCAATTTACAGAAACTATTTTAAAGAAATTCAATATTACAGATTATTCTTATTCTAATACACCGATGGAAATTAACTTTGGGAAGGGAAGTAAACGAACATGATAAAAAATATCCTTATCAACATTTCATTGGAACTCTGATGTACTTGTCTGTGCATACTAGGCCAGACATTTCCGTTAGGGTCAGTTTCCAGAGCCAGTACAATAATTGCTTTAATAACACTCATGGGAAGCATTGACTGCACGGATGGCGTAGTGGTTTAAGCGTCGCCACACATGTTCCCCACATAGGACGACACTTTGTGTGATCCACAAATCGTTGTTCTGAGTCTGGGTGTTCTTTGTGTCCGTTTCATGTATGTTTGTAAAGTCCTCCGCGACTCAGGATAATTATATTCCTAGTGCGGGAGTTGTCTTTTTAAAAACAAAAAAAAAACGCCTTCTAAACGCTTTTTAAATAAAACCAAAAATTATGGTTTAGTTTATAAAAAGACAGATTGTAACCTTTATGGTTTTATTGACGCTGATTGGGCATCTTGCACTTTGGTCATATACTGGATTCTGTATTATAATGTCAGGTTCTGTGATTTCTTATGAGTCTAAAAAACAGTCGCATTGTACATTACAGAAGCAGAGTATATGGTTCCATCAGATATCTCGTGTAAAGAAGCAATATATCTAAAGAATATCTTGAGTGAATTGATTGTATCAAATGAGAGTATGCCCCTGTGTTTGTCTAGAGATAATCAAAGCTCTATTAAGCTAGCAAATAATCCAGTGTTATGCAATAAGCGCACCAAACACATTGACATAAGGCATCATTTTTCATGGGACTTGTTTCGGAAGGGAAAGTCGAAATTAAATATGTATCAACTTTTTCAAGATTATTTTGTTTGATCAAGATGTTATGTATTATTTAGTTTGATATAGATAACAAAATAATATATTAATGTAACTGTCACTTTATGTACCATTCACTGTGTTCTATTATCTGTGGTATTAATATAAAAGTTCAGTTGAGTTTCAAGACCGCAAGACGCAATAAATGAAGTGACAATGAAGAAATGACCACCGTACCAGGTTTATAGAGGAAAGTGTTTGATGGTAGGTGTCACTCCTATTTCACCGTAATAATAAATACATATACCTTTTTTTATAATTTGTCTTAAATTTTGTCTTACCATACAATCAATAAGAAGTTACGTAATAACTTAACTACGTAACGTCTTATGGTTTTGATCTATTTTTCTTCTATTCTAACTAAGAAACAATAAATAATTATAAATGGGTGTGCATTTTATTTTGTTACTAGCTGGTACCCGCGACTTCGTTCGCGTGGAATTTGAAAAGCGCTGCCATGGTGGGTTCGATTCAAAGACCGGGCAAAATTTTAAAGGGTTTTTCTGAGAGGAATAATAGCTTACTCCCCGTTAAGCGTGCGTAAAGAAGTTTTACTTCAAAAAGCTCATAATTATATCATTTTAAAACTACTGAAATAGAATATTGTGGTAAAAAAAAATCGGTTGTCTGTAAAGTCGGTTTACTGACGATAGTTGAACGTGACAACGTCATAAGAAAATACTGATGGAATGGTTGCATTTTACGAAAACATGTAAATGTATTATTGTATAGCAGCTGTCCACGCGGACGCATCGCTCACTCAAGTAGGAGAGAGAGAGATGTCAAACGCTGCCGAAGGCGGAGGCCGATTGTGCCTCTTTGTCGCTCGTTGCGCGCTCTCGCTTGCACTTCAAGCCTTAAATGGAACGCCTCAAAGCCTCAAGTTGAGTCATGTTTTTTCGTGCGTGCAGCCGGCTCCATCGAATTATAAGACGTTGTCACGTCAAAAATATATAAATATATAGAAAAGTCTACAAGCTCATTCTTCACTCACGACTCTCCGCCGCGCGCCGCGCTTTGCGCTAGACCACCACAGTATATCAATATTTTGCTGAGGTGTTATTTTAAAACTGCGATATCTTCTAACATGTTCATTGAAATCAAATTATTTTAATTGAAATTTTGTTCTTAATTAAATACTTATGATGTATAATATATTTATTTGAATAAGGATTAATACTATGTTCAAAACACTTCAAATAGTGCAGTATTTCGGGACAAATTATTTTACCATAAAAAAAGGTTATAGTGAGTCAACCTTAAAAGATAGGTACATATATGCTCACCAGGGACTTCCTTTCTAGAATATACCTGGTTCCCCGGCTATTAGTACCCGAGACGGCGTGCGGTTTTAGTCGGTTCGAGTCCGACATGCCACCGACAGGTGGTATCCGAGGGGATTTCCGCACGGAAAAAAAAAAGGTACATATATGCTGACGCGGATACATTTCTCAGAAATGTATCTCTTCGAAAATAATGTAAGACAGAAATGATTTCTGTCACACATTATATTCGTGTAAATCTTATGGTTTAAGGATAGCAGTGTGGTGTGATGTGTCATTTATTTTTAATGAAGGTACATACACTAAATGTTTTTTTTTTCATTGTTGTTTATTTATTTATGCTTTGTACATAATATAACAATAATTTCCTACATTTAAAGACATCAGAAATAAATGAAATAGTTTTCGAATGAATGAAATATTCTGATATCAGGGAAAAGTCTTTTTATACATAAATATACATACAAACACATGCATTTATATACAATCGTAAATATATGGAGATTATTTAATTGGTATCGAACTTCTATTGCGCTATATCAGGAGTAGGTACTATGCTAATATAATAGAATAATCTACCACATTGACACAACGCCATCTAGTCCCAAACTAAGCAGAGCTAGTACTGTGGGTACTAGACAACTGATATAAATACATATACACTTTTTTTTGTAAATACATACTTATTAAACATAGAAATACCCAGACCAAATCAAACATTAACGCAAATGTAAAAACAACTAATAAAAACTAACAACAACTAATTAATAAAATTACAACTTGTCAAATTACTAGAATTGTGTTTTTAAAATGAAAGTGATACAAGAATCCATATGATGAGCATTGTGATCTCGAAGATTGTAATGTTCTCTATTTAAAAGAAAAAGAGTACGTTGAGCACTTCTTAGTAAAACTATAATGCGATTCAGGCAGAGAGAACAACACCCTCTATTGACATTTAAGCTAAACATTATCAGTTAACGGAGGCCCCAATCATAATTCAGGGAGGCACTCAAAGTGCTTTCATACACTTGTGTCTAATTACTAATAAGAAGTGTAGCAGTGCAGATTCACACGATATATCGTATTAGTTTATATTGTTATTGAGTTGTTGTTTTCTTTGTGGGATTATATATATGCATAGACCAATAAAACAATTGTTTTATTAGTGTATATTATGAGTAAACCACACATGACTCAGTAAGTTTGGAGTTTAACTTACACATGTAAATATGTACATATATATTTGTATTTGACAGAATTATCTGAATCGCGTTATAGTTGTACTCACATTAGTACGATGATGAACTGAATGTGTAAAGTTCAAAGTGTAGATGCAGTGTATACTACTAAAAGCCCTAAAACATTAATAGTATACACTGCATCTACCCTTTTTATTAAAACAAAAAGACAACTTGTGACTTGATGTATACTATGTATTATACTCGTATATACTTACATATGTAAATTCTCGTGGCCCCTACGGTCGGAGTGGCGAAGAGTCCGCGCCGAATCATGAGCCCGGAATGCTATGGCGGAACGCATACGCAGGCTCTGCGGGCCTGGCACGACTTGAAATCTGAGCCGTTCTGCCGAGCTTCAAAGCGTGGATAGGGAGGAACGACTGTGTCACCGGTGAGTATCTTCGGTGAGTATCTGAATCGAATTGGACTTGAGGTCACGGCACTATTCCACCATTGCGACTGTCCTGCGTGGGAGTCCAAACGTCGAGTCTTGGTCGGACAGATCGGACCAAACCTGTCACCACCAGCATTGACCGCGGCAATGCTGGCGTGTCGCGAGGGATGGGCAGCCGCGGTCTCTGTGATGAGAGGGATGAGCCGGGGGTTGTCGTCCAAAGCGGGCCGCTGTTGCGCCTCTTACTGTGTAGAACAGTGAGACCCGGGAACTCCGGGAGTCCCACACACACCCTGCGTTTCCCCAACGGAGGGTATGGTAAGCAAAACAAACGTAAAAAAAAAACAAAAGAAGGCAGTTCAGATTCACACAGATAACTAGTGAGGAACATAAGTCTGCCTCCGCCTGATGATCAACACAATCATAGCACTCTTATATCCAGTCGAGAGAGCGAAAAATTATTAAACCAAATTATGAATTTTCCGGCAGAAAATTCCAATGATTTTCGACTCTAAATCATGGTCTAAATACACTATTTCTAATACATCAAGTCATAAGTTGTGGTTTTGCTTTAATAAAAAGGGTAGATGCAGTGTATACTATTAATGTTTTAGGGCTTTTAGTAGTATACACTGCATCTACACTTTAAGATTAATACAATCAGTAAATGATCGTACTAATATGAATACAACGATAACGCGATTCAGAGAATTCTATCAAATACATGTTTACATCATATGCACATACATGTGTAAGTTAAACTCTAAACTTTCGAAGTCATAAAGTGCTATAGAGGGCGTTATTCCTTCTGATGTTATTAAATGCCAAACTAACTAATTAATGTCTTGATAGAGGGTGATGTTCTCTCTGTTAATTTAAAATATATATCTCCGATCGTAACCAGATATATATATATATAAGAAACTGGATCCAAGTAGATCGTTAAAAATAGGAAAAATAAATAAAATTGAAAAAAAATAATTCTATGACAAATATTATAAGAAAAATCTATGATAGTTAAACTGCAGATTTGTTAGAAGACATGTTCGGGTATCAGCTATCTAACAAGGTGTAATAGTATAAGAATAGTAAACAATATCTAGTATAATATCTAGGATAGTATCAGAATTCATAGAATAAAACTTAGATGAAATACCGGGGAGTTAAGAATTAGCGTACAACCCGGTAGTATCAAAATCTATCAATAATCATCTTGACTTAGGTGGGACATCCATGCTTGAATTCGGCTTTTATGTTGACGAAGTTCTTTGTTTTAATTAGATGTTAAGATTTCGGTTTTCATAAATAGACTATCTGAATTTCTAAACTTAAACCCTTTCATGACATTTTCATTGACTATTAAGAGTATTGAAACCTTTATGTAAACCGTCATTTTGTGGTAGCGGTCATCTTGAAGTTAATTTGTTCCAAGCGACCAGGTCGGTCGCAAGTGTAGTAGCGTAAATATATATGTATGGCACAAAAAAAGAATTGAAAAATTATTACTTTTCAAACAATTTTCCGCATAATTTCATTTGCCAATAATTACTTAGCAAATAAACTCTTCGCAAATATTTTTTCTAAACAAATATCTGACGAACAAACATATTATTATTACGATAATTTGTCATGAGCACATCTACAAGAACACAAAACAGCATAACACTCAGCGATTCGCGGGGGCTAAGGGCCGACTGAGTGTACTTACTGGATGAACTAATTAAAACGTGTTGCACCCTTAAGTCGCATTAATCAACATACTTCGTTCGATTCGAGTGGCAACGTTTGATGTTCACCACCCGAGGTCAATGTATTATGACTGCATTTGTGCACTGATGTTGCAAGTTATGAAAACAAAAAAAAAACTTGTTTCTAAACCACTGAATATTTTATGTTCATATTTTGCATCAATCATCTAAAAGCGCAGAGTATATTTTATAAAGGTTTGTGGAAGCTTACAAACATCTGTATACATCAACTGGCAAGTTAAGTTTTTATTTTATTTTTAACTTTTTACTCGTGAACAAGCTGCTAGAACAAGTGTCTTAGAAGTTTGTGGATCACCTACATTTTAAAATGAATACAGTAAGCACATTATAGTACTAGTCAGAGTAAAACTACATATAAGGCGATTAACGCAGAGAGAACAACGCCCTCTATCGAGATATAAGGTTAACATTAATTGGTTAATTTGGAATTTGATAGTAGAAGTAACAGCGCCCTCTAAAGTAATTTAGCCGAACATGACTTAGTTAGTTTAGAGTTTAACTTACACATGTAAATATGTATATACATTATTGCATTTGAAATAATTCTCTGAATCGCGTTATAGTTGTACTCACATTAGTACGATGATGTACTGACTGTGTGAAGTTCAAAGTGTAGATGCAGTGTATACTACTAAAAGCCCTAAAACATTAATAGTATACACTGCATCTACCCTTTTTGTTAAAACAAAACCACAACTTGTGACTTGATGTATACTATGTAATATACTTATAATATATATTATGTAAACTTTCATGACCCCTACTAGTGTTTAACTCGAAGCATGTGTAGATAGTGAGCCAGGTTGCGTCACCTACTGATTCAGATACTCACTTGCCATGAAATGACCTGTACTGCCTTGACTAAATCAGTAATAATAAATAAACAACAATATTACGACACCAGAATTTCTACACAATCTGTTTAAAATTTCATTTATTTTATTTTGTGCTTCCAGAACCCTCTTTCTGTGCACACCCATCATGCAAAAGATTGGTTTTACACCCATGGCACCCACCCAAAACTAAATCACTAATAATAATAATAATAATGGCAGTACTGAGCAGTGACACAGCTCTGGCTTGAGTACCCTTTAATCTCAATGTCGAGAAAAACATAATGTATGGAATTCAAAGCTGGAAGTCTAAAATCGCAAAACTAAAAACAAGGACAAAAGAAGAAGTGATACTTTAATGGTTCATGGTATTCAAAAAGGCTATAAAGGTTTTGGTTTTATTAACACTTAGTAAATTACTGCTTTTATTTGAGGTGCACTAGCATCACCGCCTTTTTACGTGTGAAAACCCTTCGGTTCGTAACCCCACTGGGGCTTACAATGAGGCGGTGTGTCGGAATCAAACCGTCTAAAGCTATACAGTGCGCCTGAAATAGGAGGGATCCGGGTACAGCTCAACAGAAAACATGGAATGTGATTTTTTAGGCGCACGAGATCGCAATAAAATCACAAGACTTCTTCAACAGTAGTTTGATGTCTATAATGACATCATTGACGAATGGCAATAAAGCTGGGAAGAATCATCTTAGCTTACCTTTACCAGTTCTCTGCATCTGTTCGCGAGCGGTTATCGAGAACATGGCTTGAGGTTGATTACTGTGTCACTCAATTTCTTACAGGTCATGGTAACTTTTAGAGAAAACTGCATTGATTTAAATCAGTCGAATCAGTTGTGTCAATGCTCAACAACTGTGAACAGTCTGCTTATCATATCCTCTGGGAATCTTTGGTACAACGAACGTAACATGAATGGCTTACAGGTGACATCTGGGGCGGTGTACTGTAAGGATCTTGTGTCAACTAGGGTGAATTTCTGTGCTTTTGGGCGATTCTACAATACATATTATGGAAATCAAATATAGCTCACTTAGGACCCATAATATTTTAGTGTCCGTAGTGCTTCCCTGCTCAAAGGATGTTTGCCTATTATTACTTCATTTTGTCTCCCACTTTGCTAAGTATAGAAGTGAATTTATTCCATTTGCAACTCCTCTTAATTTCGTTGTGAGTTCCAAAACAGTTAATTTTATCCTGCGACTTCCTGAGTGTCATACCTCGATCTGTTTGTGGGTCACTGTTGTTGATCCTGGTTTACAGGAGTAACAGTGCTAGGCATGTAGAAGGCATCAAATTTATTAAAAAAACTATAAGAGTAAACAGCTGTTATTAAGACCTTCGGACAGTGGTGCTATTATGCTGCCAAATACAGCCTGTATAGTAAAAAAAATAAAATAGATGAAGGAAATTGAATAGTTCCTTTGTTTGCTCATTTTTAGCTCTATCTTCTTCCTTACAGAACACCAAATTTTTTGTTGTGTCTGCGGAATAATAATCTGACAAAACTTAATTTTGGTGATGCAATGGAACCTGTAGTTTATGATTTTTTTTTAATTTTTCGCCACTTTAGAAAAAGGGTGTAAGTCAGGTGGAGAGTTTTGTAAATGCCCCACTTTGAACCATCGTGGGTACGCCCATGAGATTAGGGTATAGCAGTGTCTGTCAAACTCCAAATAAAAATAAACCAATGAATGTTTAGCTTACATAGACATCTACCTGGTTGTAAAATATTATCGAAATCGTTCCAGCCGTTTAGAAGATTACCCGGAACAAACAGACAGACAGACAGACAGCCAAAAAAGTTTAAACTGGTTTTTAGGCATAGCTATAGTGGAAATAACCGTGTGAGCATGAAAAAAACATATTTATATTCATAGGCCGAATGCGAACAAAACTTTTGCTAGCGATGCCCAACAAATATAAAATGATAAGAGTGACAATTGTATCAGAGGCGTCACACGTCACATACGGGTGTCGGTTGTGTTAATACACTTGTCGACAGTTGTTTTATTATCATTTTTTGTATACTTTGAGATTACTATGAAGAATTGTAAAATTTCTACAAATATCAAGAGAAATTGATAGACTACGTCATGTTCGAGGCAGCTAATCCTGCTATGCAAGGAATCCTAGTGTGTGCAAAGGATCTGTCTGTAGTTGCCCTAAGTTCTCGTTGTATTTCCAAGGAACCGTAACTGAACGGAGATTTAAATAATCCTATATATGCTATGTGTAGTTATAGACAAGGTTACAAGCGTAAGTTATGATAAATATCGTACATACATCGGACGTGTTCATTTTTTTTATGGAATAGGGGGCAGACGAGCAGACGGGTCACCTGAACGCCTGCAACTCAGGAGTAACAAGCACTTTGCCAGCCTTTGAGGAAAGAGTACGCTCTTTTCTTGAAAGTTACGCTTTCGCGAACTTCGATTGGGTATTAGAGTTCGGCTACTGTTGGTTTCTATATTCCCGTAAGTGTGTGTATGTGAGTGTTTCACATTTTATCACTTCATCACTCACTGAGTTAAGGAAGTTTCTGATATGTTGAATTCATATGTGTGTGTTAGCGCAGAAGTAACTTATTAATATTTGACTGAAATATCGATAGATGGCGTTGATCTCTCTCGGTGAATCGCGTTATAGTTTAACTCACACTAGTAGTATGGTGTCTTAACTGTATTCATTTTAACGTGTAGGTGCTCTGCAAACGTCTAAAACACCTTGTTCTAGACGCATGCAGAGTACCACCGCAAAAAAGATTCATGATGGCGCTACCCGTCATGTAAATAATTAAACTCCGTGTTAATTTGTGGTTAAAAATATTAAAACTTATTAGATAAACTGTACAAAGGGTTAAAAGTGGACCTAAGGTCAGCGTTGAAAAGTGACAGTGTTATCTAAAAAAACCTAATTGGATTTACAAAAAGAGAAGGACTTATAAACTTTGTACTACAAGTTGGTGAACTCATATGATAATTTCATTCTTACGCCTAATTATATCAAAATGATACAGTGTGATATAGTGAAATAGACTAAGGTTGAACAAATAAGCCTTTTTTTCAATAGCATGTTTGCAAATTGTCTTATAATCGTAAAATACCGTGCTACAAAGACGGTTTTTTATTCAAACAGTGCCAGACCAAAAAACTGATACTAGCGACATCTATCGAAACACTATTACAATGTTAACCTAATCAATTAACTACATTAATTGACATGCAACTGATACATTGTGTTACAAAACTGTTACAAAACAATCGATTTATAACCACTAGCGACATATATTGCGACGTCAAAAATACAGTTCACTATTTAAATTTACACAATTTATTTGAACACCGTACAAGGCAACGTCATATTAACAAATTATGCATTAGACCATCTAAAACTGCACTACTTCATAAAAGTATATTCTGCATGGGCCCAAAAATATATAATAAGCTACCATCAGATTTGAAAAATGAAAAGAACTTAATTTTATTTAAGAAAAAGTTACATGCTATTCTAGTTGGTAAAACTTATTATTCGGTAAAAGAATACATGGAAGATAATATGTAGAATGATGTAAATAATGCACTACTTACATCTTCCTTTGACATACATCAGTACAGAAATTTTGACGTATTAATTTGACATATTATAGTTTGTATTTATTATTATTTGTTTATTATGTATTATTTAACTTAAGAACTGTATTATTATTTAGAAAATGACAGTATTGGATATTATTTTGTTATAATCAATAATTATTGTTAATTTTTGCATGCTGTGACATTCGGCTTAATATGGTGAAACTAGCTGTATCTTTTCCACCTGTTTTTCTTTTTGTATAACCCATATTATCGCAAATAAATTGAATTGAATTGAATTGAATTAAAATTACTGTTAACAAAGCAGTTTAACTTAGTTGTGTAAGTACTAGCTTAGCGATTCCTGAGACGTGAGATCGATCCTCAACACACGCAATACTTTTTGTGAATTGATAAAATTGCGATTCATTCATTCTGAACATGGATGAAACTATCTATGTGAATACTCAACGGAGAAAAAATAGACTTAACTACAGTAGCAGCGAACTTGACGAGATAATGGACATTTCACACCAAAGTCAACCAAATAGTCGCTATAACACACGAAAATGAGAAATGAAGGAACAGTTAGATAACTTAAATATTGAATTAAAAATAGCAAATACAGAAGTTGAAAATCTTAATCTGGAAAATATGCCTTAAAAAAGGGAAATACAAGCATATCAACAAAAAATAAAACTATATAAATCAGTAGGAGTCAGAGATACACATAAGTTTGGCAATAGGACACCTGTAATGTTTTATTCACCTCAATACCGAAGAAGTCTTACAGGAATTAATATGAGGGTAGGTTTACACAGAACAACATCGAATGAAACGCTAATGGGTGTAACAAAGAGTCAAAGTTCTCCGAAAAGTTATATACTCACCTCAATAATCGATAATCTTGATAATAATTTATCGATAGTGAAGTTTGATAGTAACTCGAAGAATTCTAATAAAAGAGATAGTATAGATATGGACACCATTGTTGACGAATGGCCCACTATAAACCGTGACCAGAGTTCTCCATTAAATCGCAACTTAACAATAAGTAGTTCTTTTTACATAGAAGAGCCAACTATACAGATTATAAGAAATGACATCAGCTATCTAAAACCACATACAACAGCTGATAATAAACCCAGAATCATAATTTTTGCGGATGAAAGTGGAAATCGGTTGAGAAAATTACTACATGACCAACTTGGTAACAGCTTCACGATTACATCGTTTATAAAACCTTATGCACCTATGTCAGAAATACTTAGTTCATGCGCAACATTGTGTCAGAACTTTACCAAGGAAGACTTTGTGTTAATTTAAGGTGGATCAAATGATAACAACCCGTTAAAATTACAATCCTTTTTATACTACACAGTAAACCAAATCAAAAACACAAATGTCTTAATTGGCGAGGTTCACAAAAATAGATACCTAAATGTGTACAAACTGAATCAAATGTTAAAATATATTAGTCATAACTTTGAAAATAAGTTCTTCGTTAATTATGGAACACATTTAAATGAATTTAGTTTGATCAGTAAATTGTGTGTAAGTAGATTATTCCATAGGGAAATATTGCGCTTGCAATATAAACACAGGTATCAAAGTTATTTAAACGCAGCATCTAGTATTCAAGGTGAGACTTCTAGTATGTCTAAAAGCTACCGCAATTTGTATACTCAGACTGAGAACAATACTCACCTTAAATTTTTAAGTGTAGACGCAGAAACACAAACAGATTGCTGTACTGTTAAAGTTGTTGATACTGATTTTTTTCGTGATGAATGATAAATTAACATCTGAATTAGCAAATGACATAAAAAATAGCACTCGTACAACTCTGGACCCCCATACAATTAATCTTAATGTCTTCCATCAAAACGTTTGTGGTATAAGTAATAAAAAAGATGAATTTGAACTTTACCTTAGGACTCAGCCGGAACTTGATCATGTTTGTTTATCGGAACATTTTCTTAATAAATTTTCAGCTCCATTATTTAGTCTTAGTGAGTATAAGTTGATAACATATAATACAAGAATAAAGGGGTGGTAGTCTTATTCTAGGTCATATGAACCGTGAAGCGGTTGAGTGCCCCCAAATTAATAAACTATGTAAAGAAGAAATATTTGAAATTTGTTGTATAAGAGATCTTACTACTGGACTGTACCTGTGCTGTTGCTATCGAAGTCACGATGAAGGAAACTTTGAATTGTTTATGAAAAATTTAGAAATAATGCTTGAATTTGGGAAGGAAGGCTTTAATCTGTGGTGATTTTAATGTTAATCTACTAACAGACAATAAAAAAAGGTCAGAATTTCTAAATCTTTTGCGTTGCTAGAACTTTTGAGCTCTTGTGCACACAGCTACTTTCATACGTAATAATTCAGTTTCATGTATTGACAATTTTTTAACAAATTTGGCAGATGAAAATATAGATAAAATTTTCAATGACCACAATGGGTTAGCAGATGGCCACAGTGGGATTACATGTGGACTTATGCTACAATGCGTTACAGATAATAAATTAGCTGCGGATCAAACCATCTCTTTTGAAAAAATAATAATTAATAACAAAAATCATGACATTTTTAAAAATATTTTATTAAACTCTGACTGGACCTCGATGAGTGTTAACACTTTTTTGAAGAGATTTAATACATGTTTCAAACGTACATACTAGAAAAAAACTATAAAAGTTAATGCAAAAAAGAAAAGTAGTGGTATTAAATGGTCAAGAAAAGGTATTAAAGTATCAAGCAAAATGAAACGTTTTCTGTGTATAAGTGGTGGAAGTTGTCTCAATGAGTCCATTTTAGTGTATCGAAAAAAATATGTGGGACTTTTCAAGAAAATAATAAAATCCGCTAAGAGAATATCTGTTTAAAGACAACTAGCAAACGCCAAAAATATAACAAAAAAAATCTGGCAGTTAGTAAATCGGCATAGAAGTAAAACTAATTATGGAACAGTTAAAAATATTGAAATTCAACATAACAATAAGAAAATTGATGACCCCGCCCTCGTTACAAATATGTGATATCTATAAGACACACATATTTAAAAAAAGAGTTAAAGCCTTCTTATTGGAAAAATGTTATTATTCTGTAAATGAATTTACTGGCTCATCTTGTAACTGACATTAAAATCCTAGGGACATGTTAGGGATATAATTATTGTGTGATCTCTTGTTTCCTTTGACATGACAATTCTAACTGACATTTAGTTTGCATTAAGTACCTGTTTGAAATTTAATTTATTTTGTTTGACATTATATTTTTGACATCGAGTGATTCATTTTGTTGATATGACTGGTTGGAGTTGTGAATGTTATATGTATATTTGAAATGTTTTTAACTTATTTTAGATGGTTTAATGTGAATTGTTTTTAGAGATTATATGTTACTTTTCTTTTCTCACTATTATGAAGTATTATATTCAGACACAATTGTAATAAATTGTTAATGAATTAAATAAATAAATACCAGCAAAAGCACAACCTATCACTTGATTATATACATATATAGTATCCGTACAAAATCAAAATATTGACATATTCCTCGTTCGTATAGGTCATCATCTCCAACAGTATCAGAAGCATAAATAAAAGTCCAGTTAATAATAGTTACTAATGAATTTGAAAAGGGAAACAGTTCATAAATAAAAGCCCAATTTTTAACTAGGTACTACCGGGTTGTACGCTAATTAGTTACGTATTAAGTTTTTTCTAGGAATTCCAAAACTGTTTTAGACTATTATAAAAGAAAAGAAACAGGGGTAAAAAACCAACACTATGGGTACTATACACAAATGCGTTGCCGGTCTTTTAGGAAGGAGTACGCTTTTCTTCTTGAAGGTTTTAAGATCGTATCGGGCTGGCAATATCACAGACGATAGCTTGTTCCACAGATTGGTTGTGGACACAAGTGATGTGAAAAGACTAAGGAAAGCGAACCAGTTACTTTATAAATCAATCGAAACATCGATTTGTAATCGATTAAAAAAAGAATTAAGTCTTCAACATATTTTTATATTTTGACTATGGCAATAATTTGAACAGTTTTGTCAGGCAAAATATAATAATATAAAAGCTATTTCATATCTTATTAATTTGAAAAAAAAAAACTCCCATGAATATCTATCATTCTAATGGGACATTTTGATGTTATTTTTATCACCGTGCGTGAGAAAAACCAGTACCACAAATGGTCATTCTCCTTTATTTCTTTTGCTATTATTAACCGTCTACTCCGGCAAAGTTTAAGTTAACTACAACTTTAGTAATTAAAATTATAAAACTGTATAAACTATACAAAAACAGTAAAAAACATAAAATAAAGGATAAACATTTTTTATAAATAAAGTGGAATATCTTGAAGGTTAGGTTTGGGATATGGTATTTCATAGTTAAATCTGTCAGAAATGGTGGTCAGAAGTGTTTAGGTCGACTGACCCAGTAACCCTGTATATATATATATATATATGTATATATGTGTGTATCTCGAACTGAAGTGTACTTATATTATAAAACCATTCAACTGATGAAAAGCTACATTTACGGGAAACATTGACTACTTTAGGCAGGTGGAGCCGCGGGTTAATCTCGTCTTATATAATATACTAGCTGACCCGCGCAACTTCGTCTGCGTCTCTCAATAGTAATAAATTTTCTCCGTTTTTGAAACATTCTTCATTGGTGCTCCGCTCCTATTGCTCTTAGCGTGATGATATATAGCCTATAATATATAGCCTTCCTTGATAAATGGGCTATCTAACACTGAAAGAATTTTTCAAATCGGACCAGTAGTCAACAAACAAACAAACTCTTCAGCTTTATAATATTAGTATAGATATAAACTTAGAAACGCTAAAAAATCCGTTAATTGCGCCTCATCTGATCGTGTGATTGTTGGCGAATTAGATATTGGAGTGTTGTGATTATATGAAGCAGGTTAATGTAGTATGTTCCTCATTAGTTATCTGATTCAGTTACTTACTGAAGCAACCATGCCCAGTAAGCATCTGCGTCAATCAGTAGGTGACGCAACCAGCCTCCCTAACTACCCACGCTTCGAATTTAACACTTTATCTTCAGGGCCAAGAAAATTTATCTTTATTATTTATTATTGCATTTATTTACAATAAATATAATATAAATCAAGTTACAAGTTGTGGCTTCTTTTAAACGACGTAGATGGAATGCACCGTTCTAGATTATTTTAGAAGGTTGCATTCCATCCACACTTTGAAATGATTACAGTCAGTTTATCATAGTACTAGTGTGAGTTAAACTATAACGCGATTCAAACAGAGAGAACAACGCCCTCTATCGAGATTTAAGCTAAACATTCATTGGTTTATTTGGCGTTTGGCAGACACTGCAAAAAAATATGCGTATTAACATACACAGGTTACTAGAGGCTGAAGGTGGGGAGGTAATATAATGGTAATGTAAGTAATCTGATGTGAGGTAATGTAAGCATAAACTTAAAATTAATGGTATGAGTATGCTATGAAGAATTGAGAAATTTCTACAAATATCAAGAGAAATTGATAGACTACGTCATGTTCAGGTGAGGCAGCTAATCCTGCTATGCAAGGAATCCTAGTGGAGGTCCAAAAACGGCATAATGTGTGCAGAGAATCTGTTTGCAGTTCATCTACGTCATGTTATATTTTCAAGGAACCATAACTGAACGGCGATTTAGATAATCATATATATACTATGCGTAGTTATAGGGTTTCAAGCGCAATAAGTTATATCAAGTACTCGCACATTTCTAAATTACCACACATTCCACATTTTTCCGATACCCAATATTTAGAACTAAATACTTTATTGATTCCATAATGTAATTCGTACAGTTGGTAAAACTCAAGCCAGGTGTCTGGCCCCGTCGGTTATATAATGCACATTAATGGTACGTGCAACGCATCTATGATGAGACTTGTCTTGACTTGTATACATAGATAAGGACCTTAATATAACAGAAAACAAAATACAGGGAGATATATCTAATATAATAAAGTGGGCACACGATAACGGCATTATTATAAATATAAACAAAACAAAATGTATATTCGCCCCCTTATCTCAGACGTGCAGACCGAGTGTAACGCATAATAGGGCATAGCTACGACTGTATGCATAACAATAAACAGTCATGCGCGTGCGCAAGCATTGAGGTGGTGGAGGATTACAGGTACCTGGGCCTAGTTATTGATTCTAACGTCTGGTGGCAGATACTTATAACGACTTTATGTGATTCGAAACTAAGGGCAGTCCTAGTGAAATTCCAGCGCTTTGCAACCTCCTTTTTTTTTCTTTTCATGCGCAAATCCCCTCGTGCGGAAATCCCCCCTCGTGTGGGAACCCCATGTTCCCTCTCTGCTCCCTGGAAGCGAGCGCGTTGCGAAGCGCGCCACCCCAGCCTGCTTCTGCTAGGGTGACAGATGGCCTCACATGTCACCCCCAGGCCTGCGCTTATGGAGGACGGAGGTCGTTCTGCGATCTCCGGCGCCTGAGTCGCCTGCGGTACCTGGCACGTCCCCGGGCCTGGCGGGCCGGGAGAGTTCTAAACCTCTCCCGGTCCTGCTCCGCCGTCTCCTTCGCGAGCATAACTTTCGGCTTTTCTTGGAGTGTAAAATGCTACCATAAGAAGGTATTGTTATTGATAGCAACAGAGCAACACGGTAGCGATGATTTCAACTTTATAAACCACGTCCGAGACGAAACAATGGTAATGTTGCATGTACCCACATGTCATAATTATTATGGAGAAAGAAATCGTAACTATATAGTCCCTAAACAACCGCCAGCTATTTTGAATAGAACTGATACAAAGCGAACATTTAAAAAGAAAACATGACTTTCTGTTAGAAAGCCTTAGTAACGTAATGTAAGATCAAAAATTGACATTGTAATGTATATAGTGTGTGTATGTATGTGTATACGCACTTACATATCTGTGTAACGTAGGTGTGAATCTAACCATAATCCTTAAATCCTGTAATCAAATTGCTTGTATGTAAATAGCATTGCCATGTACTCGTAATGTATGTGTGTGTGTTGTGTTGTTAATTGAAAGGGAATTGCATCTGCCCACAAACTGTTATACAGTTTGGAAGAAGCGTAATATTTCTGTGGCATGTAATTGTGTTGATAAAATCATTTTTTAAACGCTTTATATTAGCTTCACTTGTATGTTTGTTTGTATGTTTGTATGTTTGTAACCGACTCCTTTGGGCGTGATTTTAAGTGACTTTAAACGGTCAGAATTCGTTCAAACTTTATAGATATATCGAGGACCGATGACAATACACTAATTAAAAAAAAAAATTAAAGTTTTAAAAATCTAAAAACCACGCTTTCTATAGAAAACCAAACTAAAAAATTTAAAATAAATTTGAAAAAAAGCGTGGGGTGCTTTTTACTATTGACAGCAGGCACCCAACGCAGCGTGTTTTTAGTTTTTTAAAACTATAATTTTTTTTATTTTCTTTTTTTTTTTCATCATGGACCCTGTTGGACACAGCATGGAAGAAAGTGAGAGGGGAGTTATTTTTGTTATATGTCACACATCACATTAACAGGCTTTAATGGTCCACTACTGCACATAGCCCTCTCCTAAGAAAAGAGGTTTTGGCCTACTATACCACGCTGGCCAAACGGGTTGGCATCGGGTTTATTTCAGGTTTTCCTTCTCTGTGCAGAACTATTGTCCTGCGTAGTTGATTCCCTTAGCCGGCTTTTACGACTCCCACAGGATAAATATGTAGTGACAAGTTGTGGTTTTGCTGGTATGTGTTCTGCATGCGTCTAGAACAATGTGTTTTAGACGTTTGCAGAACACCTACACTTTAAAATGAATTCAGTCAGTACACCATAGTACTAGTGTGAGTGAAACTATAACGCGATTCACAGAGAGAGATCAACGCCATCTATCGAAATTTCAGTCAAATATTAAAAAGTTACTTTTGCGTTCACACACATACATATGAATTCAACATATCAGAAACTTCCTTAACTCAGTGAGTGATGAAGTGATAAAATGTGAAACACTTAAGTGGGAATATAGAAACCAAGAGTAGTCTCTAATACCCAATCGAAGTTCGCGAATGCGTATTTATCATAACTTTTTGCGCTTGTAACCTTGTCTATAACTACACATAGCATATATAGGATTATTTAAATCTCCGTTCAGTTACGGTTCCTTAAAAATATAACGAGAACGTAGGCGAACTATAGACAGATAGTCTCCACACATAATATGGTTCAATTACAATAAGCGTTATTGGACCTCCACTAGGATTCCTTGCATAGCAGGATTAGCTGCCTCGAACATGACGTAGTCTATCAATTTCTCTTGATATTTGTAGAAATTTCACAATTCTTCATAGCATACTCAAAGTATACATAAAAATAATAGTTTTAAAAAACTAAAAAACACGCTTTTTATAGTAAACCAAACTAAAAAACATAAAATAAATTTTAATAAATTTGAAAAAAAGCGTTGGGTGCGTGTTGTCAATAGTAAAAAGCACCCCAAAGCGTGTTTTTTAGTTTTTTTTAAACTATTTTTTTTTATTAGTGTATTCTCATCGGTATGTAATGTATAAAAACCAACTCTGTATAATTCATTTTAAAATTATGATAAATAAAAAATATTCATACTAGCTCATTTTTTACTATATGCCTTTCATCCCGGTCTGCTGTGGAACCCCCTCTATCTAACCAAATTTGGTACGAGCCCAGCAATGCCGCTTTGAAAATTTGTTCAAGGAAAAAGCTTACTGAAGCAATCCAAGGTCTTTAAACAGGTTATAGACGGATTTAACCCTCGGGTATACCCCTCGCACCCACTTCCACGGTATACAACGCAACGAAATAACCATTTTTAGTTATTTCGTTGGTTTAGTCAAACTACTTCTTAGCTTCAAGCTATACATATTATATAGATAGATAAAACAAGATTTGCTAACCTCGAATCTAGTTGTTGAATACCCTTATTTTCAATTCAATTTGCGACAAGAACATACATAGGAATAAAGCGGCGGTCTTTGCATTTTATCTCTAGAAAAAATTAACCGTTAATACTTGAAAATAATAGTTTTAAAAGAAATTGATTGTTTCAAAACTTTTCTCACGGTTAAATCTTGGGTGACATTCGACTAAGTTCGACAGGTATTCTGTGAGGAGAAATAGCCTAAGTTACTTCTTACATAGACAGCTACCTGCTAGTAAAATATCAAATTCGGTCCAGCCGTTTCGAAGATTACCCAGAACAAACAGGCAGTCGGACTGACAAAAATATTTTAACTGGCTTTTAGGCATAGGCATCGTGCAAAAAACCGTGTGAGCATGAAAAAAAGCTATTATTATGACATTACAAACAGACACTTCAATTTTATTTATTTGTATAGAAGATACATCAAGTTACAAATTGTGGTTTCTTTTAAACGACGTGGATGGAATGCACCGTTCTAGATTGTTTTAGAAGGTTGCATTCCATCTACACTTTAAAATGAGTACAATCAGTTTATCATAGTACTAGTGTGAGTTAAACTATAACGCGATTTACGCAGAGAACACAACGACCTCTATCGAGATTTTAGCTAAACATTCATTGGTTTATTTGGCGTTTGGCAGACACAGCTAAACACTCGAAGAATAGGTAACCATTTTAATTAGGAGCGTAAAGCAGACACATGGTCATATGCTATTTTTAGTTATAGACAAGGTTACAAGCGCAATAAGTTATGATAAATATCGTACATTTAAAAAATTAAAATATAGATAATAGAAATATTTAGAATCACAAAGAAATTAAATTGCAGGAGTGCTCAACAAGACAAAATAAGTGTAGCAGATCTCATCAGATAAATATTTAACGCGGTCCCTACACTCTGCAAGCCTGTACTACATTACATCGGATGTGTGCATTAGCGAACTTCGATTGGGTATTAGAGTTCTACTACCTTTGATTTCTAAATTATCACACATTCTACATTTTTCCGATACTCAATATTTAGTACTAAATACTTAATTGATTCCATAATGTAATTCGTACAGTTGGTACAACTCAAGCTAGGTATCAATCATGGACCCTGTTGGGCACAGCATGGAAGAGAGTGAGAGGGGAATTATTTTTGTTATATGTCACGTATCACATCAACAGGTTTTAATAGTCCACTGTTGGACATAGCCCTCTCTTTAGAAAGGAGGTTTTGGTCTACTATACCACGCTGGCCAAACGGGTTGGTATAAGGTTTGTTTCCTTCCTTCCTAGTGGCCTTCTCTTTTCAGTGTCCTGCGTAGTTTAATCCCTTAGTCGGTTTTTATGACGCCCACGGGATGAATAGAGGTCGTGATACGCAGTATTATCAATCCGTCACCACACAGACTTACTTTTTTTATATGTATTTATATAATTTAATCTGTATAATTATAAAATCAATATTTTTGGGGCATATATATCGATAAATAGAGGTTGGTCTAATTTAATGACATGGCTAATCGCACTATGTGTAGTTATAGATAAGGTTACAAGTGCAATAAGTAAAGATAAATATAGTACCGGACCGGATAATACGGACGTGTGCATTCGCAAACTTCGATTGGGTATTGGAGTTCTGGTACTCTTGGTCTCTACATAGTATGCAAGTGTTTCACATTTTATCACTTCATCACTCACTGAGTTAAGGAAATTCCTTCGTATATATCTACAATTCTTGTTTTTAGGAATAACTATTAAGTTTCAAAAACACACATTTGTAGTTATAATGAAATGGTTGCCCGTACAGAGCGTGTCCTGAAAGACCTGGTCAACATCGTGGGCGAAAGGATAAATAACTATTATATATAGTAGGTATACCTATTTAATAGCGGCACAATTATGTTATCAATATTTTCGTTCGCAAATTGCTTATAATACATTCATAGCTAAAATCGTAACAAGGAATATTATTATATTCGAATAAATCAAATATTGAATGACAGTAAACAATCTTCAAGTTAATTCTATTAGTAATACCGGTTCGATAGCCCCAATAATTATATTTTACAAATATTATGAACATATAAGTATTATTTTAACAATGTAACTAATTAATTTATAAACACACAAAATCACGTAATACTTAGCCACAAGTCACGTGAGCCATGAAACTTTTGGATGTTCGGTATTATTTATACGAACCAATTGCAGGCGAAATACCTATTCGATCGGACAGAAGTGAAATTAACTTGTTGAAGCCATTTTTTTTTATGGAATAGGGAGCAAACGATTTGACGGGTCACCTGATGGAAAGCGACTACCGCCGCCCATGAACGCCTGCAACTCAGGAGTCACAAGCGCGTTGCCAGCCTTTGAGAAAGGAGTACGCTCTTTTCTTGAAGGTTTGAAGGTCATATCGGTCCGGAAATACATCAGCCGATCACTTGTTCCACAGATTGGTAGTGCGAGGCAAAAAGTGTCTTGTCAAAAAGATTAATTTAGTTTCATGGAGCTCAATAGCCCTTGTTACGATATACAGGGTTTTCCAACAAGAGGTGTTATTTTGAATCACCCGGTATTTCGGTAGCTGTCACTTTAGAAGCTTTTATTTTTTGACATTTGACAAGTAGAAACTACGCCATTACTAAAAATGGCACGATACACACTTCAACAACGCATTGAAATTATTAAAATTCACTACAAAAATGGTGAAAATCTTGCAGTCACAGGTCGCAAAACTAAAGCATTTTTTGGTCGTCGTGAAGCACCTTGTCGGACCGCAATACAGAAATTGGTGGAAAAATTCGAGCTGTTGGGACAAGTTAGTGATGTGAAGAATAAAACCCATGCACGTCGCTCTAGAACAACTGAGAATATTGGTGCTGTAGCCCAAAGTGTTGAAGAAAACGCAGGTTTGTCCATTCCTCGTCGTTCTTTGGAATTGGGCATTGGGAAACGTCATTACACCGTATTTTGCATAAAGACTTGGGTCTTAAGGCTTATAAAGTTCAGTTAACACAAGAACTCAAGCCGGCCGATCATCAACGACGTCGTGTCTTTGCTGATTGGGTACTTGAAATGCATGAAAATGATGAGGCCCATTTCCACCTAGGAGGCTATGTCAACAAGCAAAATTGTCGCATCTGGGGCTCAGAAAACCCAAGAGTTATTGTTGAGAAGCCTCTCCATGCTCAACGTGTGACTGTTTAGTGCGGTTTATGGTCCGGCGGGGTCATTGGACCTTACTTTTTCGAAAATGAGGTTGGATCAACACTTACGGTGAATGGATTGCGCTATCGAGATATGGTTAATGATTTTTTATGGCCGGAGTTGGATGGTATTGATCTGGACAACGTTTACTTTCAACAAGACGGCGCTCCGTGCCACACAAGCAACGAAACCATTGCTCTTTTACGGGAAAAGTTTCCTGACCGTGTTATCTCTCGAAGAGGTGATCACAATTGGCTACCGAGATCTTGTGATTTAACACCTTGCGACTTCTTCTTTTGGGGCCACGTGAAAGATAAGGTCTACGCCAACAAAGATGGAATTCGTAAGGCTATCGAGGACATAGGGCAGCCACTTTGCGATTTGGTTATGCAAAATTTCATTAAAAGGATATGGTCCTGTAAGCGTGGTCGTGGTAGCCATTTGGCTGATGTTATCTTCCATTATTAACGGCATACCTTCCTCTTTATTATAAAATAAACAGCCGATTATTTATCTTCAAAAATTGCATTTTTCTTTGAATACTAATATAACACCTCTTATTGGAAAACCCTATATATAGCCACGGCTTCTTAAGGTTTCATAAAACGAATGCCTCTTAGTTAATCTTATATTTTTGCAAATGAATAAAAGTCACAAGGAACCACACCTTCGTTAGACAAATATTCGATAGTCAAACGTTGTCGTGGTGGATGCTGCTTTTTTTACTGGCCTATTCTAAAATCTTTCAGTGTGATCTACGTTTTTTTTAATTTATTGTTTTTTTCCTTTTTTTTTTGATGTGTATTTCTTACTCATCAGAGGTGAATTTTGTCACTCTTCCTACCTACTTAACTTCTTTGACTCTGTTTTTGTTGGTGTACCCTTTGAAATAATTAATAGACCAAGGCGATACTTAGTCATCGGAATCTGATTCTTTGGAATTGTGAACCTGTATGATTAATGAATATCTGTAATTAATTAGTAATTAAAAATATACATGTGATTTATATTATTATAAATATTTCTACATTTTATTGCCTATTTTTTAGGCTAATTTAAATAAACTGCACTACATTTCAGCTTTCCAGGACTTGAAGAAGTGCCTTATGAATTTTGATGGTCATCAGTGAGTCAGTGACGAAATCAGATTTTTTAAAATATGCATGAATAAAATGTAATGTCTACTAAATACTCGTAGGTCTTTACCTACTTAATACTACCTTAATAGGTCTTTACCTATGTAGTTGGAGATTTTTAAAACCAGCATTTCCAGATTTAATTTCCTGTGGACTGGCGGGCAATTCGAAATTCAAATAAATTTACAGTCGTTTATTTTTAATAGTGTTTTGTTTTTGTAAATTTGTGGTATTTTTTGCGCCATTGATGAAATGAAAGTTCGTACAACTTTCGAATATGAGTTCCTACGTGGAAATACCGCTGTGCAACAATACGTTACATTAACGACGTGTACATGCTTAATACTGCTTGCATAAACACGGTCCAATATTGGTTTAATCGTTTTAGATCTGTAAATTTTGAATTAAAGAACGAGCCTCGCGGTCGGCCGGTAACTATAGTCGATAACGACGAATTTAAGGCGATAGTGTAAGGGATCAACTCAATCTACAGCTGAGCTTGCTTTGAGCTTTAGAGTTAGTGTCAAAACAACATTGAAGCACTTGCGTCTAATCGGAAAGATAAAAAAGCTGGATAAGTGGGTGCCATACGGACTAAGCGACCATCAACGAGGCTTACGCATTGAAGTATGCATAGTACTACTGAATCTGCATGGAAACGAGGGAATTCTGAATCGAATTATTACCTGCGATGAAAATTGGATCCTGTACGACAACCGTAAGCGTTCGTACAAGAGGGTAGACCCCTATATACTCGTAGCACCTAATCAATGTGCTTAAAAACAGATTGCCCATAGGAAGATGATGATGACTGTCAGGTGGACCAGCGCTAAATTTGTTCATCACAGCTTATTACCGAAATGGCAGAACATTGACAGCAGATATCTATTGCCAAGAGTTGCAAGCTGGTCAATTGCTCTTCACCATTGTTTCTCCGGGACAAAGCCCGAGCTCACACTTTACGACAGACCCTCGCAAAGCTACAAAATTACAACTGGCAGCTCTCCATCACTCATTGTGCTCACCGGACCTGGCCCCAATAGATTTCTACTTTTTTCGAAATTTAGTCAATTTTTTAAGTTGTTAAAAATTTAACACCCGAGAGGCAGAACAATCCAAAACAAATCCAGCTGACATCTATAGTAAAGGGCTAAACGAAATGCCATTAAAATGGCAAAATTGTATAGAATATTTGAGTCAGTAATTCGATTAGCCAAAATAAAGAAAATACCAAAATTTTCATACAAATCTCAAACTTCATAGGTAAAGATCTAATATACGAGCTATGCCATTGCAATTTTTTATATTTAATAAGGTTACTTTTGACATCATATCAGGGCCTCAATTCTGCTATTTTATTTATTATAACTACCGATATTTATACCGATGAGAATAGCTACTCGATGGCATCTCAATAGCGTGTCAGTGGTATGACACTGGCTTGGCGTAATAGCAGAATTGAGGCCCAGGAGAATTTCGTTTATCTGGTATAATCCAAACCTAAGTTATGAAGGTTCAAAAAACGCTTCGAGAAAAACTAGTTAGGTAGTGCATTTCGCTTCGCTTTGCTCGTCTTGGCGGTGGCACAGGTTATACTACCGTACCACCAGAGGCACCAGATAATATTTATTGTCTTTCACAAAGGTTAAATTAAAATCTATAGTATATTACAAAATATTTACTGTCCACCTTAGTGCGAGACTGGTATCTAGGAAGATCCTGTCAGACTGATTAAAAGGGTTATTATCATAATTTGATCTTTAACACTTAAAGTGCTTTTTAGAATTCAAGCGAAATTCAAATTTACAAAGCGGAAAAGAACGATTAATAGTATGAAAATCTCAGTTGAAGTAATTATAATTTAGTAAGTTATTTTAATGATGTTGAATACTAAGTAATTTGGTCCTATGAAACAGTGGAAGCGATTGAAAAGAGTTTGAAAAGTTTAAATTATGTTGGTCGTTTGTTTTGGGTTCATTAATTACTCTAGGGGCTTTTCTTTTCTTTTTATCATTAAAATTATTAGTTTCTGTTTTATTAGCCAGGGCAAACGAGCAGACTCAGGGTCATCTGAGGCCTAAGTGTGAATTCATTTCACATCTCTCGCCCTTGACAGCAAGCGCGGTGTTGCGATTGATTAAGATTAGAATCCCACCGCTGAACGCGGCCACCATGACGATCGAGTATATATAAAATAAACTCGCACTTGGCCCTTTGATGTTATGTTAATGCGACTACCACCGCCCATGGGCACATGATGTACTCAAGAAACTCAAGTCCTGTCCTCAAGGGGTGTTTACCTTACTCACTCTGTGAACAGCAGCGAAAAAATTGTTTTACGCTCGTTTATTATCTATCGCTAAATAAATGCATCTTCTAAGAACTCAATATTTTATTAAAGTAATTTATATATGTGGCTACTGTGGATATCAACGCTCCAATAACGATACGAGTCCTGTAATCATCCCATTCATATTAAATTAGTTACTATTTTTCTCAAATACATTAATTTGTTGGAAGTTGTTACCCGTATCCTTAGCATTAGGGCGGGAAGCCGTTGGATGCGTGTAGCACAGTACCGGTTGTAGTAGCTAACCTTAAGGAAGGCCTATTTCCAGTTTATCATGATTTGTCATTAAATACGTTACCTACTTTTTACGTCTATCAGTTTGTACTTGATAAAAGTAGCCTAAATGCTATTCTAGACTAAAATCTATCTCTGTGGCAAAATTTAATCAAAATGTGTTGTCAATCTGACGTGATGGAATAATAAACATTTATACTTTGATCCTCACAAACCCCCACTTTTATTACATTTTAAGGTTGATGGCAATAGGCTCGCCCTTATTGCGTAGATGGGGTTAGAAGATTGTACTCAGCAAAATGTTTTTTGGATAAACACGTGAATATATTTATGGAATACTAGCTTTTGCCCGCGGCTCCGCCCGTAAAAATTAGCCTGTTACTCATTGATATAGTAGTTTTCCATTGGTGAAAGAATTGAAAGGTTTAGGCGTGGAAGCGTAACAAACAAATTCAATTTCACATTCATAATATGAGTATGGATGATATATTTGTAGTATGTATGTATTATGCAGACACGAATTATGTCACAATCGGGTCGTCCCAACACTTCATAGCCGATTACGTACCATAAGATGGAACCATCTTGTATCGTTTTAAGGTGCACGTATCCTAAAAGGCTCCGTCAATTTCGAAACTTAAATTGGTAATTTCTAACAAGTCGTACTCGTGTCTAGTGATAATATGAGTCGTATCATTCTAATATGTGTGTTTAAACCGTGAACTTTCACGTTATAAATTTCCAAAAGCCTCCCTTGAACTGACAAGTAGTTAATCCTAAGTAGTTATAAACCGGGTTACAAGTACAATAAGCGATGCTTATTGCAAACCACCGGACCGAGTGCTTGTTAGCAAACTTTGATTAAAGGTTGCTGTAATCTATTGGCATGGTGTTTCAGAAATAACTTTTAAGATTAAATATATATATATATATACATGTGTGTGGCAAACTCAACGCACACTTGTTATATTAATACAGTTTGTGAAAACTCAAAACTATTCAATTATAATTTGCTTTAAGTCTCGATAGAGGGCGTTGTTCCGTCTGTATGAACCACGTTATAGTTTTACTCACACTAGTACTATAAGGTAAATCATGTATTATTTTTAACCGGGGAGCAATACAAATCGCTAGAGCCTTTGTCGTAGCGCTTTGTATTGGTCTCGTTTATTATTTTAATTTTAAAGAAATTGATTAAATGACAAAATATTTGTATTAATATCCCAGTCCCATTATCCCACCCAAGACTTGTGGTAACCATTACTCTCTCTTATTATTGGTCTTTTTCCCCCCTAATTTACCTACTTTCATTGTCTTGTCTGAGATTGATGTCACTTTGTCAGACATCACGATATTTTGTGCCGATTACATCTTACAACGACACTAAATCGTTCCGTCAATTTCGATAGTTCTACTCATGTTCGTGTCGTGACACGATATGAGTAGTACAATTCTAATGTGTGTCATTAAATCCCTAAACTCATAAATTGCTAGGAGACTCCCTTGAACTGAGAAGTAGTTAATGCTATTTGTGCCTAGTTATGAAAAGAGTTGCAAGCGCAATAAGCGACAATAATTGCAGTCCATCGGACCGCGTGCTTGTTCGCAAACTTCTATTAAAGGTTGCTGTAATCTATTGGCGTAGTGTTAAAAAACAATACTAATAAGACAAGATCTTCTTGTTTTAACACAGTTTCATAATTCCTCTGGATAACATTTACACACATTATTTATCTGTTACGCATTAATTTTTGCGCGTGTTAAGCTTCAAACTATTTAATTATAACTTGGCTAAGTCTCAATAGAGGGCGTTATTCCGTCAGGGTGAACCGCGTTATAGTTTAACTCACACTAGTACTATAATGTAAATTATGTATTGTTTTTAACCGGGGAGCAATACAAATCGCTAGAGCCTTCGTCGTAGCGCTTTGTATTGGTCTCGACTTTTATTAATTTTAAAGATATTAGATATATGACAATGGTACTAATTCAGTTGTTGACACAACTAAACTAAAATTTCTCTAAAATTCTCTTATTTTAGTGATGCGATTTAAAAAATGCTATTCTATTGTCAAGTCGAACTAAATTTGATGTTCAATAAGACAGCATTAAATTTAAATCTGACATCACTAAAAGTTAAAAAGGCAAGTACATCACTAAAAGTAAAAGGTACCGTTGTAAACAGAATTAAGAAAAGAATTAGAAAGAGAATTAAGAAAATTAAGAATGAATGATAAAGAGTGAATTTAAAAATGTTTTGAAATGATATAATTAGGTTTTTAAAATTCCTGTAAATGATTATTAAAACACATAATAGATCAAATAGTAAAGAAAATTTGTATTTCTTTAGTTATAGCTAAGTAAATACAGTTTTACTCAGTTCACATACCTAGGGACCCACAGTAAACCTTTTTCGTTATGTAACTAACCGAATATCTCTGTTACCAATATAAATTATTTGTACTTATATTAAACAGCACTGCAAAGAGAAGGGAAATTTGACTAAAAATCCTTTTTTTTTTTTTTTTTTTAACGTGTGGAAATTCCCTCGGACCGGAAACTTGACACAAACCCTATACCAACCCGTCTGGCAAGCGTGGTATAGTAGGCCAAAACCTCCTTTCTAAGGAGAGGCTTATGTAAAGTAGTGGACTATTAAAGGCTGTTGATAATACTTATATTATATATATTTGTATGTATGTATGTGTGTGTGTGCATAATTATATAATATATACCTATCGTGACGTAAAAGTGCTTATGTACCTACCGTTTCGACACCGAACAACTGATCTCTATACACTTACCGAGGTCCTGACCGTTTAAGCTCTACGTATACCAGGTGCAAAGATACCACCGAGCCGCCATTCCTTACCTACTTACCTAATACAAACAAAAGACGCAAAGTCGTCTTTTGCCCCGTACATAAGGTTCAATCCAGTTTTGTCCAGCGGCACTATGCCTACTTGGCACCGAGTTTATATAATCGACAATACAATAAAAGCTCTGAGAACTTAGGTAAGTAGACATAAGTTAAAGGCATACTTACTTGCTAAACTTAAGGTTATAGGGTGGCATGGACTATGACCAAATTAAATCCCTGGGCCTTCTGCGCAACCAGTTTAAATAAGCGTGAAAGCTAAAGGCATCGGTTACGCATCTCTAATTGTACCTCTTATTAAGGAAGGCATTGACTCCTATGATACAGGTTAATCAACCTAGTTTAGGAGATAGAGCGCTTATCGATATGTAACTTTGATAGTTTAATAAACTTGTTTGTTTGTAAATATATATATATGTATATATATTTATAGAAATTGATTTTTACACTACTTTAGCTTCAATACACCTAGACTACCCACTGTTTCTTCTCATCTACTGTCGATTTGTTCATCCAAAGGTTGCCTGTAAGAGATTGCTCTTAGTAATAAGGCCGCCCATTGTACATATCCATCTGTAATATTTAACCACCTTAATGTAATTGGTATACAGTATCTGAATTTATGCAAGTAAATTTGGCATGATAAAATAGGTGTTTTATAATAAAATAATTAACAAACAGTAACATCAAACCAGTTGAAAATAAATACATATACTAGAGCCTAAATAATTAAATTAACTAGCAAAAGGCGGTGCTTTGGGAGGGCTCGCAAAGTTTTCTACCTAATAATAATTCTATTAATTTTGAATATGTGAATTATTAATATGGGCTTCATTAATTAACTACTTGTAACTAAATACTGTTTACGTTGATATTAATTCTTTAGCTTTTTAACAGATGGCGTAAGTAGTAATAGTCCAATTGAAAAGGCATATAGCAAGCTTGTGCAAGGCATATAGGACGGTTAGCACTGAGGCTTTGCCGGTGTTGGTGGGCGTGCTTCAGGTCGATCTCGAGGTGCAGAGACGTGCAGCCATGTACTATTCAAGACAACAAAACATGGAATGCGATTTTGTGGGCGCGCGGGATCGCGGTAAAATTACAAGATTGCTTCAACAGCAGTCCGATGTCTATAATGACCTCATAGACGAATGGCAACAACGCTGGACGAATCATCCAAGGAATCCATCCAATCCATCTTTACCAATTCTTTTGTTGTCGAGGTTGTCGAGGATATGGCTTGAGGTGGATCACTGTGTCGCTCAATTTCTTACGGGTCATGGTAACTTTAAGAGCAAGCTTTATTCATTTAAATTAGTCGAGTCACCATTGTGTCAATGCTCAACACCTAACTCTCACTATGAACAGTCTGCTGATCATATCCTCTGGGAATGTAGTCTTTGGTATAATGGACGTAATATAATGCTGAATAGCTTGCAGGTGACATCTGGGGCGGTATACTATGGGGATCTTGTTTCAACTAGGGTGAATTTCCGTGTGTTTAGGCGATTCTGCCATACATATTTTAGAAATCAAATATAGCTCACCTAGGACCCATAATATTTTGTGGCCGTGGTGCTTCCCTGTTTAAAAGGGGTGTATGCCTATTTTACTTCATTTTGTCTCCCGCTTTGCTAAGGAGGGAAGTGGATTTACTGTATTTCCAACTCCTCCAATTTTCTTCTGATTAATTTCGTTGCAGGTTCCAAGACAGTTTAATTTCTTCCTGGGACTTCCCGAGTGTCATAACTCGGAGCGTTCGTGGGTCACTGCTGTGGATCCTGGTGTACAGGAGTTACAGTGGTGGCCGAGTGGGTGGGATTGGTCCAATTGAAAAATATTTATTTTATAGTTTTTTTTAATTTTTGACAGAAGGCGTCAGAGACAATTCGACTCATGTTCGTGTCGTGACACGATATGAGACGTACAATTCTAATGTGTGTCATTAAATCTTTAAAGTTATGAATTGCATAGAGACTCCCTTGATCTGAGAGGTACTTATTCCTTTTTGTGCCTAGTTATGACCAGAGTTGCAAGCACAATAAGCGACGATGATTGCAATCCATCGGACCGTGTACTTTTTGGCAAACTTCGATTAAAGGTTCTGCAATCTATTGGCGTGGCGTTAAAAAAAAATTACTTATAAGATGAGATGTATATAAGTTCACTTGTTGTTTTAACACAGTTTCATAATTCGTCTGGAAAACGTTTATACCTACACATTATTTGTCACATTTTGAGCGCGTCTAAAAAGCAAATTTTTTAATTACAATTTGGTTTAAGTCTCGATAGAAGGCGTTATTCCCTCTGCGTAAACCGCGTCATAGTTTTACTCACACTAGGACTATTAGATAATTAATGAATTATTTTTAACCGGGGCACATTACAAATCTCTAGAGCCTTGGTCTTAGCGCTTTGTATTGGTCTCGATTTTCAACTTATATTTATATTTGTTGAAATAAAACAACTTAGCACTTCACAAATTGTGATTCTATAACATGATAGCCCCAATAATAAATTCACTGGTATTTCTTTGATTGCTACAACGTTGTTGGCTGTTTTTTCCTTCTGTTCTCTTTATTTGCTCATCACAAGGTACAGTACAGTGGAGTATGATAAAACCTCTAAAAATGTTGTGGGAGACTGGTGACTAAACTAGGCTGTTGCCTGTATTTCAGGACACCAGGTCTGCAGCCCTTCGGCAATATTACAATTGTGTTACTTAGGTACTCGTACACTTGACAATGCGGTAAGAAGACAATGAAATAATGTACAAGCTTTTGTTAGTGTGGTTAGTAATGTGTGTGTGTGAGTGTTTGTATGGGTATTTGAGTGCCCATGCCCTTGAAATGCCAATTGAAAGTATTATGTTACAATGTCTATCAGTTCTTACTGGATAAAAAGTAGCCTAAATGCTATTCTAGACTAAAATCTCTCTCTGTGGCAAAATTTAATCAAAATGTGATCAGTCGTTTTGACGTGATTGAATAATAAACATCTATATATTTTTCACAGAAGAGATTTCCACAAAAAAAAATGAAAGAATTAATTTTTTTACTGTAGATATTCTAGAAAACAAATACCTTGAAACAGCGATGTCATTCAATTATCAACGTAATGATTATAAGGTTATGAAATATCAACAATATGATACCGTTCCTATACATCCTTCATCAATCACGTTATATGACTTGGAATCTCAAAATTTGCACACAATAGAACCAATCTGTTCTATTGTGTGCAAATTTTGAATGACTTCTCCAAAATTATTGTCATTTTAAAGAAAGGAGTTTGCCAATTTGTGCCCCGGATTGTTGGGAGAACATGTTTTTGTACTTGAAATAAATTGTTACGGAGCTAAATAAACACATGAACGAATGAAGGCATGAATGAATTTATTAATGAATGAATAACATAAAATGTCTCCCAAAAAACTAGGCCGCCTCACTATTGTCAGTCACTCTACGATTAATCTAACAAGTGACACAAAAAAATCTGACAAGTTTACAATTAGAATCTCTATCTTTTTAACCCCCGATGGAAAACGAGGGATGTTACGAATATAAGTATAATCTGTGTATCTGCCTGTCTGTCTGTGGCATCATAGCTCCCGAACGGATAAACCAATTTCGATGCGGTTTTTTTTGTTCGAAAGCCGATGTGATTGAGATATTTTTTTAGCTATATATTTTGAAGATCAACAGCTCACTTCCTATGTGATGAAGGGATCTCACTAAAATCCATAGGTCCGATTGATCTGAAATTTGGTATACTGTTACTTTGATGGTATTTCCATTTGGTAACCTGGAACTTGCTGCTGCATCAAATAATCTGCGGGATAGCCAACTCCTCAGAAAATTACAGCAAATATACCATGTTTGGGCTTTATACTGTTTTTAGAACGATGTTCCTTATCGCGCGTTGTGAAAGGGGGCTAGACGGAAAAAAATCTCACGAATCTCTCTCACTGTTATAGTCTTTATGTAAATCGTGCGATGAGAGTCTTGGGCGTTTTGCATGACGGTAAATTACCAACTGTTTTTTCTTTCTTTCTTTTATTTTTTAAAAAGACAACGCCCGCATTAGGAATATATATTCCTGTATCGCGGGGGACTTCACAAACATACATGAAACGGACACAAAGAACACCCAGACTCAGAACAACAATTTGTGGATCACACAAAGTGTTGTCCCATGTGGGGTTTGAACCCACAACACTCGGCGTAGTAGGAAGCGGCGTGGCGACCACTTAAACCACTACGCCATCCGTGCAGTTTGACCAGTACATCGAACGCATTATAGACAAGCGTCCAAAGCAGTTGGTTTCATAATTTGCATTTCTAGACCTTTTAAGCACCTTGAGTTTTCAAGTTAAATTTGGAATCCCTGCCATAATGTCTACAGTAATGTTTATTTATAAGAAACTCAAAATAAAACAACTAAAAATTAACAACCACATTGTAACATGTCCAACAACTATTTGCAACAATTTCAGTGAGTATTTTGCTACTGTGGGTATGGGCACGAATAACAATAAAACCAACAAAAACAGTGCGCTGGGTCGACCCGTCATAAACTCACAAATGTGCTCCATGTACATGCGTCCTGTAGATAGAAAAGAAATAATCGACATAATACGCTCAATTAAAAATACACACAGCTGTAGCATAGATGAAATCCCCCCAATTCTATTGAAACAGTGTGCAGAAAAACTGTCAATACCGCTCACATTTTTAGTTAATCAAAGCCTTCAAGATGGCCAATTTCCAGACCCCCTAAAGATATCAATAATCAAACCGATACACAAAAAAGGCGACACCTACACACCTAGTCATTATAGGCCTATTGCTCTGTTACCCACATTTTCGAAAGTATTTGAAAAAACAATGTGTAACATATTATACGATTTTTTAGAAAAATATAACATTCTCGATGATAGTCAAAATGGATTTAGAAAATCAAGGTCAACTACACTAGCAGTATATAAGTATATCCAGACTACCATAAAACATATAAATGACAAAAAACATGTACTCGGAGTATTACTTGACATGACGAAAGCCTATGACAAAGTATTGTACGACATTCTTTTGAATAAACTAAGCGGTTCTGGTATTCGCGTCCCAGCTTACACATGGTTTCGATCATATTTAGAAAATAGATCACAAATGGTCCAAATTGGCCATTTCGACCCCAATACGAATGAGGTTAAAATAGTCCGGTCTGAAAAAAGGAACATAAAGTGTTCAATCCCGCAGGGCAGCGTGTTGGGTTGTGTGCTATTTCTGATATACATCAACGACTTACCAAAAGTACTAAACAAGGAACATACATTACCTGTCCTATTTGCTGATGATATATCAATACTAATTACTTATGACAAAACCACAAAGCCGACACCACTACTTCAAGAAACTCTAGATACAGTAAATAACTGGCTCAACGACCATAACTTAGAAATTAACTATAACAAAACAAAAACTATCCAATTTAGAACATACAGAAACACCCCCGTAAACATCGACACAACATACAATGGCACACAACTAGAAACTGTAGATACATTCAAATTACTTGGTATAACTATAGACACACACATCAACTGGAAAGCACACATCGAACATACAAAAAATAAACTGTCTCGATTTACATATGCTCTATTCCAACTTAAATGCAGCACAAACGAAAAAACCGCACTGTCAGCATACTACGCATACGCATAGTCCTGGTTACGATACGGCATTATGTTGTGGGGAAACAGTGTACACTTTCAGGATTTATTTATATTACAAAAGAAATGTATTAGAATTATCGGACAAATTGGAAATCGTGATAGTTGTAGGCCCTTCTTCATTAAATATAACATCCTCACACTACCATCATTATACATATTTGACATCTGCATATTTGTATCCAAGAACATGAGTCACTTCGCGAGGGTAAAAGACAATCACAATTTAAACACACGCCACAGAGACAGACTATACCGCGGTACTATTATAATACAGTAGTGTAACTTGGCCGCATGATAGAAATAAATGCCTACAGCCGCGCGGTACGTAAACATTTTATTTATATTTGCCTACTTTCTGTTTCTATTTAGATTTGTGATTGTAAATATCCTTTTTATATAAATAAATGAAATACTTTGTATATTGAATAGGAAGTGAGCCCGCGATAAAAGCTGTAATAGCTTAAAAACCTTCTATAGAATAAAAAAATGGGCTTTCTCCTTACGCGTTACAAAACTCCAATCCTTAGAAACTCCAACACCTACCTACTCAACTAGAATGCAAGAAACAGCTGACGAGTAAGTAACTTTTTATGTCAGCTTATTAACGTCTCTATAAATTAGGTACCTGCCTACAACTCAAAACAAAAATTCTTTGGTCACCAATTAATTAATTATTAAAAAAGCTGAACAGCTGACTTCGAATGTTTTAAAATCACAACCCTCAAACATCTAAATCTATACGAATATTTTAAAGCTGCAGAGTATGTTTATTTGTTTGTTTGAACGAGCTAATCTCAGGAACTACTGGTCCGATTTGAAAAATTCTTTCAGTGTTAGATAGCCCATTTATCGAGGAAGGCTATATATCATCACGCTAAGACCAATAGGAGCGGAGCACCAATGAAGAATGTTTCAAAAACGGAGATAATTTATTACTATTGAGAGACGCAGAGGAAGTTGCGCGGGTCAGCTAGTATTATATATGAGTCTAGCTGTTGTTGTTAATACCGAGAAAATGAAACCAGTTTTTAGTGGTATATGTTGTTATAGTAGCAGCAGACACATTTTGTGAAAATTTCGAAAACTATCTAATGACACACAGACGGTAAAAAGTTGTTTCTAGTATTATTCATACACACAGATAATAAACAAATATTATTCAAAATTAAATACCACGTCTTTACTTTGAATTATGCAAAGTAACAAAACACACATGCACCGAAGTTTTAACACAAGCGTAAGTAGGTAGGTACCTACCGTATCATGATTCATTCAGAACCGCATATAACTACCTATTTCACTCGTCTCAATAACTTTCCGTTACTCTATTCGCTTTAATAATTCAAACACCTTTTTTTTCGTAAGATAAAAGGAAATACTTATCCATTAAAAAGACACACATTATGTACCTACCTACTATTAAGTAAAATTATTTTATAGTCTTACCTTTCAGTTTCCAGGTAATTTAAAAAAACTTATGTCTGGATGCGTTATTGACGAATTCATACAACCAAAAACAGCACAATATTTCCTACTCGTCATATTAACTGATTTTTAGAGAAAAAATCGCGCGGTTATTGTTAAAAAAAACAACACACCGTCCGTTCGACACTGCGGTACAGCCGTGATTGTCTGCGCCCCGAGCGCACCCCGAGATCGAGGCGCGTAGGTATAGCTCGCGTTTCGTCCGTTTGTATGAAGTTGGAGTACTGTATTATAACTGTACCGTGACTATACCAACCACCATCAAGAATTAAAATGCTACACCAGAGCCCTTACTACATGGCTGTAAAAATATACAACAAATTACCTATCCACATAAAAAATGAAACGAAGACTACACTATTCATTAAAAAACTAAAAGCATTCTTAATTACAAAATGTTTCTATTCAGTTAAAGAATACATTGAGGAAAAAACACTTAACAAACTACATTTCTTATTACACGGAAAACAGAAAGCATATACCTAAGTACAAATCATAAAAAGAAAAATCGGTCGTGATGCTCGGAAATGCTAGGGACAGTAGGAAAATGTGTATATGTATTAGTGATGTAGAATGTCGGGTGCCTTCGTATTTTTGCATGCTTTATTCGATTGTTATACTGTACTATTGAGTCACTTAATTTGTATTGTTCAAAAAATGCTTGTACTTGTGTAACAATTTATTCTTCTGCGTTCTCTCTCAAATTTTTGCAATGCCTGGAAAAGGCTTCTGAGTTGGGACTACTACATATAATATTATAAGATCATTGATGTACACTTGGTTGGCAAATAAAGATTTGATTTGATTTGATTTGAACTCAATAGTTTGTTTACATTTTACACATGAATATTTTGACACTTACACTATAAGCTAATAACAGAGTTTAATGACATTTTCTTAGCACTTTAACTAAGAAGCGTAAAAAATCTTAAATATACAAAAACATAATACACACAATACTAAAATAAAACAAATTCTAAACTAATTATATTATTACCCAATATAGGATTTCTTTGACAATTTAAATATGTCTATATTTTAAAATCTTTCAGTGTATGTCCGAACAATTGGGGTCCTTATAGAATTTTTACCATTATAGGTACGATGGCAAGGTATGTTTAACAAATGCGTACGTCTAATCCAACAATTCGACAGGTAAAAGTAACTCAACATAACATCAACAATACATACAAACAACAAACAGGTGACCGGTAGTGACGCTAACTGCTAAACCAGAGGCTGTGAGGATGAAACTGTGTTGCTGTGCTGTGAGGATGAAACACTCTTAAGAGTCCTCCTCCCGCTAGAATAATTATTTTCTGGTAATCTCATTTTCGGTGTAGTGACAGATTAAGAATATGGAACGTCACTACCCCAATTCATCCCGTGGGTGTCGTAAGGGCCGACGTAAGGGCGCAAAACAACGCAGGACACAAGCACTGCAAAAATAAAGAAAACTTAGCACAAACCCTATACCAACCCGTCTGGCCAGCGTGGTATAGTAGGCCACAACCTCATTTCTAAGGAGAGGCCTATTAAAGGCTGTTGATGTGATGTGATGAAACAACATACATAACATGAAGAGATTTCGAAAACGGTTTATCACGTACTTAAGTTTTAAATTCAAACTAAGTCATTGATTATGAACAGCATTACAGCAAATTTCTTAGTTGTTCCGTAGAAAAATAGCCGATATCTGTCTTGTTCTGAATATAGCTTAAAGCAAGTTAGACTGATCTGATATCCTTAACAATATTTAACTTAACATGCCCATCAGAAATTCGTTCCAGTAATCTACTACACGTTCCATTTTGCATTTTCAACAGTAGTTATTGATATGAGAGCTAACTACCAATAGTACGAGATCCGGCTGCAGAATCGGTGCACTCATTGAGTATGTGCTAAAAACCTAGTTTTACGCATATTTATGATTAGGAGATTATATATCTACCAGGTTGCCTATCAAAATGTGGCTCTGAATCATAAACGTACGTTATGAACGTATAAATGTCTCAAAATCATATACCTGTCTTTATCGGCTGCGAAGAGGTACGGCCGAGTGCGCAACGGCAACCGTGATTTTTCAGTCTTTATATACATATATTGTCGTGAAGTGGACGATATTTGATTTAAAAAACGAAACGTTTTCCCTAAAATCAACCAGCAAAAATTTAATTAAAAATACTAGCGGCCACATTTTGATAGGCAACCGGGTTGATATATTATAATCTCCTAATCATAAATATGCGTAAAAACTGTTTTTTTTAGCACACTTTTACTCGATGAGTGCATTGATTCTGCAGCCGGATCTTAGACTACAAGTGTTTCCGGGTAATTTAATAGACTAGGCTATTATAAACTTATTAATGTGATATATTCTGCAGTAGCAACAATGATGTTAAGAACATAATGCCTTTAGAACAGAAATTGTTGTAGTAATCTATGTATATTTTAGTATGAAATTTGATTTTATTAATAAGCACTGTCTTCTATCTTCACGTGGAAGCTTGTAAATATCACGTAGATAATTAATATCACAATACATGTATACATTTATAAAGTGTTAAAAAAACCTGATTGTATTTAGTACATATTATTATGAACATCCTTGTGGTGACGGATGTCGTATTCTTAATAGGGAGTGTCACCACCCCTATTCATTCGGTAAATGTCATAAGAGCCGACTAAGGAAGCAAACTACGCAGAACAACAGCACTGCAAAGAGAAGGAAAACTTGAAAAATCCCTATACCAACCCGTCTGGCCAGCGTGGTATAGTAGGTTAAAACCTCCTTTCTAAAGAGAGGCCTATGTCCACCAGTGGACTATTAAAGGCAGTTGATGATGATGATAGTATATATAGACACAAACCGTATACCAACTCGTCCGGCCACTTTTCTAAAGAGAGGCCTATGTCCACCAGTGGACTATTAAAGGCAGTTGATGATGATGATAGTATATATAGATACAAACCGTATACCAAATCATCCGGCCACTTTTCTAAAGAGAGACCTATGTCCAGCAGTGGACTATTAAAGGCTGTTAATGATGATGATAGTATATATAGATACAAACCGTATACCAACTCGTCCGGCCACTTTTCTAAAGAGAGGCCTATGTCCACCAGTGGACTATTAAAGGCAGTTGATGATGATGATAGTATATATAGACACAAACCGTATACCAAATCGTCCGGCCACTTTTCTAAAGAGAGGTCTATGTCCAGCAGTGGACTATTAAAGGCTGTTGATGATGATGATAGTATATATAGATACAAACCGTATACCAAATCATCCGGCCACTTTTCTAAAGAGAGACCTATGTCCACCAGTGGACTATTAAAGGCTGTTGATGATGATGATAGTATATATAGATACAAACCGTATACCAAATCATCCGGCCACTTTTCTAGAGAGAGACCTATGTCCAGCAGTGGACTATTAAAGGCTGTTGATGATGATGATAGTATATATAGACACAAACCGTATACCAACTCGTCCGGCCACTTTTCCCATATCTAAAAATACGGTAGTGTTTTGTACAAAGGCGTGAACCTTGTGTACTAAGCATCTTTAGGCGGCCTACTTGCTTGTTTTTTTTAATGAGATGATGATTTTAATGAGAAAATAATCATCATTAACAACTATAAAGCGAAAAGCAAATATAGTTTCAAAAACTAATTAAATAATTCTTTATTTGCAATCGAATAATAATGATAGTCTTGATATAATGTATTCAACATTAAATTATAACAGACAAAACATGTAGATGTATTAGATTCATTTTGTTGGGTAGGCGTATAATAATAATGGCTTCTGACTATTCCCAAGGGCGAAGATCCTTTCTCATTAATCTTATTAAGTAAACGCAGGAAATATAACAATTTCAGACAAATTTCAAACAATCTCTTCTCGTAACAAGACCTTTCAAGTTTGAAGAATACTTAATAATTTGCCTGGAATTTACCCAAATACGACACTACCAATTATTTATTATTAAACTTAGGTATTTCTAACAACTTTGATATTTCACAGAATTAAAAGACATTGAATTAACGGTATTACAGGTTATACACTTGGCTGTGTGGCTGTGTCCTTATGTCTAATGAGCGAAGTTGAATACGTAACTCAAAAGTAGCACTTACATGCTTGTAAAAGTCGGCAATAACTTTTTTTTTTTGCTAAAATGTAAAAGTGAGTTTGTTTTTATTTTTTGTTTGTTATTTTTTGTTATTTGTTGTTTTAAATTATTTTACCAATGGAAAGCTTTATTATCAGTAAGTAACGTATGTTAATTATTTATCGCGATAACCGACAAACACGCAGGCGGACACGCGGGCAAAAGGCAAAAGTTTGTATTAACATACTATAAAATGGTTGCCCATACACTGAGTGTGACCTAAGCCATGTCGACAAATAACACGGAGACATAAAACTCTATAGCAGCATAATTATATTTTCAATATGTTCATTTGCAAATTGTTCATTATTATATTTACGAGTGTATTCCGAGCTAAAAGTGTAACACGGCAATGTTGTGGTTGTATCCGTACAAATCACTCTGGACTGTAAACAATTCTCAAGTTAATTTGATTAATAATACTGAGTGAATAAACCCGATATATATATGCTCATGTTAATAATATATTTATTGGAATAACAATATGATGATTTGTTTTAGAAACCCACAAACGTTCCGACCCGCAGACGTTTGGTATTGTCATGGCACTCTGTTATATGAACCTATTGTTGTTTGTGGTGAAAATATTTGACCGTTCAGCGGAACTGAAATAAAAGGTACATTTAATATAGTAGTTTGTATAGCGAATTGCTAAATCCAATTAGTTCAATGTACAGAAACTTGATTTTTCAAAAAATATAATTTCTCATAATAGTTCCTGTTGAGATGTATGTATATAATATATGTAACCCAATGCGACCACAATATACCTCAGCAAAGCGTGGCAGGGTACAACAAGTACCTTATTAGTTAAATACAATTCTTCCTCCAAACTTCAATTTTTTACACGGAGCGACTGCCATCAGACCTTCACAACCAGGCGATTTTTTTTACTTCGTTTTGTCTCCCGCTTTGCTAAGGAGGGAAGTGGATTTACTGTATTTCCAACTCCTCCAATTTTCTTCTGATTAATTTCGTCGCGGGTTCCAAGACAGTTTAATTTCTTCCTGGGACTTCCCGAGTGTCATAACTCGGTGTGTTCGTGGGTGGGTGGATCCTGGTGTACAGGAGTTACAGTGGTGGGCGTGTGGGTGGGATTATTAAAAAAAACCAGGCGATACCGAAGATCTGTACAAAAACTATTAATGGATTTTATAGTTTATCCAACTACTCGTAACAATGGCAAATATAATGGTATCATCTGTGGTCTTATCTTTTTTGGATAGTTTCCATTCCAGAAATCATCCTTTAAGGGGGTGAAAAGAGGGGTGGAAGTTTGTATGGGGAATCAATAGCCACTGAATCGTTTTAGATTGAATTTCGTAAGGAGACGGTTTGAGTTGTGGGAAAGGATATATAATAGTTCTTATTATCGAAAGCACTCCTTAAGTTTATAAAAAGGGGAGGGGAGTTTTGTAAAGGGAATCAATAAAAAAGTACTATAAGGCATTTATCATTTAACTTTTCGTTACAAGTAAAGAATGAATGGAATCTCAAAAATCAAAAATCTTGAGTAAGGAGTAAAATTTGATAATATTTTACTATTCCTAATATTTAAAGAATGTCACTGTAGTTTTATAGGTCAGAAATTTTAGTGTAGCCCCCGTTACAAGGTAGTTGATACGTGAGGACACAGCTGTAATCAAAAGTCATCGAATCGAGGACGCTTGGCACCAACTTTGGTCGCCACACCGCGATTGAGGGGGGAAGTGTGTGCACCAGGGACTTCCTTTCTAGGGTATACCTGGTTCCCCGGCTATTAGTACCCGAGACGGCGTGCGGTTTTAGTCGGTTCGAGTCCGACATGCCACCGATAGGTGGTATCCGAAGGGATTTCCGCACGGAAAAAAAAAGGGGGGTAAATGTGTGTGAATTCGGGGAGAACCTGAAATAACATAGTTCAGGTCCTCCAGGAGTATAACACCTGAGGCCGTCGGTCGGGGTGGTTTTTAGTAGAATCACCACATACTCCTCGCTCCTAAGTCTCCGAGGAGCAGAAGATCCGAAGAGATTTTCCACCCCGTGAACAAAAAAAAAGATACGGTTGAAGTAGGCCTTTATTTTGTTTGTGTTACATATTATAAATATGTAATATCTATTTAAACTGGTTACTACCACATACAAGCGGCATTGTACTTAAAGTTTTTTACCTTTTACCTTCAATATACTTACGTCAAAGTGTATATGAATAGACAGGTATTCGATTCCCAAGTTAATCGCAATCTTAAAATAAGTAATAACCTACACAGAGCAGAGGTTTATCTAGGGCCCAGTATATAGGGCACGCCGTCATTGCGGCGGTAAGACCCGTTATGGAGGATTGGCTCGAGAGGCGTCACGGGACCCTCTCATACCGATTGACGCAGGTGATCACTGGGAAGGGATGTTTCGGAGATCACCTGTGTCTGATCCGCAAGGAGCCAACGCCTGAGTGCCACCACTGCGATGGCCAGACCGTGGACACGGCTCTCCACACGCTGGCAGAGTGCCCGGCGTGGGTTGAGCAGAGGCGAGACCTCGTGGCGGCCATCGGAGTGGGAGTTCTCTCGCTCGATAGCCTTATTGCGGCTATCGTGCGGAGCGAGAGTGCGTGGAACTCTGCCGTCTCCTTCTGCGAGCAAGTTATGCTCGCGAAGGAGACGGCGGAGCGGGACCGGGAGAGGTTTAGAACGCAGAACGACCTCCGTCCTCCATAAGCGCAGGCCTGGGGGTGACAGGTGAGGCCATCTGTCACCCTAGCAGAAGCAGGCCGGGGTGGCGGCGAGCGCGTTGCGAAGCGCGCTCGCTTCCAGAGAGCACAGGGATCATGGGGTTCCCACACGGGGGGGGGTCGTCTACTCGTCTGTAGATGACCCGAGGTATGTCGGGGCACCAGGGACTTCCTTTATAGGGTATACCTGGTTCCCCGGCTATTAGTACCCGGCGAAGGCGTGCGGTTTTAGTCGGTTCGAGTCCGACATGCCACCGACAGGTGGTATCCGAGGGGATTTCAGCACGGAAAAAAAAAAAAAAAAAAAAGGGCCCAGTATATAATTGCTTATGTTGGCCCACGGCAAGCCATCGCCATTGTGTATACAGGGCTATTATATACATTGGCGGACGATTGGCCTTTTGTAAAATAATATGTAGTAGCACCAAGGGGCGCATTTAGTATACATATAAATAACATTTTACAAAAAAATGTCGCATTGATAATTTTACTATTATTCTACGTATTACCAGAAATTTCTTTAGAATTACATACATAAATATAAAATTGATATTCAATTGGCACTGGTAGAAGTAACTAATCCAGTGTAATAAAGCCACAACTTTTCAAATAAGAATTAAATGTTTTATTTAGAAAAAAAGGAAAAGACAACAATACAATCTTTTAGAATAATTATTTTAATAGATCGTATTATTATCTATTTAAATATGATACATTCGGTACAACATAGTAATGTATAAATAAAACTATAACGCGATTCACGCAGAGAGAACAACGCCCTCTATCGAGATTTAAGCTCAACATTAACTATCGAATCTTTTTTATGGAAGAGCAAACGAGCAGACGAGTCACCTGATGGAAAGTGACTTCTACCTTCCATAGACCTGTGTTGTCTCCTCCGGTTCCAGATCCTCACTGAAACGAGTCGACTACTAACGGCCAGACTACGAAATGAAGCCTTCGTGCAGGAAGGCAGGCCCTTTTTTTTCCTGTGTGGAAATCCCCTCGGATATCACCCACCGGGGTGATTATGTCGGACTCAAACCAACCAAAAACCGCACGCCGTCTCGTGTACCAGTAGCCGGGGAGCCAGGCGTACCCTAGAAAGGAAATCCCTTATATCCCGACGTACCTCGGGCCATCCACGTCGTGTAGATGGCCCCCTCGTGTGTGGGAACCCCCATGTTCCCTTTGTGCTTCCAAAAGAGATGCGCGCGCTCGGCAGCGCGTCTCGCCGCAATTCCGGCCTGCTTTTGCTAAGGTGACAGATGGCCTCACCTGTCACACCCAGGCCTGCGCTTATGGAGGACGGAGGTCGTTCTGCGACCTCCGGCGCCCGAGTCGTCTGCGGTACCTGATCCGTTCCTAAACCTCTCCCGGTCCCGCTCCGCCATCTCCTTCACAAGCATAACTTGCTCGCAGAAGGAGACGGCGGAGTTCCACGCACTCTCGCTACGTACGATGGCGGCAATCATACTACCGAGCGAGAGGACTGCTACCCCGATGGCCACCACGAGGTCACGCCTCTGCTCCACCCACGCCGGGCATTCTGCCAACGGCCCTCCGACCGTGTCCACGGTCGGGCCAACGCAGTGGTGACACTCAGGCGTTGGCTCCTTGCGGATCAGACGCAGGTGATCTCCGAAACAACCTCTCCCGGTGATCACCTGCGTCAGTCGGTATGAGAGGGTTCCGTGACGCCTCTCGAGCGTATCCTCCATAACGGGTCTTACCGCCGCAATAACGGCGTGCCCGGCGCTCGGTTGCCCAAATCGTTCCTTCCACTCCTCTACGAGGACCTGGCGGAGCTGGGATATCTGATCTTCGAGTTCTCTAGTCTCAAGACTCAGAGCCAACTCCCGTGAGGAAGGCAGCCCCTGAGCTTAAATTTATTAGTACTACAGTAACTACAACTAAAGCGAATACCCGTAGCTGGTTTGTTCTAAATATGAAATCGTGGAAATTGTGACGTAGTTTGCATTAATTTATCTCCGTCAGTTATTTCCCCGGTCAATAACGTTTATAGAACGTAGCAACCAACTTTCACGGGACAATATTAATAACATTTATTTAGTAATAACATAAAAAAACACATCTTTGCATGGTACAAAATGAAGTCGCTTTTTTTTCTTGTACGCTTAGATCTTTCAAACTACGTAACGGAATTACTATTGCACCCGTGTGAAGAAAGGGTGGATTACCAGTCTCGGGTACCAGTAGCCGGAGAACCAAGAGTACCCTAAGAAGGAAATTCCTGGTGCAGTCATAGTTATCCGTGTAGGTTAGTAATTGGATGTTGTAGTAATCGCTTTCTTTGACCGCCCTCCCTTTTATTCAATTTGTCAGATATCAAACGTTAGGTACTTCTTAGATTTGATGGATTATAAGTTGAATACAATAAAACAGAATTTATCAAATGACTAGTGAAAAGTAGTAGTTTTATTTAAAAAGAGAACAATACAATCTTCTGCAATAAGTGTTTTAGATTATATTGTTAAATTACTACATTCAGCAAAAATGTGCCCTCTATTGAATATTTTTATCCTAAACATTAATTTAGTCTGCAGTTCGATATACAAATTATGAGCGTAACACGTACTTTTACATTCAAATACTGAAAACGCTCACTAAAAAAAAAAGGAAAAAGTTATTTTTTTTTACAAATCCAATCCCAACTCGCGAAATTTTTAATATGGTATGGCTCATGACGTGTTGTGACAATCACAGGAATTCCATATGGCAAAATTCTTTTCGTCGCGTGAAATGTTTGTCATATGCATGCATACATAACGATATAATCCTCTGCCAATGTTTATTAAATATGTATTAAATAGTTTATTACTTAGTAAGTTGATTTTGTTTAGACGTACAGGGATCAACGCCCCCTATTGAGGATTAGGCTAATAATTCATTAGAGTTTGGAAATTAACACTGACAACAAACTGTGTTACTGTGAAACTATCTTGAAATAACAAATTAGTTTTGGTGTTTGACACACACATGTCATTAGTTGTAAGCCTCAAAAATGTAATAACTACCTACTAAGTTACAAATGTTTTCTTCGTTCCTTCCAACATAAGTTGTATGCTGTATTTTTTTTTACAAAATAAAGTTCATTTTATTTTTATTTATTATTTACATATGATATAGAAAATGCCTGTGGCATTAAGTGCACCAAATGCAATGTATTTACAAGGAAGTATACATAAATTAATAAATGCATACCTGTCATTTCATCTTATTAGGAATTTCTCTAATACTATGCGAGTTGCCCTTCTTTCATAAAAAATAGATCAGTGGAAACTCTATTCTAAGTTTGCAATAAGCTCCTGGTCCGATGGTTTTTAATTATCGTTGCTTATTGCGCTTGCAACCCTAGTTATACTAGGCACTAACATAATTAACTACATCTCAGTTCAAGGAGAATCCCTTGATAATATAACGTGAACTTCAGTTCTTACGTAAGATTTCTTATCATTTCAAGATGCACTAGACTTAAGCGGTGATGAAGAGCCGTGACAAAGCTGATCGTGACATAAGAAATAGCCCAATAATTGCTCAGATATCGCAATTTCATTTGGGGTCAGCAAAATGTAAGTAAATTCACAGACAAAAGGCTAGTTTATTTTGTGCTCAGCCATCTGTTTGACGCTAACCCTTCTTGAAATTTCATGATGATCAATGAAAGTAAGTAAATTAGGGTGCGGCGCACAGCTGATAATAGGACTTAATAATAATGGTTACCGCAAGTACTGCCGTAGCTCAAAAAAGCCAGGAATCATGGCCTATGCATGTCCTGTGCATAGGCCATGACTCCAGAATGGACAGCAGCTGACCATTTCAATGTGTGTAAAAGTGTAATAATTTCAATACTGCTACTAAATTAATAATAATAACTTCACACATCTCACACACGGCCGTCTGATCCCAAACTAGGCAGAGCCTGTTCTATGGTAAACAGACTGCTGATAAACATACTTATATATTTCTAAATACACACATATCATAGATAAATTATACCCAGACACACCATAAATCATCGTGCTCATCACACACTTATTTATCCTGAGTGGGAATGGAACCCACGACCTCCGGCTTAGCAGTCAGGGTCACTAACCACTAGACCAACTAGCCCGTCATTACAATTACATGACCATGAACAATTTTTACAAATATGTTTGCCATCTTTTATATTTGTTGTTTTTTTACAATGGCAATAAGTTTAGACATTATAAGGAATCGTATATCGTTATATTTTTTGCACATTGTCAGACCTCAAATCGAATAACGTGATTATTAAGGATGTATTATAACATATTGATATTTATCCCTTGTTAGGTACTCGCTCTAAAGTCGTCTAAAGTGAAATGACATCGCATTTGTAAAGGAATTTATTTGTAAAAGTAAAAAATACTCAACATTATCCCACAGTTGAGTGTAGCCTTTCAATTTACATAGTGTTAGGAGAATCCCTAATAAGATGAGTATGAGTGATGTATTTTTGTAATATTATAATATATGTTAAATTTTGAACTAAACAAATAATGTTTCGCCTTCACCTCGATAGAGGGCGTTGTTCTGAGTGCACGACTCCCGTTATAGTTTTACTTTTACTAGTACTATAATTGTACTGAATGTATTATTTTTCATCAGATAACAATACTACCTGTTAGAATATCATTCTAAGACTTGGTATTGTTATCTCCTTTTTTTCTAAATCACATCACATCATCAACAGCCTATACTAGTCCACTGCTGGACATAGGCCTCTCATTAGAAAGGAGGTTTTGGCCTACTATACCACGCTGGCCAGACGGGTTGGTATAGGGTTTGTTTCAAGTTTTCCTTCTCTTTGCAGTGCTGTTGTCCTGCTGAGTTTGCTCCCTTAGTCGGCCCTTACGACACCCACGGGATGAATTGGGGTGGTGACAATTTGTATTCTTAATCCGTCACCACACGGACTTTTTTCTAAATAAAACCATATATTGTTAGTAGACAAATTGTAGTTCTTTTACATTCGATTTAGTTACTACTGCGACTACCAATTTTATTGTTCCTAATTGAACACCCAGAAGTTATTGGTTATGTTATAGTTAAAAAAAAACTTACAATATATATAAAATATTTATGAACCGAATTTTATTTAAATAATAATAAATAATAATAATAACCTCACACATCTCACACACGGCTGTCTGATCCCTCAGAGCCTGTACTATGGTAACCAGACTGCTGATAAACATACTTATATATTGCTAAATACATACATATTATAGATAAATTACACCCATACACAGAACAAAGGATCGTACTCATCACACAAATATTTGTCCTGGGTGGGAATCGAACCCACGACCTCTGGTTTAGCAGTCAGGGTCACTAACCACTAGACCAACTAAAATAAAAAAAAACAAAACAAATAAATTTGGGAAGGAAGTTTTCTTAAAATTCGTAAAAGTTTGGGAAGTTTACAATCAAATCTGTTCTTAAAAGACGTACGTACATACATTAAATATATTATACATGTACATATTGTATATCATCAAAAAATTCTTTAACACTGTTCAATACCGAAAATTTCCAGGTATTTAATTGGGAACAACAAAATTGGCAACGGTATCGATAGGAGTAACTAAATCGACAAAACAAATAAGAATATTTAGTTTTATTAAGAAAGAAACAGATGACAATATTGCTTGTTAGAAAAATATTCTAAGAGGAAGTATTGTTATCTGTTTTAAAATAATACATTCAGTACAATATAGTACTAGTAAAAGTAAAACTATAACACGATTCACGCAGAGAGAAGAACGCCCTCTATCGAGATTTAAGTTAAACATAATTTCTTTTACAAAAATACATCTCACCTTATGATGAATTCCTTTATAGATAGTTCAACTCAGTTGTGCGCGCGGCCTTATGTGTGCGTGGGCTTGTAAATATATAACTTTCATTCGTGTGGCACATAGGGCCGCGCGCACAACTGAGTTGAACTATCTATAACTATGTAAATACCAGATACTGCTTGGCATTGCACCAGGGACTTCCTTTCTAGGGTATACCTGGTTCCCGGCTATTAGTACCCGGCGACGGCGTGCGGTTTTAGTCGGTTCGAGTCCGACATGCCACCGACAGGTGGTATCCGAGGGGATTTCCGCACGGAAAAAAAAAAAAAAAAAAAAGATACTGCTTGGCATGGAATGGGAAATAAAGCAACGTGCACTGTTAGGTGATTCCGAATAACGAAATTCCGAGCAAATAATTTTCAAATTATTGTTTAATTGATTGATAGCATAATACATACTTTACTGTTTTTATGTATTTGATCAATTGTTTTATCAATTCAATTACTAAAATTGTAGTTTACTTAACAAACTGGGCCGAAGTAGATTGTTAATAATGGCAAAAAGAATTTAATTTGCAGAATAAACAAAATCTATGACAGTTGAACTGCAGATTTGATTTTAACAAATATAAACGTACTAGGATAGTATCAGTATTCATAGAAATAACCTTAGATAATAGACAGGGAGTGTTAAGGATTAGCGCACAACTCGGTATTACCCAGTTGGAAACATAGTTTGTATTTTTGGACTGTTTCGTTTTTTATTCGTGACTAACTATTGTTAAGTGGACTTTGATTTGTCCTTCTGATACTGTTGGAGATAATTACCTATTAGAACGAGTAATATATTCATATTTTAGTTTCTTACAAATATTTTTAACAAAGGCGCAGTTTACTTGTCATAGATCTTTTTTTCATATTATTCGTCAAAGATAAAAAAATCACAAATTAATTTCTGTTTGCTAATATCTTGTTAATCCATCTTGTTAACTAAAATTTTAGTAATTGAAACAATTTATCAACTACATAAAAACATAAAAAAAAAACATAAAATAAAGGATATAAATTCTAAAAAAAATGTATTAGGCAAAATTTCTAACAAAATAAAAAATCTTAACAGTCCAATATCTTGAAAATGGTTAGGTTTGGGATATGGTATTGTTTAGTAAAATCTATCAGCAATGATGGCAACTACAACCCCTTAAAGTATTTAGGTTGACTTACCTAGTAACCCTCTATAGTACATTAAAATACAAGACGTGGCAACCCTGTGCCAATTACACATAGTTTCAAATGTGCCATGTCACATGTCACGCACAATGTGGCAGCCCTGGCAACGTGCCATTCACTACTCACTGGCACTCAAGTGTCAAATGTATGACGAGGCAAAAGCTTATGTTTTTATTTTATACTAGCTGAGACCCGCAGTGTTACCCGCGTTTGTTGTTATAACCGCGGGCAACGCCGCGGGGCGAAGCTAGTCTAAAAAAGTAGCCTAAGTTACTCCTTATGTCATCAGCTATCTGCCAGTGAAAGTCCAGCCGTTCCAGAGATTACCCCGAACAAACAGACAGACAAAAATTGTAAAAAATGTTATTTTGGCATACGTACCGTGTATATAAATAACCGCTTTTTACTAAATGCATATGTATGTTTAACATATGCATTTAGTAAAAAGCGGTTATTTTAATATTACAAACAGACATTCCAATTTTATTTTATTTGTATAGATTTCTATCATTGGTAAAAGGTTACAACTTATTACTCACGAAATACTTGTTGTTAGTGAGAGATGCGTCGTGTATCAGAAATTTGAATGAATACTCAACATACACTGAGATGGGTATAACCCACCCTAGTACTGATTCAGTGCCAACCACATTTTTTTTTTTTTTGGAAATACATAACACGTATGTGTTTACAAAAAAAAGTATGTATGTCACATCACATCATCATCACATCAACAGCCTTTAATAGTCCACTGCTGGACATAGGCCTCTCCTTAGAAAGGAGGTTTTGGCCTACTATACCTCGCTGGCCAGACGGGTTGGTATAGGGTTTGTGTCAAGTTTTCCTTCTCTCTGCAATGCTGTCGTTCTGAGTAGTTTGCTCCCTCAGTCGGCTCTTACGACACCCACGGGATGAATAGGGGTAGTGACACTGTATTCTTAATCCGTCACCACACGTATGTCATTTGTGTAGTACCTATAGTACAAGCTCTCTGCGGGACTAGATGGCGTTGTGTGGCTGTGACTTTTGTATACAGGTATCTTTAAGGCAAATAGGTATTACATGCTTTAGTACATGGTTCCTGGTTTGTTTTTCTTATAATGTATATATTGTTGCCTTACTAAATACTATCTCATCCTTGATATGCTTAGTTAAGAACAGGATTCCACGCGTAGCAATCTACGGTAATTGCTATCATCGGACCTGTGCTAGTTCGCGAACTTCGATTGGATATTAGAGTTATGATACTCTTGCTATCTATCTTCATACATATATGTCTATTCCCGACTTAGGTTGATCACATATTATGAATCTATCTAAGGAGCAAATTACCTAGAATAACAGCACTGCAAAGATAAATAAAACTTGAAACAAACCCTACACAAACCCGTCTGTTTAGCGTGGTATAGTACGCTATAACCACCTTTCTATTGAGAGGCCTACAAGTATGTCCAGCAGTGGACTATTAAAGACTGTTGATGCGATGTGATGTTTTATTTATACTCACGAGTGTATTTTGACCCGAACAGGTACGGGCCAGATCAAGGCTAATATTCGATCAAAGGGTGAATAGCCTTGTTACTCAGTTGATTGCCCAACGCTCCCTTTGACGTTCGGAGCCTACGAATAAAGACGTTTGAGTTTCCGTTGCATTGTGTATTGCGAATACGTTTTACAGGCACTGACATATATATACCGACTTGATTGTATCGCTTTACACATCAATACAATGTGTAGCTAGTTTTCAATCAAGGAGAACTTTACAATTACTCTCAAAGAAGAATAGAAGCAATTTCTTGTAGTGAAAAATACGGCTGGCAAATTTGTTGTGCTTGCTGAGATGCAGGTGTGTATGGGCGGCGATTGTCACTTTCTATCTAGTGACCCGTTCGTTGACCAATAATTACAGATAAAAATAAAAAGTTACTTGTGATTAGAAGGTATATTTAAAGAATAAAATTTACGAGTTTTACTTTTCATTTTATTATTTTTGTTTTTAGATGCAATATCGCAAGAGTTGACGTAATTTTATGAACATTTATGGTAAAGTTACAAGAAACTTCGACAATCACCACAATTTTTTATTTTAAGTTTAATAATTTATAGAATAGGTCATACAGTCTAAGAGAAAATTGCAAAATACTTCACCGTCCAAAGGGCGAATCACAGAAAATCGTTTAGGTGCTGCGTTTATTTCAAATGTTTTGATGCCAGTACTAGTGTATGTACTCCTATACAAAGAAGACATCTGAATCTCTTGTCAAGATTAGAGAATTGTTGTACATTTTACAAAAGGAGGGAACAAGAGCTTTATAAAGTGATAAAGAGGAGTTGTTTACACAATGCCATCTAAAAAGATCTATGTTTGAATTCTAGCAATGCAAGTGTTTTTATTTAAATAATTTAGTTAAGATACTTAATTTATTTACCAAGACTACAACATGATTTTTGTTTGATCCAAAGAAATGGAAAGACATTCGAGTTGTTACGATGACTTAAAAACAATAAAATCTACCAAATTGTTTATCTCGTTTTATAAAATTGTAATACTATTTGAAAACGCTCTCTCCCACAACTAATAGACAACATCGTTCGCATCATAAAATTATCTTTAAAATAACATAATGTGGAGCTAAATTTTTCATTATAAAGTAAATAACTTTATGATATTACTTTTAAAACCATTGTCCGGTTGTTTGGTCTTGTTTAGTGATTCTGACTGCTGAGTCAGACGTTGTGGTTCCGATTTCCACCTTTTTTCCGTCGGAAATACCCTCGGATACCACCTGTCGGTGGCATGTCGGACTCGAACCGACTAAAACCGCACGCTGTCTCGGGTACTAATAGCCGGGGAACCAGGTATACCCTAGAAAGGAAGTCCCTGGTTCTCCGATTTCCACCCTGGAAAAATTGAGCACAATCATTTTTTCTATCTCGGTTCAACTTGCTTTCATAATATGTATATGTTCAGTTAGTGTTGACTTTTTTTATGGAAAAGGGGGCCTATGCACGCCTGCAACTCAGGACTCACAAGCGCGTTGCCGGCCTTTGAGGAAGTAGTACGCTCTTTTATTGAAAGTTTGAAGGTCGTATGATACATACGATAGAGAATGCAGAGTGAAACTACAAATCTTCGTAAGGGAATGAGCCGGTCGGAGATCTTTTGACTATCGACAATTCGAGTCGCTCTTCGTTGGATACGGTCCAAAGGGAGAAGCTGGTAATGGGGTGTCGACGCATAGAGATGAGAACAGTATTCTACATGTTAATTGCGGTAGGCCGGCGTGAAATACTGTCTCGATCTGTTTTGAGCTTCTTCGAGACCAATTTGACCTTACCCTCTAAGTGACCCTGAAGCTGGACCTCGTTCGATATGTCGATGCCTAGGATTCCGATACTGGCTGAGGATGTTAGGAAGGTGATCTCGAACCTGTGCCTTTTTTGGGTTGAAATGGACTAGGTTCAGTCAACCCCAATCTGACTCTCAATTTCAGATACAAGTTTACTCGATGACGATTTCCCGAGCAATTCTGCAAAGTTTGGCATATGACGCCCGTCGGTGCGATGTCTCTGCCTTATATGCGCTTTGACTTCTGCATATCCTATCTCTTAATATAAACAGACCTATCAGTAGCAAACCATCTCCCTTATGGAAATGTATTGCTTTTTGCAGAATATGAGTCTAGTGCGAATTAAAATAAGTTAAGAACTCACTTCCTATATTATTGTTTTATCAAAATGTTTTAAATAATTTGGGCTCGTGCATGCTTATCTGTATAGCGACATCTGTAATCCGCAATAATATACTTTAACGCCATCTATTAAAGACCATGCAATTACGTCATCACAATACAACAAAATAAAAAGTCCATCGAAATCTTTGTCCTTTTGTCATAACATCACTAAATTTTTGAAGAATATACATATGTTTATTGACCACTTCAGACTACTAATTTCACCCGTTTGGGCATCTAGTAACTCCCGCAGTATAACTCGTGCTGCTAGATTTAGTCCTAGTCCTAACGATGCCTAGTCCAAACAACATTGCATTCATTATCATCATCATCAACAGCCTTTAATAGTCCACTGCTGGACATAAGCCTCTCCTGAGAAAGGAGGTTTTAGCCTACTATACCACGCTGGCCAGACGGGTTGGTAAAGGGTTTGTGTCAAGTTTTCCTTCTCTCTGCAATGCTGTTGTCCTGCTTAGTTTTTTCCCTTAGTCGGCTCTTACGACACCCACGGGATGAATAGGGGTGGTGACACTCTGTATTCTTAATCCGTCACCACACGGACATTGCATTGGCTAACACAATATTAATAGCAAAACTGCATTTTGTAGACACTATTTTCGTTATAGATACGTAATTTTTGTGCCACCTACGTAAGAAGCCGTCAACAAGGCACATGTCAGGTTTAAGATCATTTATTTTCTCACAGAGAATAACAATGACTATTCACTTTTATGAGAAAAAGAACAAAGAAATTACAGTTTCATTAAGTTAGCTGAAATACAAGAACCTACGTTGATAATTGAAACAAAATAACAACAAACAATTTCTTACAAAAACAATGTAAAAGGTATCTTAAAAGCATTATGCTTTACAACCACGTTTAGCAGTAAATACAAAATTTTTTGTTGCTTCTAGGTACACTAAATACAACAAGTTTTGTTGCTTCTAGGTACACTTGTGTACCTAGAAGCAACAAAACGGCTTGTACACACAACTATTTATTATTACACTAGTTTTTGCCCACCTATGTCTCAAAACGCCTATGTCCTTCCTCAAAAATTAAGCTATCTCAATACCAAATTTAATCTAAATCGGTTTAGCGGTTATTGATTCCCCATACAAACTTCCACCCCCATTTTCACCCCCTTAAAGAATTATTTCCAGGATTGGAACTACCCTATGTCCTTTCCCGGGACTCGGACGATCTCTGTACTAAATTTCATTTAAATCTGTTCAGCGGTTTAAGCGTGAAGAGGTGACAGACAGAAAGACAGACACTCTTTCGCATTTTTAATATTAAGTATGGAATATTTGTGGTGTGCCGTAGGTGCCACGTAACATTCCTGACAAAGAGATAAGTTTATTCTGGCGGGGTTCTCTGACCGATTAGAGAACCCTGCACCTGAGTTTTTGTATGACATATAATACAATAATAATAATAATATTCTACCACATTCACACAACGCCATCTAATCCCAAACTAAGCAGAGCTTGTACTATGGGTACTAGGCAACTGATATAAAAACATATTTACTTTTTTTTTGTAAATACATACATATTAAATAAATATATACATAGAAACACCCAGACCAAATCAAACATTAAAAGTTCATGCACAAAAATGTTTGACTTGATAGGGAATCGAACCCGCGACCTTTGGAATAGCAGTCCGTTACACAAACCACTACGCCATCCGGTCGTCATTATGTACATATATTTTAATATACCTACTTCTACATATATAAATATTGTAGAAAAATGACACAGACTCAGAACAAATGATCGTGCTCATTACATAATGTTTGTTTTGGGTGAGAATAGAATCCAGCACTCACACACTCTGGCACAGCAGTCAGGATCACTTACCACTAGACATGACACTTTTACGACGATCCTTTTTCAAACAAGTTTTCTGTGCATAAACGCAGACCCTCCATATATGCATGAATATTGAACATGTGACAAAATATTAAAAGCAATCGGTATTTACAAACGAACTTCGTAACAAAGGCGTAACCACAATTTATATATATTTATTCCCAGTTATCTATACAAATAAATAAAATTAAAGTGTCTGTTTGTAATGTCAAAATAATAGTTTTTTTATGCTTACACGGTTATTGGCGTTATGCCTAGGCCTAAAAACCAGTTTACATATTTTTTGTCAGTCTGTTTGTTTGTTTGTGGTAATCTTCAAAACGGTTAGACCAATTTTAATAATATTTGACTACCAGGTTGCAGCCTATATAAGGCGTAACTTAGGATTTTTTCTTTTTTGCCCGATTTGGGAATCGTACCCGAAGCCCTAATGGTATTGTACAGCGCTGTGCGTATGTGACAGCGCTTTTCAAATTCTACGCAAACGACGTCGCGGATACCAGCTAGTTTTTACTAAATTTAAAAATCCCAGTACAGTTACGTAGAACACAAATTTCATAACTGTCACCGTTATGTAGCTTATCAGACTATGGCCACGCGGCATGTGTATTTGACACTACGTTCAATGCCACACGGTAAAATTTAAAACCGTTGTAACTTTGGTTCTTTTTAAAATTGGAAAACAGGATTATTGTATGCCGTATTACTTACGTCCGTGTGGTGACCCTTATTCATCCCATGGGTGTCGTATGAGCCGATTAAGGGGGCAAACTACGCAGAACAACAGCACTGCAAAGAGAGGGAAAACTTGAAACAAACCCTATATCAACCCGTGTGGCCAGCGTGGTAGGCCAAAGCCTCCTTTCTAAGGAGAGGCCTATGTCCAGCAGTGGACTGTAATATGCTGTTGATGATGAATGATTTATTACTTTTAAAGTGCTTTACTTGCTTTTTAAGTTGCTAACTTTATAGTTTACCAGCTATTGCCCGCGGTTTCGCTCGCTTCTTAATAATGACGAACTTTCATACAATCGTTCATTCCTTATTTTACCCCTTTAAGGGTGAAATTTCAAAAAATAATTTCTGTGTTTTCCCAAATTTCAGGTTTATAGCCCCATCACGGTTTAAGATTTGCGTTGTAAAATTAGTCAGTCAGTTAGGGTAAGTAATTTTATTTGTATAGATTAATAAGTGTTTAAGCGATCACCTCGCCGCTTCCTGCTTTGCTTAGTGTTGTGAATTCGATCCCCACATTGGACAACACTTTGTGTGATCAACAAATTGTGTTATAGGCTGTTGGTTGGTGTTGGTGATGACGTCATTAATGTTTATCTCTTAATGTCCTCATTAAACCTAGTGTCACTGTTAAAGTACCTGCAATGTAGTGCACTATTTTTTTACTTGCCGAAATGTTAATAAACGTGAAATTGAATTTTTATTATATTCATAGAAGATATGGTTTCATATTAAAAATAAATCGAAAACAACTTCGTTTATTATCAAAATATTTTTGCGAAACAAAAATAGGCATATTAATAAAACATATCTCATCAGTGAGAATAAACAACACCAATTAACTTTTAATGATTCGCTAACCACAGACAATAATAGCTACTCCTCTGTTATTTACAAATCTCTTTGATGTCGTTATATAATATTAAATAATATTATATTTACTGTGTGGGTTGATACATAAATAACATAACGCAGCCAACGCGGTTAAAGGTAACTTCTAGGAATACAAAAAACTATGATCATTAAGTTCAACTCTTCGCCCGCAGTCCTAGAGGTACAGAGGGTGCGCTAAGTAGCTTTACTCTTTTCGAGTCCGACTTAACTTAGTCTTATAAAGCTGTTTTTTTTTTTGCTATCATCTGATACAGGCTGTTAAAATATATCTGCAACCATAAGCGCCTACATTAAAGTTGATAGCAAATCGACATTCTCACCGATTGAGTTATTTGTGTTAGGATTGACTTGATTGATTGTTTTTATTTTTAAGGGGATTAGTCAGTGATCCATTTATGAAATATTTTACTTCAAAGTGCTAATCATCATCATCTCATCCGAAAGACGTCCACACACACAATAACCGGGCCTGTTCTGCCCGCATCAAACGGCTTCCAGCGGCCTTCATCAGGTCGTCGGACCATCTTGTAGGGACCTACCCACGGGTAGCCATTCTAGAAGTTTTTAGCACCGTATCAACCGTCCTTTCTGCCAGATGCTAAATAAACTGGTAATATTGATCTTAACACCTGAAAACAAGTTTGACTATTGACTTGAAATAAATTTTCTGGTTTCGGTAGTTAGTTACCCGATGGTCAATAACTACCGATGCCTGCAACTCATGAGTCACAAGTTCGTTACTCACCCAGATAGACAGACCTTGGCGAAGGGTTCTATTGACACCCACTAGTTCAAAAGCAACAAAAAATAGCTTAACACTGACTTTCTGGAGGCTGGGCTATCTTCAAACCGGCCCATTTGTGCCTAAACAAGGCGCTCCCACTGCCATAATTCAAGACTGCTTTATTCCAGATTCAGCAGGCATCAGACCATTACGGCTTAGTTAGTTGTGTTGATTTAAATTTAGGAGTGAAGAACAGAATAGTAGCGTAAATTATTTTTTTTTACTTAATATATAATTTTCTACAAAATCCGTAGAAAAAGTTGGCACTTGCTTCAAACAAGCAATAAACTACGGTAAAATAGAAAGTTGACGAACATTGTTTTTAAGTCACGGTAAAGTGTCAACTCTTTTTTTTAACTTATCATTTGAAAAACATTACAGAATTTGTATACGAACTGTATGCAGTAAGCGGACGTAACGCCATATTCATTTTCTTCCAATCAACAATTGGATAATGCAGGTGTATATTTTACCTCAATAGCAGCACTATGTGTACCATAATATAATATTGGAGATGTATTTTTATCTTGCGGATAGATGGATGCGGATTGCCCAAGACCGGCATGGGTCCTTTGGGGCGGCCTTCGTTCAGCAGCGGACGACTGTAGGGATGATGATTTTTCTCTTACACACATTTTACACTTACTCTACTTATATGTATACCGACGAGGTTGAACATGTCTGCTATGACATAGAATTATCACTTTCAGAGGTCATTTCAATGAAACACGCACTGAAAACTATTGAATTTATTCTTGTATGAGCGTTAGCTTAATGTTTGTTTTTATTTAGTTTAACAAAACTTGAAATGACCTATTTCACTAAAACAGATACCTCTACGTACAATAAAAACTAGAAGAGTTTTGTTAGATATTTTTTCTTTCTACAGAAAATTCTTATTGTGATTTTTTATTATTCTAGGAGTTTACTTGACTCAAACTCTATGTTTAGACACTTTTATCCGCCTTTATTACATATGTATATTATATGTATAAACATAAATATATTTAGATAAGATGTATTAACTTGCCTTGAAAAATTATCCAATAAAAGGCATCAAATTTCGTTACAAGGCCTAGGAAGAGTTAGCAGATAACGATAAGGACTTTGTTTTCTACTACTATTGTCGTATGCAAAACAGACGTTAAACCGAAACAAGTAAATATAAATAAAACTGTTACTGTGCAAGAGAAAAATCATCATGTATCAGCGTACTGTCGTGCGCTGCTGAACGAAAGCCTCCCCAAAGGAGCGCCAACCATCCCGGTATTGGGCAATCCGCATCCATCTACCCACAAGAGAAAAATACATCTCCACTTCTGGTATTACACAACATTTTACCCCGTTGACCTTTTAAAAATATTACCAAAAAAATATTGTCATATCTTTAAAACCGCTTACTCATGCATTTTACTTCCACATTCATCATAATTTTTCTAATGGCTAGTTCTATCCGAGTAATATGCAAGGTCGAGTTGCTTTATGAGGCTATCATTTTCATTCACGGTTCCCATTCAGTGAGCTACTGAGCTTTCCGCGCACCGCACGTCTTGCAAAAGCTCCTGAAATTCCGTGAAACGTGAAACTTGCGTAAGGTGAAATTGTTCTTGATACTTCTTTTGTGTTAAAGTGTATGTTTGATTATAAAATGATGGTGATTTTATAAGAGAATGCTAGAGTGGTGTGAAGTGTAATGAATTTTGAATAAATTCAAAATGTTTTCAAATTTGACTTTAAATGAGTTCGGAGCGCTACACAATTTAAGTGCATCTCTCAATACTAGTTTTCAATTCGGTACAGAGTTGGATATATTTTTTCAGCCTGAGAATGTGCTTATTACTTTGTATGTGCCTATTATTTTATTGTCATTGGTGGCAAACATTCTTCTAATAGTGGTGGCTTTGAAGTGTAACTACACTAAAAGGTAAGTTTGATTTCAATATTTATTCTTTATGTGTTAGCGTTCATATTCCAGTGTTTATATGTATTGACATATATCTCAATAAAATAATGTGTACACAGGGGATTTTACGAACACCAACGTTTATTAAAAACAAAACAAAATTTTTTTAGGTATTTATATTAAAAAATATTTCTAAGTCAGATATCGTTTCTTTGAAACTATACTGAATTTTTGTATAGAATTTTAATTTTACTCTTTTAGGGGTTTCCTTATAGTAAGGGGAATATAATAATCACAAAGGATCTCTTAGTCGTCTGTATATTATTCGTTTCTTAAAATACTCTTAAGAAAAAGAGTTTCTTAATTATGTTGAACTTTTTTGTTTGAACCGATTTGAAATAAAATTTTTGCTGTTTGGCAGACTAGGTACTGAGGATGAAAAATTTTAGGAATCGAGAATTAAGAGCTATTAAAAGTGATGATTTATGTGAATTTTATTAAAGTCAGTCATGCATTTTAAATGTTAATGTCGCCAAAAGTAAATGTATAAAATGGAATTTAATATAATTTAATCGATTTATAGTTTATCTATGATTTTCCACAGATGTTAAAAACGGAGCTTTCAAGTCTAAGCAAAAAAAAAAACGTGGCAAAATGTTTTTGGATATTACGATACAGGGTTTTTGTTAACGTTTAATCTCACTTCAATATATCGTTGTTCTTATATTACTTTCATTCTATGGTTTCTAAAATTTGTAATCTCATTTCATTTCAAGTACACAACATTATTTTTACAATTTGTTTTTACGAAATCATATAATTTGAATAGTATTGTTAAAAAAATTTTAAGGAGTTATTCTGTTTATTTACTTTATAGATACAGTTTTTTTTTGCCTTAATGCCTAGCCTTAGTGGCTTTAATTATCTGTTAAATGTAGACTCAACAGTCTACATTTTGAAAAGTGACAGAGCCCCACTTCGGCACAAATAGGCCGGCTCGACGGGAGCAGTCACACGGCTTCGTACAAAACCGTTGTTAGGTAATTCCTTTGTTGCTTTTTACCAAGTGAGTGCAGTTACTGGAGACATAAACCCCCTTTCCATTTCATTCTTCTCTTGAGTTATAGGTTTCTAACAAAAAATACCGGCTTCTTCTACATGTGTGCGGGTTCTTGACCTCTGCAAGCTCCTGCAGTCTCAGTACCTTAATTCTAATTACCAAGGAACTTTGGCATAAGGCAGATCAGCCATAAGAAGCCAAAAATCATTTGCGATGTTATATATTAGATATAAAATAATAATAATATTAGGAACTTGACACATCTATAGTAATATTATAAAGCTGAAGAGTTTGTTTGTTTGAACGCGCTAAGCTCAGGAACTACTGGTCCGATTTGAAAAATTATTTCAGTGTTAGATAGCCCATTTATCGAGGAAGGCTATAGGTTATATATCATCACGCTAAGACCAATAGGAGCGGAGCACCAATGAAGAATGTTTCAAAAACGGAGAAAATTGATTACTATTGAGAGACACAGACGAAGTTGCGCGGGTCAGCTAGTCTAAAATAATTTTATTAGCTTAAAACATCCCACACACCGCGGTTTGATCCTAAACTAGGCAGAGTCTATAATCATATCAGACTTCTGATAAACATACTTAAATCTTTTTAAATACATATTTATATTTTAGATAAGTTACACTGAGACACAGAACAAATGATCGTGCTCATCACAGAATTATTTGTCCTGGGTAGGAATCGAACCCACGACCTTTCCCCTAACAGCAAGGGTCACTAACCACTACGCCAACAGTCTAGTCGACAGGACAGTATATGTTAATGTAAAGAAATATACTGAGTAATGCATCATCATCATCATCATCAACAGCCTTTAATAGTCCACTGCTGGACATAGGCTTCCCCTTAGAAAGGAGGTTTTGGCCACCACTATACCACGCTGGCCAGACGGGTTGGTATAGGGAATGCTGAATTATGAATTAAATTAATTATGCATTAAATGTAAAATAAAATCTGACCCTCGTAACTGTCTCACTTAGAAGTAAATTAATCCTTTGGGATGAAACGGTCTCTGCAACAAAAAATAAAAACAGACAGAGAGAGAAAAACTTAATGACGTCTGATGTCATTTTTGTTACCTCTATTCACTGCACTATAGTTAAACCGCCGTAAGCTTGGCCCTCCTGATGGTTTGCGGGACGCGGGACGGGTGATGCGCTCGGCTATACATGACACGATGTACTAACTCGATATCTTCAGATTTATTTGTTCGAGATTTAATCTACACACGATGTAATAACAATCGAATTTATTTCCATGTATTATAAAGTCAGTGTATTGTAAGTTTTTATGATTAATTGTAAAATTTAATAATGTAAAATAATTTTAACTTTAACAGTAGAACTTCTGTAAGCCGAACTTCAAGTTTTTAAATCTTTTTGTGACGCAGAGTCGGCAGATTATCCATGTTGCAAAATAATACTGTGTGTAGCAGTCTTAAGAAAAATAACACGTACAGCCATGCTTTCACGTCAGTCACTGCCGGCGGACAGCGACGCACTAGCTAATTGGTTGAATGCACCCCGCCCCGTAGTAGGCCGTGATGACCTACGGAACTGAGACGTGGTCTCTTACTATGGGCCTAATCAGAAAGCTCAGAGTCGCTCAGCGTGCTATGGAAAGGGCCATGCTTGGCGTTTCCCTGCGTGATCGAATCTCCGCAACGAGGAGATCCACAGGAGAACTAAGGTGGTCGACATAGCCCAACGGATTAGCGCGCTCAAGTGGCAATGGGCAGGGCACATAGCAAGGAGAACTGACGGCCGATGGGGCAGCAAGGTTCTCCAATGGAGACCACGTGCTGGAAAGCGCAGTGTGGGACGACCGCCTACCCGATGGACGGTCGACCTGGCAAAGGTTGCCGGAAACCGTTGGATGCAGGCCGCAATCAACCGTCCCCGCTGGAAATCATTGGGAGAGGCATATGTCCAGCACTGGACAAGCATAGGCTGAGGTATATTATATATACCCCCGCCCCGCGTCCCCCAAACCATCAGGAGGGCCAAGCTTACGGCGGTTTAACTATAGTAATAACTGTCGGGCTGGTACACTATTAGATCAATTAACTGCACTTAACATTTAATTTACGTACTTAGTTGAGCAGGAAGAATTCAGTTAACAGTTATTTTAAAAATAAGTAACTCGACTAGTTTTTTTTTATGGACGAGCTTTCCAAAGCGACCATCGCCGCCCATGAACGTCTGCAATTTAATAGTCACAAACGCGTTGCCGGCCTTCTAGGAAGGAGTACGCTCTTTTCTTGAAGGTTTGAAGATTGTATCGGTCCGGAAATACCGCAGACGATAACCCGTTCCATAGATTGGTTGAGCGTTGCATAAAGTGTCTCGAAAAGCGCACAGTAGTGGAGCGCCAACTAACCAGGGCCTTTTTTTTTTTTTTTTTCCGTGCCGAAATCCCCTCGGATACCACCTATCGGTGGCATGTCGGACTCGGACCGACTAAAACCGCACGCCGTCTCGGGTACTAATAGCCGGGGAACCAGGTATACCCTAGAAAGGAAGTCCCTGGTGCCCCGACATACCTCGGGCCATCTACAACAACAGGTAGACGACCCCCCCCTCCCCCCCCGTGTGCTATTTTATGTTTACGCCAAGCCAGTGTCATACCACTGACACGCTATTGAGATGCCATCGAGTGGCCATTGGCATCGGTATAAATATCGGTAGTTCAAAATATATTACGTTTTTTGAGGAAATTATTTATTTATTTTTAATATTATATACTTATATATAATTATTAAACATAAAATAGCAGAATTGAGGCCCAGGTGATGAGGAAGAAATATTTTTGTTTTTAAGGACAATCTGACAAATCAGTCGTATTTCTTATAAAAAATATATTTGTATTATGTCTTCTTTGCAGCAAACTTCAATGTTTTTAATATGCTTTTATTAGATTGGTATGTATATGTATCTACCTATGTATGTAACGGAATCTTCGAATATTATTTTGACCCTCTTCAAAACGCCGAATTATCTTGGAACTTAGCATATTTATCAAGGACCAGTAACAATATAATAATTTAATAATTTTGCCCGATTATTGTGATCAGGATCTTCAGGATTAACGGCTTTTTAAATACCTAAAAATACGGTAGTGAAGCATATGTGACCTACTTACTTGTTCCTTTTTTATTCTGAACGAGAAAATAATCATCATTAATGACTAAAAAATCAAAAAATAAATTGTAGTTTAAAAAAAAAAGCCGAACTAAAAAGTAATAAATAATTAACCATAAGTTCAAAAAGAAAAAGCGTGGGGTGTTTTTCAAGATATTCTCTAACAAAATAACTTTATTTTTAACAATATCTGTCAATAAAATATATTTACAATAATTAAGCATCCCACGCATTTTTACGCTAAAATGGTTTTTCTTTTTGAACTTTTAGAAAATGATTTATTGCTTTTTACAGAAGCGTGTTTTTTATTTTATTTAAACCATCACTTATTTGGTATAGAGGCAAATAAGTAGCCGGCTCACCTCTTGGTATGTGGCTACTGTCGCCATCGCCGCTATTTGAATACCTAGTACGGAGCCATACTAGGGTGTGGCGGGAGAGGTGTCTCTTAATATATATACTACTAACAGTACCCAAAGAAGTCAAGCTGTGGTATCACTTCGGCTTAGCCGGCCCTTATGTGTAGAAAGGGCTCTCCCATAGAAAATATTTAGCAAGTAGAAGACTAAGTTCGCACTTAATCGCAGGAGACTACTTTATTATAACTGAAAGTCAGGTTCACGATATTACATTGACGTCTTGTTTGTTTATACGACGGACAGATATTTGCCTACTAAATTAAGTCCCTAAGTAGTATTAAGCTTATTTGATAAGTATTGGAGATTTCTTCTTTGGGCTGGCTAGAGTCCAGAAGAAATTGTGTGCGTCAAAATTTAACATATTGAAAATCGTCTTAAAATACACATTTAATAATGTTTCGTTCGTTCGTAACAGCCGACTAAGTGAGCAAACTACGTAAGACAACAGCTACGTAAGAAAACTTGACACAAACCCTATACCAACCCGTCTGGCCAGCGTGGTACAATAGGCCAAAACCTCCTTTCTAAGGAGAGGCGTAAGTCCAGCAGTGGACTATTATAGGCTGTTGATGTGAATGTTTAGAATACACACGCACTTATGCACCGAATGCACAATGCACTTAAACAGATTATCTCAAAATCGTATACTACTCTCAAAGATTTTAGTTCTTATACATTACTGGTAGGTATTCATCATTTTACCAGACCATGTGGTTATTTATTGAACGAAAAAGATAAATAGAAAGTTATAAAATCGACACATTTCCATAGTTTTGAATTCGATGCGTAATTATTGAAATTGGTAAGTTTCTGAAGACACTGTGTTTTGTATATATTTATTTATTTTAAGGAAAACCAACAGCTTTAACATCGAAATAGTAACAATAATATGCAATATAAAGCCAATTCACAGATAACTACTATTTTATAAAATTTCGCGGGGCCAATGTAGGTGTGTATCACATTTGTTATACACATAGTTTTATTTGTTTACAAAAAAGATAGAAAGAAATCTCGGCTTATAACCCGTCTTTTTGTAGTTATTTTAGTGTTAAAAATGACAATGTCATGTGAATTACAGATATTATTTAAAATCTTACTAACTCGCTAAAGAATCGTATTCTGTCGATGATTTGATGATGCGTTGGAAAGGTGAATAGGTGCATGATGTCTCATGTTTCTTACGGCTGTCTTAAATTCAATTCGTTCAAGAATTTCGGGGCAATTAACCTCATTAGTTATTTATCATTTTAACTGTAGTTGAATACAGCGTTTTAGGCAAATGGATGTACGCATTATAATGGAACTTTGTTCACGTATACCCATTTTTGAGGCTGACTGTACATTACGAAATATTTGCATTTTCCAAAATCTTTTGAATACATTTATAAAGGTAACAAGGGGTTTATTTTCTAATGGACGTTTTTGACAAATGCGCAAAATATATCTGCGTTCGTCGTAATGGATACATTCAAATTCAAAATATCTCTATTTCATAAAAAATTGAAAACGTCTTTTATGTAGACTAAAGTCGTAGATAAATACACACACAATAGCTATAAGCTCAGGTTCGTCAAATAGTAAGGAAATAAATTTAATAAAAATTATACAAAATATTAAACAAAATCTATGATAAGCCTGTGCCGATCCACAACCGCCCGTTTCCAAGGGGTTGAGCCTTATCAGAACACAATGGGCAAACAAACTCTTATGTAATTTACAGATAGATACAATGACATCGTTAAATATACCACAAAATTGTTCTGATGTGTGCCAGTATGTCCGTTATTAAGTACTAAAAAGTAAAAAGACAAGAAAGAGAAAAATAATATTCGGAAAAAAGATCAAATAAAAGAGAAAGTGAAGTGAAACACAAAAAAATGAAAATAATAATAATAAAAACACCCTACCCCTAACTCCCCCACGCCTAAGCCAAGTTATTCAGTTAAGTTCTATGTAATTCACAATTGAGTAAATGGCTTCCTGACACAATTCACGTTTTATTGCTAATTTAAATTTGTTAATACTTAAGTTTGTAATATTGTTTGGGATTTTATTATAAAATCGGACACATTGACCTCGAAACGACCTGTTTATCTTTTGAAGCCTAGAGGCAGGTACTACAAGTTTTTTTCTATTTCTGCTATTTATAAAATGTACATCACTTTTTTTCAAGAAGCCATCCTTGCTTTTATGAACATACATTACATTTTCATTTATATATATTAACATGCCACTGTTATTATGATCATTTCTTTAAATTTTTGCCCCAATGAAAGTGCTCGAATCACTCACTTTTGCAGTACAAAAAGAGTTTAAATGTCGGCAGCATTCCCACTCCGTAGAATACCATATGACATTTTGCTATGAAAATAACTGAAGTAAACGTGTCGTATCTGTCTGTACCAACGTATGCATATGCTGCTGAGCTGAGTCTACTCGATAATTTATCAATATGTGAGCCCAACTGTAGCTTAGAATCTAGTGTTTTACCTAAAACTGTCGAAGTATCCACAAGGTCCAACTCGACACCCTTAATCATAACAGTAGTTTTCACTGGCTTGACGTTTGGCATAATGAAACGTATGCACTTCGTTTTTTGTTTTTTTAAAAACAAATTGTTGACGTCAAATCAATGAACCACTTTCGAAATGCGCTGATTACGTTTGTGAAATTAGTAAGTGTCCGTTTTAGTCTTAATAGGAGTGATGTATCATCTGAGATTGTCCTTGACAAGGTGAGGCAAGTCGTTAATATATGTATACTAAAAACAGAAAAGGGCCAAGAATAGAACCTTGTGGAACGCCCATTTCTACCACAGAACATGGAGCATGTTCACCTTTAATATCAACTTTTTGAAGTCTATTATCCAGATATGAAGCAAAAAGTTCTAGTGCTTTATTTTTGATACCATAGTGCTGTAATTTCCTGATCAGCGTTTCATCAACAACACAATCAAAAGCTTTAGATAAATCGCAAAAGATACCTAGAGAATCGTGGGCAATCGTTGAAGATCCCTTCTAAAACCGAATTGTCTATTGTGTAATAATTTTTTTATGCAACGCATCATCAAATCATCGACAGAATACGATTCTTTAGCGAGTTAGTAAGATCTTAAATAATATCTGTAATTCACATGACATTGTCATTTTTAACACTAAAATAACTAGAAAAAGACGGGTGCTAAGCCGAGATTCCTTTCTATCTTTTTTGCAAACAAATAAAACTATGTGTATAACTAATGTGATACACACCTACATTGGCCGAACGAAATTTTATAAAATAGTGGTTATCTGTGAATTGGCTTTATGTTGCATATTATTGTTACTATTTCGATGATAAAGCTGTTGGTTTTCCTTCAAATAAATAAATAGATACAAACACAGTGTCTACAGAAACTTACCAACTACAATAATTACGCATCGAATTCAAAACTATGGAAATGTGTCGATTTTATAAGTTTGTACATGTAAAATTTTTTAAACTTTGTAATTGATCAAACATATTTTTTTGAATTTTTTTGCTAAATACTGGTAGTACTGAGATAGGTCTATAGTTAGTTGGGTCAGATGTACTACTAGCTTTGAATAAGGGAATAATTTTACTAGACTTTATAAGATCAGGAAATACGTGGTGTATTGATTGAAACAATACATTGATTAAATGTAAATGCAGCATTTGATGTGACAAATTTATTGTTTATATTTAAATTAAATTCATTGTCACGGTATTGATTTTTTTCAGTTTCACTGTTAATAATTTTCCAAGTGGTTTTAATCTTATCATTGCTACTTTTAATCTTTGAACTTATAAAACGAGTCTTCGCCAATTTACAAAGTTTCCTAAACAGCTTCGAATATTGATTAACATAGTTATGAAACTGTTCAATTTTATTTTAAATCCTCTCATCATATAGGTCGTATAATCTTTTCCTACTTTTGAGTAAGCCAGTGGTAGCCCATTCAATAAACGTGGCGATATCTTTAACCACTAGCGGTTTTGGTGTAAAAATGGTTTTAAATGTTGAAGAAAAAGTTTCAAAAAAGCTATTATAGTAAGTGTTAGGGTTATTTTCTACGCAGACTACAGAAGTATTAAAAGCAGCTTTAAGTTTATCCTTAAAGTTTTCGGTTTCGGGTTTATGTATTAACCACAATTCTTTTTTGTGCCACCTCTTCATACCTATCACACAAAAATACTAATTGACCACAGGGGTTAGAGTAAAATTGATTAATTCGCTTTGTTATGTGAATATTGTAGCAGTCCTTGTCGTACTCAAACTCGCTTTTGTTAAAGAGAATATTTTCTTCCAGAAAAGCTGTGTGTAACTTACTCACTACTACATAACTTATTTTTCTATATATTTTTTTTAAATGACAACTCTCGCAGTAGGAATACATTCCTGTGTCGCGTTGGACTTAACAAACATACATGAAACGGACACAAAGAACACCCAGACTCAGAACAACAATTTGTGGATCACACAAAGTGTCGTCCCATGTGGGGTTTGAACCCACAACACTCGGCGCAGTACGAAGCGGCGTGGCGACCGCTTAAACCACTACGCTATCCGTGTAGTCATAATATGTAAGTATTTAGAAAATATAAGTATGTGTCCACAGCAGTAGTGTGTATCGGTAGTTTGGTAACCATAGTACAGGCTCTGCCTAGTTTGGACTCAAACGACCGTGTGTTAGATATCATAACAAAATATAAATCAAGTATTTTATTCTCTGTATATGGATCCATAATGTGATTGTAAGTAAGCAAACATTGTGATTTATTGTATAATATAACAGAAAGATCACTTGACGACACGCGTCTGCTAAAGGATCAGTTGATCGTTCTCAAATTACGAACATAAAACTGTAGATAACTTGCTAATATTGAATTTTCATTTGATAGTCTGCAAAAAATAGTATTTTTATACAAAAATGTACTTATCCAGAATTATATTATTCGAGAGTGGTGCCAGAAGGTTTTATTATACTTTAATTCTGTAATCCTTTTTAACAGACGATAAGTAAAAACATATTGCAAGATTTCACGGGGATTTAGAATACTTATATAAGATATAAAGATATTAGCCTTATAACAGAGATCTTTAAAAAGTTTTTATATCCATTAAACTAGGATGCCTAAAGGGCGTAATAGGGATTACTATATTAACAAACAACCTAACGATATGTGGAGAAACGGGTTTCATGTCCAACAACTCCAACACAAAGGACGAGGTGATCACGTCTGGCGAGCCCCAACCCGATGGTTGATGTTAAGAAGTTGTATATATGCTAATCGGCGAGAGAATTCTTCATATCGCGACACAGGATTAGCAATTCTCATTCAGTAGTTACTCCGTAGTTCGGTGTGTTTGTTTCTTTGTATGTGGGAGTCGCCTCAAATATAATCTGCAAAGAGTCTAAACACTGGATCTTGTAAGAAAATGATCTTTTACAGCTCATTATGAAGGGAAAGTTGGGGTAAGAAGAAGAGGCGTTGATCGCATTAAAAAGTCATGACTATTATTCAAGAATAGATCACCGGAATCAAGTGCTGCCGAATTATCTTGGCTCGTGAAGAACAAGGAGTATAGAGAGATAACTGTCACCTTTCGCTAGTCGGAAAGGCATTCGAAGAATGAAAACTTTTCTCAGCTAGATGATGCTGGTTCATATTTTTCTTTATGCAAACATTAAATGGTACATATAACATAGAATTCATTAAAATGTTATATATACTATTGTTTATAAAAAATATTATATTCTACTGTATTTAAACATCCACAAAACGAACAAAAATAAAAAGCTCATGCGATATAAATTTTAAGTTCTTGCAAATACTCCACAGCTTGTTCAAAAATGTTATTATTTTGAAGCAACATTGTATTTAAATTTGTTTTGATTTTATCGGTTGTACATACATTGGTGTCTACATCCTTGAAACGGTTTGAAGACATTAATGTACGAAACGCAAATAGTAATGTGATTCTAATTTGTTTTTGAAGTTACGTCCATGTTATCTAAGAAAGAATCTGCAATCTGAAAATCTCGGACATTATTTGCTTAGGCCAATTGTTATTCGGTCAATCTGGTATATGCAATAATAATGTATTCAATTCGAGGCTGTCAACTAAATGTGTAGTAAATTGACCATCTAAGTACTGAATTGAACATCAAAAATATTATCATATTTAGTTGCAAAAAAGGAGTTGAAGCAATTACTAAATTGTTATGGAATTCGACTATTGGATTTCATTTGTATTATCATATCAACTTCTATGTTACTGATTATATTCAATGTATTTTCAGATGTACTAAAAACGATTTTTTTTTTGGTTGCAACAGATATACCATTTGTATGCATTAAACATTTGAATTTCATATAAATATAATTTGAAAGTACAACAAAGTAACTATTGGTCAAAAATTTTGGATATAGCAAAAACTTCAGCCGTCAAAGTGAACTAAAGCTATGCTTCTGCAAACTAATGGAATTGAATTGAAACGCAGATAAACTTTGGACATCAATTTCCCAAGTTTAAATAATAGGAGTAAAGTATACAGTTCACTTATTGGAAATTCGTACCCATTATTTCCAGTTACATTGGTCCTAGAATATTATCACAGCTTACACTTGGAATTTCAGCACTTAGCTCCAGATGCGATAACAATAGCGGGCTTAGCGTAAAGTATTTGCGTGAACTACAAAGAGAACCACACTAGAATATCTACGAGTATATATTATTACATGAAGAAAAATTTAAGTTACCTTTATACGAATATAGCCCAACGAAAGCGTGTCATATTTGAAATAATTCATGTTTATACGTAGAAGGAGTGTACAAAGATAAAAAAATCAAACAATACGAGATAATATATTATATTATAAGATGGCAAGCTCTATTTACAAAATGAAAATTGACAACGATTACCAACTGTCATCTCTAGTACTGTCAAACTTCGCTTCGTAAACGGGCTCATCACTTCCTATTGTTCACCAATATGCTATATCATAAGCATTCTTCCGACTAAGCATTCTTTTATAACCTGATTGTCCAATTACCATAGAACCGATACATATGTATGTTTGTGAAATTAAGTTTAAATAGTTAAATCATTAATTTTTAAATCAAAAGTTCTTGTGTTTGCTTTTAATTTAGTTACAATTTAATAAAAGCGGTTATACTCGTATAAAGCTTTAAGGTCCTATATTTATATTGTAATTTGGTGTATTATACTAGATATTGTTCAATGACTGTTTAAATTTTACTAGTCGATATTCGACCATCAAGCAAACTCTAGTATGCGTAAAACTGCATATTGCGAAAGAATTTAAAACAGTTGAAAGTTGGGGTTAAATAATACATTATTTTGGCTCCAGCTTTTAGTAAATTAACAAAGTGTTCTACAAGCTATGATTAGTTCTAGATTACGTTGAATAATATGTCCTAGAATTATAACATTTACTCTAGTGGTGTCATTACTACAGATCTTGGTCTTATTTAAAATAGGAATACAGGAAAAAATATTTTTGCTTAGGAATTTCAAATTGTAATTTACTGAATGAAATGTAATTGTATGTTCCTGGGATTAAAATATCTCCAAAAAATTTAACTCTGTCAGACATAGGTATAAAAAAAAAATAGAAAACATTTTCAAAGAATATGGTTTAGGATATTAATAAAACTTTTCCTTCTTATAGTAGCTAAGTTTTTATGTAACTTTTTTGTTACATATCTAAGTTTGTATCTAAGTTTGACTTTTAACGTAGTATCTTCATTAACTTATGCTAAATACTGTTGTGTCTTCTTCAGTCTCGGGCCGGCCCATCAGTACCTACCGAATATGGCTCTCACACGGTTTAAGTTTTATCAACGTCCATTCTAGTAGCAGTGCTACTTCCTAGTTAGCCGCTAGCAGTAAAAGGCAGCCGGGGATTCACCATTCATTATTGACTTATTAAAGTGTTTCCAAAACAAGCACCTGTCCAACCCGCCTTTGATGATGAGGATAATAGCAATAATAACTGGACATATACGAGTATTACACACGGTTGTTTGATCAGAAATTAGGTATATAATAATAATCAGACTGCTGATAAATATGCTTATACGTATATTTATTCAATCATGAACCCATCGCCGTCTATTGCTGCACGAAGGCCTCTTCAAGGAGCGCACACTATCCCGGTTTTTGGCAGTCCGCGTCCATACGCTGCCAGCTACTTTTAAGTTGTCGGTCCATACACAGGTAAGGGACATCGTAACGAATACTGAAATAGTGTTTTAAGACACCCTTACACACTACATACAGGGTGTAAAGGACGTCATAACGAATACTGAAATAGTGTTTTAAGACACCCTTACACACTACATACAGGGTGTAAGGGACGTCATAACGAATACTGAAATAGTGTTTTAAGACACCCTTACACACTACATACAGGGTGTAAGGGACGTCATAACGAATACTGAAATAGTGTTTTAAGACACCCTTACACACTACATACAGGGTGTAAGGGACGTCATAACGAATACTGAAATAGTGTTTTAAGACACCCTTACACACTACATACAGGGTGTAAGGGACGTCATAACGAATACTGAAATAGTGTTTTAAGACACCCTTACACACTACATACAGGGTGTAAGGGACGTCATAACGAATACTGAAATAGTGTTTTAAGACACCCTTACACACTACATACAGGGTGTAAGGGACGTCATAACGAATACTGAAATAGTGTTTTAAGACACCCTTACACACTACATACAGGGTGTAAAGGACGTCATAACGAATACTGAAATAGTGTTTTAAGACACCCTTACACACTACATACAGGGTGTAAGGGACGTCATAACGAATACTGAAATAGTGTTTTAAGACACCCTTACACACTACATACAGGGTGTAAGGGACGTCATAACGAATACTGAAATAGTGTTTTAAGACACCCTTACACACTACATACAGGGTGTAAGGGACGTCATAACGAATACTGAAATAGTGTTTTCAGACTATCATTCTGAGTCGAAAATCATTGGATTTTTCTGCTGGACAATTAAACTTGTAATGCAATCAGCTGTCAAAGGTTAAGGTCATTCCCCGTAGGTATCACACAAATAACTACATGTGTATTCCGGGCAAACAGTCTAACACAAGTTGGCGGCCGGAGGGGATGCCCCGCGCGCTTCGGCTCTTTGATTAACTAAATTACAGTTTTTGACCGTATGTTTTAATGTTTAAATGTTCTGTTTACTCATTTTGATATCATGTTTCATCATTTTTAGCCCAACAAATGGAAAATTATAAAAAATAGTTGATGAATTTGCCGGCAGAAAATTCCAATGATTTTCGACACAGAATCATGGTCTGAATAAACTATTTCAGTATTCGTTACGATGTCCCTTTCATTCTGTATATATATATACATATATATACTACTATAACTATAACAGCCAGACAGAACCTATAATCGTGCTCATTATTTATTCTAGCTGGGAATCAAACCTCTGACTAAAAAGCCAGAGCCACTCGATCAACAGTCCCATCCGATTTTGTACTTTCGGATATATACGGGTAATACTCTGTCATTGTTTAGGTATAAAACAATAGCAAATTAATGTTCGAGTTGAGCACAAATTTCTTTAAATTAGAATGCGTGTTTTGTGTTTACTTCATAGGGAATTAAGGGTGTGTACGTTCTTCCTTTTTAGGGTACAACTTCCGACCGAAAAGCCTTTGAGATCGAACACAGTGAGGGTCGAGAAAACCCAATTTCGGTCAAAGAACAAAATACTTTGTTTTGTTTTTGTGTCTATCTGCAGGAAATCCACACAAATAAAATAAGTAAGTACATAACATTTTACAAAAATATTTTTTCCCTGTTATGAGAAATTAAACTATGGTATGCTCATTTAGGAAATTTGTCTCTTATCGGCAGTAACTAAGAAATCCCGTGTTGCTTCGGACTTTACAAAGTACTAGAAATAACCAGTAATTTACAGACTGCACGAGTGGCGTAGTGGTTTAAGCGGCCGCTTCCTACTGCGCTGAGTGTTGTAGGTTCGATTCCCACATGGGACAACACTTTGTGATCCACAAATTATTGTTCTTTATCTGGGTGTCCGTTTCATGTAAGTTTGTAAAGAAAGATATATTCCTAGTGCGGGAGTCGTCTTAAAAAAAATACCAAAAAAAAAACCTACTCGAATAATTATTTATGCTCACTTACCCTAGCGGATGTATAAGGAATACTCCTTTTCTACCTTTTCAATTTTTCCCTTCACATTGATTTCGGAGTTTTGACATCTAATGAAATGAAATGATATTTATTTCTGCAAGTAAATCTTTTCAGATATTTTTACAAGTCGGACTTTACAGCTAGATGGAGCCGGCATTTCCTAAGACTCACTTTGGGAAGAAACACCGAAACAAACCACAGAGGTGTCTTTTTTTTTAAATCCGTGTACAATGTTAAAGAGAACTATGTGAGTGCAGTATAGGGTCTGGGTTGGCCTTTTGAAGAAAGGACCATAGTATTCAGTCGGTCCATCCATACAGATAGCATACGAATCCCAGCCAATGTGTAGCCTAACCAATATGGTCACGATCAACAACCTGGAACATGACACTACCGCCTGCAGGACACTTGAATCACATCACATCAACAGCCTTTAATAGTCCACTGCTGGACATAGGCCTCTCTTTAGAAAGGAGGTTTTAGCCAACTATACCACGCTGGTCAGACGGGTTGGTGTAGGATTTGTGACAAGTTTTCCTTCTCTTTGCAGTGCTGTTGTCCTGCGTGGTTTGCTCCCTTAGTCGGCTCTTACGACACCCACGGGATGAATAGGGGGTGGTGACATTCCGTATTCTTAATCTTAATGAATATACTCAAAACCACCAGAAAGTTACTTAAAAGTAACATTACAAGCCTACACTATATTCACATTTAAATACTTATACAAAAAAATAATTACTATACAATTTAATTTTAAATAAACAAATTGAAAATGAACGAAACACGAATTACAACAAAAAATTAAATGTTCATCACTTTAAAATGTGGGAGTGAGCAGCCAAGCAAATTTGTCATAATTAGCAAAGGTAGGTTACTAATATATTACTTATTTCATGAGAAACCAAATATATAATTATTTAATAAGAACATTCTTTAATAAAAATAAAATAAATATTTATGAAAGAGCACTAAACGCTATTGTTTCTAGTTTGTGATACGGAATTTTACATCGGATAAATATTATTCGGTTCTAGGACGAATCAGCCACGTCATCACGTAATCGGTGAATTGGTATTCCTGGGGGCTTCCACACGTTCGAGTGACCGATAGACACAAATTCAGTATCTATTACACTTTTCCTTCTTACCTTAACCTTTCTTGCCTATATTTTAATACGAAAATACAATTCTTTGCAAGCAGTCTTTGAGACAATTTTGCTAACGGTTGCTAATTTTGTGAAAATTTTAATCTCTTAAGTGTCTTATGTATTTGTGCTGTGTGTAAATCTTACTTTTGATCTTGCAGAATTTGTTACAAATTAAAAATTACGTTGCATTTTCATGGTAAAATACTATGTAATGGCGGTTCAAATACAGCTACCAATGAAATGAACCAAAGAAATTGAAATATAATTATGTTCTATTCTAATAATTTTCAGCTACCAGGTTTCTAAAATAAATTAATTTCGTAGCGTTAATTTTATAAAAGAAATTTAAAAATATTGATATATTTAAAAAGGTTATCAAAGTTCTTATGGAATATTTTTTTTATGATATGTGCTGTGTCCACAGGCTGTACCAGGCCGATTCAGCGTTCGCTTCACCATGCAACGTTAGCCTTCCCAGCCACTCGAGACTCTTTAAAAATAATCTTTGTGTTCCTAATCTTATTTTTAGATAGATTTCGATAAAAACTGTCATTTATAAAGTATCATTAAAATTAATTAATTCAAGAGTTGCTTAATTTTTATTGGCTTTTCTTAATTTATGGAGCAACTTTTAAAACAATATAAATTCTGTGTTATAACTGTAAAAACGAGTCAAGGGTGTGTAGTGTAGATACCGAGGGTGTCTAGTGAGTCCATACTTTTTACAATTTGTTTAAAAGAAGTAACAACTATTTTTTTTTGAGAAATGTTATTTGATACGCAACATTTATTTATTTATTTTTTAATGTGGTGACATAATTAATATATACAACGCGAATGCTGAAAATCCGAGTCTCTGAGTTCTAAGTCAACATATCTTTATTTCATAAAATTCTTCCTAAAATTGTTTGAAATTATATCGTATGTAGACTCTAAAGTCATAGATCAACACACGCAATAGCAACAATCCGTTTTGTAAAAATTTAAGCCTCGAATGACAAGAGAAGGCGAACAATAAGGTTAGAACTACGGAACCCTAAAAGCCATATTTGTTTATAAGTAATGGCAGCCGAACCCATGGCAATAAAATCACTAAAGATGTTACTGCCAATTAGTTCCGACTCAGTCTTTGTTTACTATCAGGTCGATAAAATCGTTTGTTGTACTGCGCACAAAACGTAGGTACGTATGAGTAAGTTCGTGGTCAATTCTTGTAAAAATTACAAAATTTAAGTAAAGCTGTCATAAAATTGAGTACAAATGTGAAGTATATTCCTTTGCGTAGCATTACTATGTAGAATAATACAATACTTCACAACCATTCATGATTTACAGTAACATAACGTACGAAAAAAAGGAGGAAGTTCTCAATTCCTTGAAATCCTTTTTTATTTATGTTCACCGATTGCTCGAAGACGCCTGAACCGTTTTGAAAAATTATTTTTTTTGCTTTGAAGGGCATACTTCCCAGGTGGTTTCATTTAAATTTTATTGAAATGGGTGCAGCGGTTTTTAAAAACAACAAAATTCTAAAAATTGTATATATGGATTATATTTTTGTTTACTTACGAAACCTTGCTGTCTCACTGGAGCAGTGCGTTAAGTTGGTCCATCCATATTATACATAAACAAAATACATCTACTTGCCACTAAAAATGTAAAATGAAAATTATTTTTAAACCAACTTAAAAAAGGAGGAGGTTCTCTCTCGGTGTCTACCTTTTTGAAACGAGATTTTACAATCGGTACATTTCTGCTAATGTTCATCCATCTTACGGTTTACTGAACAGTTTAAAGGGTTCTAAATTAGGTAAAGCTATTCCTTCTAAAGTTTTGGCTCTGCTGAGACTACTACGCTACGTACATTTGTCCCTTCGCAGTTCTTTTTTTCTAAGTCTATGACAGCTCTATCACGGGTTGTACTCTTTAGTTTATGCACAATTACAGCCCAGCATAAAATAAGAGGTAACATAAGACGCTCAACGGAGCTAAAAACGCTAAACTCGGACTTTTGAAAATCGGAACATCGAAATTCGGAATACAAATTTCGAAGTATTTGGGTGTGTATTCGATAGTCTTTTGAAAATAAAAGATAAGCCGATTTTCACTTTGTTTTATCGTTTCTTTTGACAATTTACTTTGTACATAATTGCGCATTTGAGACCTCTTTCTTCTCCTTCTTCAAAAAACTCTCCGAGACGCTGTGCTCTATTTCTTTCTTAGGAATTTCAAGAAATAAATGTTTAGTGTACTACAAAGTAGGAGTGATTCGCGGCATTAAGATGTTATACCCACCCGCTCAAGAATTCGTTAACTACTTAAAGTGCTTAAAAGTTGTAGGCGAATTTATGATTATAATACAGACGTAATATTTTATGAGAGAAACGTAATATTTCAAAGAGATTTTATTTCAAAGTTAAAATTTGTAAGTAATAATTTGAATATACACAAACCTAAAAACTGTTCAAAACGAAAACCTTACCTTGCCTTCTGTTTCTATTCTGATAAACGTAATAAGTACTCAACCTTTCTAACATAAAAGGAGAGATGTTTGTTAAATAATATATTTAAAGGTTAAAGGAATACTCTAATATATTATATTTATTTTATTCCATTTTATAAAGAGACGAGAGATCACCTCTAAACTTTTAACCAAGACTTTCACTCTAACCGTAATTTGGGTTTATTGGTTTACTATATTTTACCCGTGGCTTCACCCGCGTGTGTCTTGTTAAAATATCCGGGGAACCGGGCAACCAGGGGTACTCCCAGGGTACCCCTGGTTCTCCGGCTACTGTTACCCGAGACGGCTTGCGGTTTTTAGTCAGTCCTTGTCTGACATGACCACCCTATTGGTGAGAGGTATCCAAGAGGACTAAGGCACAGAAAAAGAAAAAGGTATTCATTCGCCTTCTGCGTTTATTCTCAGCCCTATCTACTTTACCATACACATACCCACGCCACTATAGTGTATTCCGTGAAGAGGTAGACACCTCTCCACGGAATAGTGTAAGTAATAGTCGTATGACATACCTAAATATCACAAACAATAACTTTAAATTCACTTGACTGCACGTATGGCGTAGTGGTTTAAGCGGCCGCCACGCCGTTTACTCCTTCGTTGAGTGTTGGATACTGATTTCAAAATATTGTTGTGGTTCCTTTTGATTACAAGGTTTAAATTTTGCACATACGAGACATTGTTCGACTAAATGCACGGATAGCGTAGTGGTTTAAGCGGTCGCTACGCCGCTTACAACTACGCTGAGTGTTGTGGGTCCGATCCCCATATGGCACGACACTGTGTGATCTACAAATTGTTGTTCTGAGTCTGGGTGTTCCTTGTGTCCGTTTCATGTATGTTTATAAAGTCCCCCGCGACACAGGATTTATTACTCATGCGGGACTTGTCTTTAATAAAAAAAGACATATGTAATAGTAACCAAGCTTATTGCCGCTATTTCAGAACTTTGAGAATTTAAGGTAATGTTGGTTGAGTATTGGAAGAGAAAAATATGTTAGATTGAATGGCTTGAAAAGGAATGCACATATCGCTAATCGGGTACATTGTAGTCTGTAAGCAATGGCTATCAGGTCACGGACGCATATTGTAACGAACGAGACGTTTATTTATATATTTGTTCAAAACTACAAATATGCGATTACGTAAACTACCATATTTAGTTTATGATTGTTAAAGGTAAAAAACACATCATCATCATCAACAGTAGCAGTATTAAAGGAGGCTTTGGCCTACTACACCACGCTGGCCAGACGAGTTTGTATAGGGTTTGTTTCAAATTTTCCTTCTCTTTGAAATGCTCTTGTCATGCGTAGTTTGGTCCCTAAGTCGGTTTTTACGTCATCCACGCGATAAACAGGGGTGATGACACTCCGTATTCTTAATCCGTCACCTCACGGATTACGAATATATGCGTATATATTATTTTTAGCTGTAAAAAGTGATCGATAATATAAGCGTAAACACAAATACATCAAATTTCTAATTTTTTAATCCAGTTAAAATGGGAGCACCTTCACTGCAGTAATTTTAATAATTACATCAATTTCTAATAGATAGATTATATCGCATATTTAAAACTTAAAGAAACTAAATCACTATAATTATAGTATCGAACTTTTATTTAAAAGTACACTGCAGTAATTTTAATAATTACATCAATTTCTAATAGATAGATTATATCGCATATTTAAACTTAAAGAAACTAAATCACAATAATAAAAGTATCGAACTTTTATTTAAAAGTATATAATCTTAATCGAACTTGAACTGATCTGGTTTAAATTTGGCACAGAGATAGAATATAGTTTGGAATAGCACCCAGGTTACTATTCATATTTAAAAAATATATATTTCTCATGTACCTAATGGCTGAATTATCTTAAAAAAGCTTGCAGATCATTGTTACACTCAACTTCTAAATTTCTTTACGATGAACCATGAGCTCGTCTATTCTTATCAGAGGTCGCCGGCTTTATCGTTCATCATAGCGACTTCAACGTTCCTAAAATATTATAGAACGGGTACTATTTATCCTCTCGGGCCTATATTTGACTTTTACTTTTTCACTGATGTAATCTGTATAAACTCGCCCATTGAGGGTTCCGGGGTTTGTATATACGGCCATGAAAAATGGTAAAAGATTTTCATTTTTTTTTTCTTTTTTCATGTTATGGCATCTGGTTGCTATCATTTTGAATTGTGATTACTGTCATGTTTTAGGGGCTATTTGTACGGCTAAGAGGGATCGATTGACGTAAGATACAAAAAAATTGACGTACGCGTTTAGTCTCTAAACCGCCACAAACAAAGGTTGAGGTCTGAGGTATTAAACCAACTTTTTTAGAATAGCATAGCATTGTTTAAAGAGCCAATAAATTTGACGTTTAAAGTACTGTACGTACCATGGATATTGAAGTACATACAAGAGTGGGTGTGAAATTGTGGTCAGTTATTTATACAACTTACAAAATTTTGATACGAATGACGCAACAAGTACACTGTTATTTTACGAATTAAAATATTGTGAGGTAATGTGTATGTATGTATAAAAGAGAATGTGGAAAATGCGCAAGCTGTATGTTAAGATCGTGGCAAAAGTCGTTATGTCGCGGGAGTGAAACACGAGTGTTTGTATACATAACATATTCTGCTCAAAAACACAAACATAAAGTGAATATTTTTAGGTTTTTTTAAAGCGTTTAAAAGCACGCCTATGGTCGGATCGACCTTAGTGATACTCGGCCACATTGAAAACCGGCGTTATGCAATTGTTTTTGCTGTTCACCGAGTGAGTGAGGTCACCGCAGTGAGTTGCAGGTGTGGTGCAGTAGGCGGCAGTAGTCACTTCATCATCATCATCCAGTCCACTGCTGGACATAGGCCTCTCCTCAATCACTTACGATCAAGTAACCCACCTGTTCGTAAGTGAATATGGTATCTTATAATAGCTTTGAATATGGTATCTTATAATAGAGAAATAGAATAAGAATTTACTTGAGAGTTTTCTTTACGTGTGGAAACCCCCTAGAGCCGTTACCTCATAGGGGATTGCTGCAAGACGGTGTGTTGGGATCGAACCGACTAAAACAACACGGTGTGCCACTCTACGCCTGAAACGGAAGGATCCGGGAACAGCTGTTATAATGACCTCTTTACTGAAGAATAATCCCGCTTTTTTTTAACGTGTGGAACCCCCCTGGTGATATCACCCGACCGGGGCTTACGGCGGGGTGAATATTTAGAAATATTTAATAATATTTATCAGCAGTCTGGTTGCCATTTCACAGCTCTGCCTAGTTAGGGATCAGAATGTCGTGTGTGAGATGTTTGAAGTTCATCAATCATCATCATTATCAACAGCCTTTAATAGCCCACTTTTGGACATAGGCCTCTCCTTAAAAAGGAGGTTTTGATCTACTATACCACGCTGGTCATACGGGTTGGTATAGGGTTTGCTTCAAGTTTTCCTTCTCTTTTACGTTTACTCCCTAAGTCCACTCTTTTGTCACCCACGGTATGAATAGGGCGGTGACACTCTTTATTCCGTTACCACACTGATAAGTGTGAAGTAGTTATTAATATTATAAATTTTCTACCAGAAAAAAATAAATATTATGCTCTACATTACGCTTTAAAACAGATTAAGAACTATTAGAACATAGAATTACTACTGGGAACAATAGTATATCCAAGTAGAGCTATGTATATTCTGTTTATAACTCATAAAACAGATGCCCAATCAATTCAACGATACGTAAAACGTGTATTAAGACTGTATACATTTCATGCGTAACGACGTGATGTTTACACACCTGTCACAGTTTATGACTCCTTAAAAACATCAGATGTTTGGTTACCAACAAGTCGTTTAATTAAAAAGATAAATGTTTTCGATAACTTGAACAATTTTCAAGTACGTTGAAACAAAGTCAAGTGAAAATGATCATGTTATACATCCATAGAATTCATAAATGACGAGACACCGAGCGAAAATTAAATGCTTTCGTGAATTCTGGTAACGGCTGATTTTTTTTGCGTTTGCGTATTCAAGTTATTTGAAAGTGCGACAAATTTGATAAACTACTTTCCTATGGTGGATGGTAATCCTGATAACTGTGTCAAAGTTCGTGATTTCGATTCGCATCCAGAACAAGTAACTATTAAGCATGATGTTTAATTCTATGTATGATTTGTATTTACGGGATCGGGAGAGGGCCGAGCGAAGAGGACGTCGGTGACCATACCAGCCGCCGACGGGGCCGCGGGCCGCCAGAGAGTTGGGATGTCTGGTGGCGGATTGAATGCTACGGTAGGGGATAGGATGGCGGCCTGATGCATAAGACGAATTTGGGCCGCCACGTCGCGATTGAGGGGGGGTAAGTGTTTTTTCCCCTGATATAGGGCCTGATTAGGCATGGTGTCAATTCGGGGACGACCTGAAATAATATGGTTCAGGTCCTCCCAGAGTAGGGTACCTGAGGCCGGCCGGCGTTTTTAGTGGAACCACCACATACTCCTGGCTCCTGAGTCCCCGAGGAGCAGGAGATCCGGAAGGATTTTCCACTCCGTTAAAAAAAAGGGATGATTTGTATTTAGTTATGTATAAGTCTATGGGTGTGTATGGATGGGTGACCTTTCTTAACACATTGTTCTCTGTTCCTCAGAAAGTACGTTAAGCCGTCGGTCCTGGTTGATAAACGAACATATTTGGCAATAGTAACGGGTAGTTAGAGCCCTCAAAAGGCCGACAACGTCGCTCGACGTGAAAAATCGAAATTTAGCCGTATTGCACTAGACTTAAGGACGGCATAATCTAGTTTTAGAAAAAAGGCTAGACGAAAAATTATGCATATATATCAGCCCAAAATCGATCTGGCCAGACGGGTTGGTATAGGATTTGTTTCAAGTTTTCCTTCTCTTTGCAGTGCTGTTGTCCTGCGTAGTTTGCGTCTGGCCAGCGTGGTATAGTAGACCAAAGCCTCCTTTCTAAGGAGAGGCCTATGTCCAGCAGCGGGCTGCGATAGGCTGATGATGATATTTATCAGCAGTGTGGTTACCATAGTGCAGGTTTTGACTAATTTGACTGCACGAATGGCGTAGTGTTTTAAGCGGTCGCCACGCCGCTTCCTACTAAGCCGAGTGTTGTGGGTTTAAACCCACATGGGACGACACTTTGTGTGACCAACAAATTGTTGTTCTGAGTCTGGGTGTTCTTTGTGTCCGTTTCATGTATGTTTGTAAAGTCCTTCGCGACACAGGATATATTCCTAATGCGAGCGTTGTATTTAAAAAACAAAAAAATGGGATCAGAGGGGCCGTGTCTGATGAGCCTCACTGAATAATATTTTCTGTCCGATGGTAAAAAAAGGAATAAGAAAACCGTATGAGGTAGGTGCAAAGATATACAATTGTCTCGTGGTCAAAATACAAAGAAGTTTTGAAGATACATTTATATACATCTGTCTACCAAGAATTAATATCCTTATAATATGAATGAACTATATCGTGACTTAGAATAAATACGGTGTTTCTTATCTCGGCCGTATTATATTACTATGTGATCAGGAGGCTGCGTACGTGTCGAGTCACGTGCAGTACAAGGTTTCGAAGATGCCCGTTACAATAATTGAACTTTTTGTGATACAAAAAAAAAAACATGTTTTTTTAACCAAGCTAGTGCTGAGTAAGGCGCTGATCATGTCTTTAAATAAAATGATCGAAAATCCCTTCCAAGATTACAAAAGAGCGAATAATTAAACGGCTATACAGATTTTTATGAATTGTAGCTGAACTAAGCACTGGCGAAATAATTCAGAATGAAAAATGAGCGCTGCCGTCGACTACAACGTTTAATTTAAACTTAACTTAAACACTATTATAACTTTAATTATTATGTTTAACTTATTTCTTTCATTATATTTAAATGAAAACATATTTAAATGTTTAACCTCTATTTAAAAAAATGTAAAATCGTTTCAATTCAACAAGAGAATACAACGACCAAAACTTTTGCCATCCATTACTTTCCTTTTCAGTTAAATCCATAGCAAATTTGCTTTTAAATTGACTTTTAAACACACAAAGACGTAAATTGTAACAAAAATGTCCTTTAAGGTTTACAAATAATTATAATAATTATATTAGGACTTGATTCCGTGCGGTCTCCAAAATAATGGAGAAAAATTTGTAATTGATTTAATCAATGGCAACACTTCATGAACCTTGCAATCACCAGTAATCACACATTTTTGCCAATTATCTAACGGCTTGTGCAGCAGCTTCAGCAATCTTCCTTTAAGGGGATGGAAGAGTGGAAATCATAACCGATTAACTGATTTAGATGAAATTTGGTATGAAATAAGTTTGGTTAAAGAGGAAGGACATAGGCTACTATTAACCGGTGACTCATTGAGAATACCTAGTGTCACCACCCCTATTCATCCCGTGGGTTTCGTAAGAGACGACTAAGGGAGCAAACTACGCAGGACATCAACACTACAAAGAGAAGGAAAACTTGACACAAACCCTATACAAACCTGTCTGGCCAGCGTGGTATAGTAGGCCAAAACCTCCTTTCAGAGGAGAGGACTATGTCCAGCTGTGGACTATCATGGGCTGTATAATTATATGTATGTATAGGTGTATATGTATATATAAATACTTATGTATTATTACTTACTGTTTATGTATTATATATTAAAAAATATTAATTAATATAAGCACTCTGGGTATATGATATCTCGTATATGCTATATTTTTCATAAAATCACATTTTTAATTTCTTTTGTGCGTCTACCATGTTTTAGCTCTGCATCGCCCTAAGGTTGACTGGAACAAAATGCCTACGGCATTGAGCCTTTGTCACACTTGTACATAAAGTGTAAATACATAAATAAATAACACGATATTGACTGCACGGATGGCGTAGTGGTTTAAGCGGTCGTCACGCCGCTCACTACTACGCTGTGTGTTGTGGGTCCGATCCCCACGACACTTTGAGTGACGTTTGCGAAGTCCCCCTCGACACAGGATATATGCGTAATGCGTGAGTAGTCTTTTTTAATAAAAAAATAAAATAAACAAGTTAAAGTATACTTATTTAGTTAGAAAAAAAAATTGTTTCTTTTAATGTAAAAAATATACTGCATCCGAATTCTGACAGATCACAATCAGTCATAGCCGCTTTGCTTAGTACGTAACTATTTATATTGTGAAAAGAATTCTAAATAAAAATGGGAGAAATATTAACAAAGGACATGCTCCTCTCTGACAAATGTGAATATTAATGGATCATGTGGAATATGGAATTTTGCTGGTAGACGATATTACGGAGGTATATGTACTGGTATTTTTTGCTATAACTATTAGACTCTAGTAGCTCCACTGGATGAAAAGTTAATAAATAATAGGTTATCTTGGTAAGGACATGTCATGCGGAGAGGTAAAGAAAATGTGGCCAAGAAAGTGTAAGATATGGGAGTTGAAGGGTACAGAGAAGAGGAAGGCCAAAGAAAATGGGAATGGACTGTATGAGTGGCTAGGATGGGAATAACGAATGAGATGACGAATGATAGAGTAGAATGGAAGAATGGAAGTTGGTATTCCAAAATCGATACTACCTTATTATTCCTACACCGTTGCTAAAATGATAATAAAAAACTAAATTCACAGTAATCTTGGCAATGCGATGTCGATTGTCTTGACTAGTTTTCCTACTTTAATTGTAGTCTTAAGTTTTCCTTAACTTCCCCATATTAATAATAATAGTAATAAATAAAGCGAGAGAGTTTATCTAAGGACGTCGTCAAATTTGATGAAATATCATTTTTAAAGAAACTTGACAAATTATCTTACAAATGTATCGTTACTTCGAAAGTGATGCGAAGAAGATCATATCATCTTGCAGGAATTAAATCAATTATGAAAATATCTGCTGTACTAATATGGTTGTCTGGATTAATATTTTCCGTACAAGTTGTGCGTTTATTGGATGTATTGCTAGTTTGTATTAGACGTGCGTAATCCGTTACCATCTTCAAAACTACATATGTATGTTGCATTAGCATTATCTGTCACTTATTCATAGATGACAATTAGTACATGTATATATTTATGTATATATATATATATATATATATATACATAAATATATATTTATAATATATTTATATATATATATATAATAGTAATATTTATGTCAGAAAAGTACATATTTCATGGATTTACTTCATCTATGACTGCACGGATAGCGTAGTTGTTTAACAGGTCCTACTACGCCGAGTGGTGTGGGTTCAAACCCCACATGGGGACAACACTTTGTGTGATCCACAAATTGTTGTTCTGAGTCTGGATGTTCTTTGTGTCCGTTTCATGTATGTATGTATAGTCCCCCGCGATACAGGATATATTCCTAATGCGGGAGTTGTCTTTTTTTAAAAAGATAAAGAAAAATGTTTAAAACGATTCCAATCCATCTAAAGGTTGCCTAAGAAATTTCTCCAAGTATCACGCTCCCGTTTTACTTCACTTTTGCTCTAAAATAATACTATCTAATCTCTGTAAGCCCAGATAAAAAAAAAAAAAATATTATCTGACTACATATCTAAGCTTTCAATACTTTAGATATAAAGATACTGACTAAAATGAGATGAAAGGGAATGCGTAAACGGTTGAAGGTTTGGGTCAAAAGCGAAGATAATTTTTACTTCATAATGTAAGGATCATAAGGTATATATGTACAAGCATGGTAAAATTTGTGTTATATTAAGAAACACAAGAAAACAAAAAAACGACGGGTTGCACTCCGGGAGTGCCGGCAGAAGTGAAAACTTGAATATTAACGTTGTGCATTTTTGACACACACGAACATTCGCGCAAGCGCCCTGCGCCGCCTAAACGAAACAGCAGGCGCAGGCATACATTTTCGCCAGACCTTGCACCTACCGACTATTACTTTTTCCAAAATTTAGACAACTTGTTAGTGGGTAAAAAATTCAATTCCCGAGAGGCAGTACAAAATGCCTTTGAAGAGTTTGTTGCCTCCCGGCCAGCTGATTTTTACAAGAAGGGCATCAATAAACTGCCAATGCGTTGACAAAGATTGCATGGGTGATTACTTCGTATAACAGAAATAAAAAAGTTTGAAAAAATAAGTACTTTCACTTATTGCATTCAAAACGCCAATTTCATAGCTAAAGACCTATTATTATTATGTCATTTTATACCTTGTCTGGTCTCCCTTTTATTTTAAAGGGGTAACAAAATCTAACACACGGGCCTTAGCCAAGTGTGCCAAAAAGGGATGATGATATGAAGTTAAGATGATGAGGATGAAGCGAGAAATTTGCGTGTGAGACGGCATGTGTTAAGAAGGACTGCTTTTTGTAAGAGTATGAGAGAGGATTTCGGCATTTCCAATGTGTTGAGGCTATCTTGAAGAGTCTACGGTACTACACCAGTTGTAGATATGACAATGGGTACTATTTTAACTCTATCTACCTGCCATTGCCTTTTTATTTCCGTTGCTAAGTCTGTGTATTTAGTCATCTTTTCTGTGTGCGTCGTGAGGAGATTGTGTGTGTTACATACTGCTATGTCTATAATAAAAACTATTTTGTTAGTTTTGTCTAGTATTGTTATATCCGGTCTATTATAATGTATGGTTTTGTCGGTAATTATTGTCCTATCCCAATATATTTTAAATGCATTATTTTCTAGAACTGTACTGGGTTTATATTTATAATAAGCAGTTTTATTTGAAATAAATGAGTATTTGTGAGCTAGATTTTGATGGATTATTGCTGCAACTTGGTCATGTCTGTGTTTATAATCAGTTTGTACAATAGATTTACAAGAACCAGTGATGTGTTGGATGGTTTCGGAACTGCTATGGCATCGTCTACATAAGTCGGTAGGAAGGTTAGGGGTACGGATTATGTGTTTTTTATAGTTAAGAGTGTCGATAACCTGATCCTGAATAGCGATCACAAAAGCCTCGGTTTCTGGGAAGAGTTCTCCGCGCCGCAGCCACTTGTTCGACGCTTTTCTATCGACGTGTGTTTGGCTGAGATCGGCGAGATGTCTGCCGTGTAGAGACTTTTGTGCCCATAAGTCTATTTTCTGCTGTTTGCTCAATAATTTTGGTTGAATGTTTGTGTCGTTTAAGTTGAGCGGAGTTTATTATTATATTGTATGTAATTATGTGCACTACTATGTACTACGTAATCAACTCGAAAACTTTTAATGTGCGTTGCAGGATAAGTAATTCTTTGTTAGAAATTATTAAAGGATGTTTTCATGGTTTTCATAATAGTTTACCTACGGTAATTTTTGAATTATAATGGTCATGTTTAGAAGGAGTGAGCTGTAATAGCCCGTTTACACGCATTGCGAGCCGCGACAAGTGTTCACAAACACAAGCGTGTAAACGGGTGTTTGGTTCGGCTCGCCTATGCTCGTCTTCGATCGGTATTAGTGTCGGTTTTTGACCACAGATCATAGGAAGCTCGCGGCAAGCGTTTGCGACGTTTTTACACGTTGGTACGTGCTTGTACCCTATTGCTCAATTCGATATTAGTTGTACAGTTGGGAATCAACTTTAAGACTCAATGCTCTACTGATTGAGAAGTTTAGTTGCGCATTAGGGCTAGAGAATATTTTTAGTTTAGAGCTGCCGTTTACATTTTGAATAAAAATATGTCCACGTCTGCTATGTTTGCCTGTCCGGAACCCAATAGCGCTATCGCAAGCGTGTAAATGGCATCCAAGCGTTTATAAAGACTTAAAGCTTTGCCAAGCCTCGGCACGCGTGTAAACTAGGCATAAAATAAAATGACGAATGATGGAGTAGAAATGACAAAGATTACGTATTGCACCGACTAAAATTGAGACAAGGTAGATTTCGACACATTTCATAGGAATTTTGTTCATAACCAATTGAAACTGGAAATTAATAATCGATGATTGATACTTTAACGGACTGCATCGAGCAGGTCATTGGCATTGCCGTAAATCGCCGTGACTCAGTAAAATTGCAAGACTAGTAAATCAAGCTGTAAAGTAGACCATTTCATTATGATCATCTAGTTATGTTTGACGTAGGTGTAATAGAGACATCAAGCTGAATAATTTACTTCTCAACATTAGCAAGGGACGAACCAAATCTATTTTTAGGCAAATTTAATATTAAATTTAATGAGCTTCATTTATACTGCCCTTTTTGCTTTAACAGTAGATAAAAGTAAAAGTCCGCTCTTACGACACCCACAGGGTGACGGATTAGGAATACAGAGAGTCACCACTCTTGTTCATACTTTTATACGAAACATTAATACTAATACAGAAACCTTTAATTTGAATTCTTTCTTAAAAATGTAGCCGCTTACATGAATTGTCAGATCAGAGTTATGTTTTTATATGGCCTAAGGACGTGTTATAAATGAAATCACTTCTTGACTATTATATTATTATATAATTAGCGCATTGCATAAACAGACTTCGACTTGGTACTTGACAGTGTCGCAGACAGCAGAGCAATGACTACCCAAGTATGTGCATAGTGCTACTTGCCTTAGTAACGTGACATAACTTACTAATGTATATAATTTCTCAGACAAGTAGGTATGTATCAAAATATAAAAAGTAGTAACAGGTAGGGTGGTATACTCTATTTAAAAATATATTTTGTTTTGTCTGCACTCTACAAGCGATGATTGATGACTGACGTTTGGAGATTAAATGGAACAATTTTAAGCGTATTCAAAAAGCTCACCACGTTATTTCAATGTAAATAACAAAGATTTTTCCGCAAGTCACTATAATACCATTTTGTAGCTGCAAGCTATAAAGTTCAGTTTTTTATAAGAGATAAACAACCAAGAAGCCCACGGGAATTTTGATAAATCTATTTTTAAGTTTAAAACTGTACACAATTTTCTTCAAACATAATTCAAACACAGCGAACTTTGAGTGTATATGATATTATGACCTACAGAAATGCTACTTTGATGTGTATCGTATTATGAATCTCGTAAGTCATTATTAGTAGTAATTGAATTATTTTGGTGTATAGAGGTATTTGATCATGGATGTGATTTGGAAACCTACATGTAATTAGCCCTCTACTATGCTGCAAAATTTCCATTATTTTAATTATTTATATTACACAAGATTTTGCCCGTGGCTCCGCCCACGTGTATGTTGATTATCGCGAATTACGAATAAAGCAGCCTTGCTCAAAAATCAAACAATCTCTATACCAAATTACATCTAAATCTGCTCAACGGTTTAAACGTGAAAAGGTAACATACAGACAGACAGATAGACAGACTTTCACATTTATAATATTAGTTTGGATTCATACATCTATATTTTTAACATCTATCTATTTATTAAGATGATAAGAAATTTGTCTGTACCCCTTTTTAAACAAATAAGGCATGCGGAAGCATATCACGTGCACAAATGCAAAATATTCAAGCAAAATTTGCGTTAAAGTTAAAGATAATAATATAAACGGCTACATAGCAGTACAAGGATCTGGTATATATATTTTAATCTGTTGCGATACGAAATTCTATACTATGTGAATTTAAGTTATATTGGAGAAAGAAAAAAAACAAGACTATCGAAATGATCATTAATATTATTTAACGGGAATTAACGCGATCTCTTATTTAGGGTATTACATACCTCTGGTTTGCCTGACGTTTAGACCAGGTTGCACCGGCCGTGGTCACAGGCTGACTGGCTCACATGCAACCTGGTCGAAACGTCAGGCAAACCAGAGGTATGTAATACCCTAAATAAGAGATCGCGTTAATTCCCGTTAAATAATATTAATTATCATGGAACGCGAAAGTTTAAAAGTTAGTATCGAAATGATCGGCATTCGACCGTCAGTACGTCATCTTGAATTCATTGTACAAGATAAACCTACTATGGTTCGACATAGACAATGCTATAAAGTCTATGACTAGAATATCTCATAATACTATCATTATTAATCTTAGCCGCTCATAGATGGCATTCATTTTGTTTGTTAAAATAACAAATAAATAACAAATATGTCAAACCAGCGATTGCAAAACCAACAGTATTTAAAAAAGCAGAAAATCACAAAATAGAGTAGGGAGACATAAATCACCAGATATGTTATTACAGATATTTACGGATAGCTACTGAAAACTGAAACCCACCATATAGAAAAGTACACTAAGTTACGTAAAGTTACTCAGAAAATGGAATTGAAAAGGATTAGTGTACGAGTATAGCTGGTTTCGTAACTTGAAACTATTAGTAATGATTGGATTGGTGGAAGAAATAAATCTTTACAAAAAGAACCAGTCACTGTTGGCTCTTACCACGTATAGTTTTGATAATAAATGGAAGATAGAATCAATATGGATATGTTATTAAAAGGTTTTGCTCAAGTTTAGAGTAGCTTGACATTGTGAAAGCCTTTAACTTTTTCCCGTGGAGGGCGATTAGGGAAAAAAGGTTATTCTTTCCACTCTGCTACTATGACCTGGCAGGATTGGTATCATTGTGTTCCTATTTCAAGGAAACCCAGGTTTCAAGTTTCGCTTCAGGGCCTCCGTGTGCCATTGAGGAAAAAAAATAAAAAAAAATGGTTTCCCTGGCTCGTTGTAGAGAGTGTTTTTCTTACTAAGTCTATCTCTGTGTGCTTTGCACATAAAGTATAAATTAAGCATTATTTGATCATAAACGCTCAAGAGCCATCGCGCGTGAGTAACTCATACATGCTAATGTTTTACTTGTCCTTGTAGAAGAAATGCAAAAAACTAAGCAAGGCCGATGTAAAGCCAAAAGTGTTCCTATTGTGTTTCTTATGGCCCAATCTTAAAACATCTCTGTCCATTGAAGACAACCTGTAGTCCAAGACGACGGACTTAAAGGCGTTAAAGTATGAAATTGCCATTGCATAGTAATAGATACTTTGAATTGACATACATGACACCTTCATGGTGTGAGATTTTCGTGTGAAACTTCTTTTACATGATATCTATGAGGTTTTCTTTTAAAAAAGGTGCTACATTTGATTTTCGACTTTCAATTGTTTTTTTTTTATTCAGCTTAGACGTGAAAGATGGATACTTCGAAAATCCGAGTCATTTTAGAATACGAGTTTCCGCCGAGGAACTAAAGCGGGCGGCAGAAACGGCTTACAATATCAATGCTGCTTTTTGAGAGGAGACTGCTAATGAACGCACCATGCATTTTGTAAGTAAATATAATAGGTATGTGGTTGCGGTTGCAGATGTGACCACCAGACCTTGCACCTACCGACTATTACTTTTTCCAAAATTTAGACAACTTTTTAGTGAATAAAAATTTAATTCCCGAGAGGCAGTACAAAATGCCTTTGAAGAGTTTGTTGCCTCCCGTCCAGCTGATTTTTACAAGAAGGGCATCAATAAACTGCCAATGCATTGGCAAAGATGCGTCAATTGCATTGATGATTACTTCGAATAACAGAAATAAAAAAGTTTGAAAAAATAAGTACTTTCACTTATTGCATACAAAACGGCGATTTCATAGGTAAAGACCTAATATATTTTCGTACAAATATTTTTACTTTGAGTTCAGAAAAAAAGCTTTTGTGTATCGTATTAGACGTCTAAACAATACAAATTTTCATCATAATAACAACTTACTATATACGTTCGGCGCGTAAGGTTTCATAATAACGACCAAATACCTAGTTTAAAATAGTTTGCTTACACGTAAATATTATAAATTTTTCATAACTCCGTGGGTTTTTACCGTCGTAAATATATATATATCCGGAGTTTTGAATAAACAAATTAAAACAAACATGCTAGAAAAAAATTAGGATCTATGTCTAGCTGTGTACGAATATAAAGGTGAAGAGAGGAATTCTAAGTAGGTTTATATTTAATTTACTTTCATGTACTTTCTTTACTTTGTTTCTTTACTTTCGTTGGTTGTAGGAAATCAGAAACTAATTTTATACACTACTTTAAATTTCGATCAATTAAGTATTTAAAATAACATATTGCAATTAGTGATGTGTCGGATATTTGATCTGTATCTGCTATATCCGAAGGTGACAAAAAATCCATATCCGCCCGTATCTCCCTATGCATATTTAAACAGAATTAATAATATTATTAACAGTTATAAGATACTATTCATCAATCTTTGGAACGATGTTTAACCCCAAATCTTTGTAATGTGTCTCATTAACATATCGCCGTCCACTGCTGAAAGAAGGTCTCCTCGAGCAGCGTCAACTATCGCGGTCTTGGGCAGTCCGCATCCATCCGCTGCCTTTCTTTAAATCGTCGGTCTATCGTGCCGCAGGGCGCCCTACACTTCGTTTACCTAATCGCGGTCTCCACTCTAACACATTTCGACTCCAGCGTCCTTCAGTATGTATTTAAAATAATTCTTTAAACATCATTAAGTATCACAAAATATAAAATTTTATCTGTAATTTCTTCGTCGTTCGTGTCTTTCGTTTTATAGAAGCACGTGGTGTCATTTTAGTTATTTTTTGTAGCGTATTTGTCAAAGTAATGGTCACCTGATACCTGGATACCTGCAATTCAATTGACACTAGGTCCGCTTTTTGAATCTGCTTCTCGAAAAGAGGAGAAGAAGTTGGTGGGCTCTGGTAGCATTTGGTAAAAATCGAAAAAAGTTTGTCAACTAAATTTTCAAGTAAAAAAAATCTTAAGGTCACGATTTTGTTTTCGCGGATCTAGATACTGATAATCCGATTCGTATGCGTAATAAAAGAAAAAATCCGGTGCTTCACTAGCTTCATATACATTTTTAGTTATACATTTATTTTACAGTTGTTTAGTAAACGAATAACTCAGTTACTTTATATTTGACAATGAATATGGGATATAAACTGCCTGATCCAAGGAATAGCAAAATGTTCGTCGATATTTCTTAAGTGATGTTCATGTAATCATTTTTCTGGTAAAGATATTGTGTTTACTACGTGACGGGGTAGGGATCAAGTGACTTATAATAAAATCCACTTCAATTTTAAGCAGAGTTGTTTTTATAGATACGGATTTATTTAAGGGAATATTTCGTTGAGTTTTATTTGTTATAAAAAAAAAGAAAGAAAATAATTTAATCATTTATAAGTCAAAACACTTCTCTTTTATCTAAATACACTTACTGCAAACCTTTTATCTTATGAAATGAAATCATTATGTAATAAAAAGAGGCAAATATAAGAATAATTTATTTATACGTTAAAACACTTCTCTTTTATCTAAACACACTTACAGTATACCCTTGTAAAATGAGAGCAATTATCTAAGTACTTATCGTTTGCCACGATAGACTGCATTACAAAGACGGTTCTGCTTCAGTGTAATCTCAAAAGTATTTTTTTTTGACAATATTTCTTCAAGAACTCGATCATCTAAGTGGCGTGCAATGGGAGCCTATGTCCAACAGTGGACTGCGATAGGCTGATGATGATGATGAAGAATATTTCCTAAAATTCTTTAGATTATTTAATTAAATAGTAGGCCAAAACCTCCTGTCTAAGGAGAGGCTTATGTCCAGCAGTGGACTATTAAAGGCTGTTGATGATGATGATTTAATTAAGATTTCTAAACTCAAAATTAGTTTTAATGCTGTGAAATAAATAATGTTCTTTCTAAGTTCAATCAATTCAACTTGTACTCTGCGGTATAAAAGAAATATTGCTTTTAAGGTTTACTACATGTTTTCATCAAAATATTTTCCATGTCACAAAATTTGATTTATTCTCTGTTAGGGATATTTCCATTACCAGAAAGCAAAATATTTACAAATCAATTTTGTTCAGACTTGTTGTATGATGTATTTGACAGCATAAGAGTAAACGTATCTGCGACACTGTTGCCAGACGGATTGAGTTCAATGAACGACGTAGAGTTGTTCTTTTCTTTTACTTGTTCCGTGTCCCTTTGGAGGAATAGACGTGTATGTATGTTTATATGTTAAATATTTTTTTATAAATAAAATTAGATGTCCAGCAAGGCATCTACTGGGAGTTTCTTAGCTAAAACGCAGACGGATAGACAGGCAGACGGATATGGTTAAACTATAAGGGTTCCTTGTTGACTACAAAACCCTAAAAACAGCATTAAGTTTCCAAGGCCAGTCGTGAAAATAATTTCGAAAAGTGATAAATCGTCGATGACCTGAGTCAATAACTTCAGACCTAATGCAAATAAGATTTGAATAGCCGATGAAATAAGAAAAATCGAAAACGAGGAAATTCGCTTTATTAGTAATCTTGTTAATTACTTAACTTAAGTAACTTTATTTACTAAAAGACGAGTTGTCATTGTCAAAACAATAAAAAAAGCACATACGAAGATACTCTGCTGTGTTCGATTAAAAGGTGCTGAAACTCAACAAATCATCCAAAAAGCAAATACAATCTACATTTGATTTAAAATATTTAGTGTTGCCAGTATAATGAACCACATCGTTATTCATTAATCTTCACTCAAATGGAACAACGGTTCAATGACAGTGCAGAATAAAGATTTGTGTTTTTGTACTTGGCTATAGTCTACCAATTAATTTAGGTAGTACTAAACGCAAAACAAAATATCATCAATGATCAACAGCTTTTTTTAGTCCACTGCTGGACATATGCCTCTCCTTAGAAAGGAGGATTTGGCCTACTATACCACGCTGGCCAGACGGGTTGGTATAGGGTTTGTTTCAAGTTTTCCTTCTCTTTGCAGTGCTGTGCCCTGCGTAGTTTACTCCCTTAGTCGGTTTTTACTACAACCACGGGATGAATAGGTGTGGTGACACTTTGTATTCTTAATCCGTCACCACACGGAATATATTGATCATTAATCGAGACACATTTAACCCAGAATGATGGGGGTTTTAGCTCCGGTAGTTTCACTCACTCGATGAAAATTAACGAAAGAATCCTGAGTTGCAGACGTTCATGGGCGGCGATGGATACTTTTTATCAGGTGGGTCTACCCGTCTGTTCGTCTGCCCCCTCTAAAATAAAAATAAAACATTACTCTATCCGTATGTCGTACATTATGCCACAGAAGTTAATATTGGAGCATGTAAATGATACCTGGGTTATATAACTACCCGCTTCTGGGAATAGTTGAGGTTGACTTTGATGTATACCAATAATTGAAATCAGTTATACAGTGGTTTTTATAAAAGCATCAAATGTGCTGCTGTCAATACGAAGAATAGGATGATATTTATAGACCGTATATAGACCTAAGGTTGCGAGTATTAGATATTCAATAACGGTCGATATTCAAACTCTTTTAAAATATTATACCTAGATGGGCAGACATTTGATGACAACTGCCTGGAAGAGCATACTAAAGAGCCTTTAATCAGGCGGATTTAAAACAAAAGAGTTTTGGTGATTTAATTTAAAAAAAATTAGAAAGAACGTTCTTTGAATAATAAAATTTATTTATTTAACTTTATGTACTTTTGTACATCGGCGGAATTAATGCCCACGGCATTCTCTTCCAGTCAACAACTGGGTGGTGTACAAATCTTGTAAGGTAGGTGCATAGAGGTTACGTCTTAATATATTAAGTAATTAATGAAATATATGTAACGGTTTGCTACATACACAAACTTATACATACACATATACTACACAACACATCATAAATACACACATATAATCATATACATATTTTTATAATTAAATTTAATTATATGTATTTATTTAGATACATAGACCTATTATATTCGCACACTATGAATACCGGAATATGAGGTATGCTATGGATTAGATAATTCTGACATTTCGTTAAGAAGGAGATCATGTACCTTCTTTTTGAAAATAAAGCTGTTTGTGGACATCCTGACTTCGAGCGGAAGCGCATTCCAGAGTTACCTTACTCTTCCTTATCTTTGAAAACAGACACTTAATTTAAAGTGTCTGTTTTCAAAGATAAGGAAGAGAAAGGAAAATTAAAACACTTTTTTTTATTTAAAATACAGATTTATTGGATTGTATTATCTAAATGCTTTGTTAGCTGTGATGAGTGTGTATATTACATACTAAATTGAGGGCACTCTAAACATTTTACTGAAAAAGAATCATCAACATACATCTTTAACGGTATTAAAGAATTGTTCTTTATTTTTACTGTCAATATTTTCTCGATTTTTTTGTTGTAGATCGAAAAATCTATTGACATGGGTTTGTTTGAAGGCAATTTTGAAGTGACATTGTTAAAAAATAAAGAAATATTTTAAAATTATTTGTTCATTTATACGTTAAAACACTTCTCCTTTCGTCCAAACACACTTACAGTTTACGTTACGTTTGCGGTAATAAAACAAGAGCAATTATTTAAATGATTTGTTTACCATGACAGTGATCCCGTCACAAAGACAGCCCTGCTTCAGTTTTATTGACGACTTCTTCTTTAATGCTTTCCATATATTTGAAATTTTCCTGTCATGGATGACAACTCTCTAAACTCAAGTACCATTCTATTCTATTACGTAAATAATGTTTTTCTTAGATAAAATGTATGCACCTACTTACTTTAATATATATTCTGAATGCATTTATGCCTGAGGCAAGGCAAATATTATATTATCTAGATAAAAAAAATAGAATAGTCAGTCTGCTTTGTGAAGGATTTTGACAGTTTAAACTGTACAAACTTTAGTTCTGTCATAAACCCTTTTAAAAAAAAAGTTGAACCGACTTCAAACAACACCGACAAAGAGCACTAAAAATTAAACCACTAAAAAATAATTACAAATCTAAGTAAAAAACTATAATAAGTACTCTCAATGTAACAGGTAACATTATAATACCAATATGTAGTCCCTTCTAGTCTGTTTGAAGTCGGTGCCAAGCTCGATGCACAATAAGTAATAAAAAAAATACAGACGAATTGAGAACCTCCTCTTTTGTGTTTTGGAAGTCGGTTAAAAAGATTGAATTAGCGATGGCAGTTCAAATAGATAAAAGACTAGTCTATTTACAATTTTTTACATAAGGACTATAGTTGAAATATTTTCAATTCAACGACATTTAATTTATTTTCTAGACAACCACACAAAAGAAAATAGGTATTAACAAAACATTTTTATGGGACGTCCTGTTTTTAGGTAATAAGAGTCAAAAATACCTTCCACACATTTCGTAGATATATTGAGTACAACAAACGAGGTAGTGCTTATTTATTGTACTTCTTCTTGAGAGAAGAGTTGAACCTTTCAATCCGGAACTTTACAGGTTTTAGTTTATAGAACTATCCTATTCTATTTAGATTTATATGTAGGTAATCTTATTTAATAACTTTGTTGAAACTAAATCTGTAGCAACATAGCATAAACATTTAGATGACTTAAAGAAATACTTAGATATTTTGAAAACAGACTTCTCTTGATGATCACAGTCGTCAACCTTATAAATATACTCCACAAAAAAATCTGGTTTTATTACAATTAACATTTGCTGGGTTATTATATGTTTATTTATTTTTACATATTTATATGTTATTACATACATATGTCTTAGCCGCACTGCAGTGCTGGTCGAAACTCCCCGAGTCCTCGAAAAACGATTGTGTCAAAAACGAGTCCGGAATCCCCGAAGATGCGTCCGTGAGTTAAACTGTTCATCTTTTATAAATATGAACACCAATGACAGAAGTATTTGGTATGCCGTCTTTGTACCAAAGTGAAAATGCTCTGAAAAATCTATAACCTGAAATATTACCGTTCCAAAGGCTGTAGAACGTCTCAATATAATATTATAATAATAATATGTTATCCGATCCCGTACTGTTTATGTTTCTGATCAATTGAACTACTCGACAAGTTATTTCTTTGTGTCTAGTATATCTAGGTTCCCTTGTTCAAATAATCTATTTAGGCACGTGTAAGTTACGGGGGTTAACCTCCTCAAAATAGATATGGTACTCACGTGTTTACACGTTTGTGTAAGTACGCGGTGCTTTTAGGGCACGCACCACGACGCTAGGGCTCCTAAACTTACAATAAGACAAATTGAAGGTACTTGAAAACATCATTACCAGGCAAAGATATTTGATGGTACGCTTTCGTTTAGGATATTTTTCCACGAACAATTTGAAATAATAAAAATACATACAGTGGAACATATAACTTTTTCCATAGAATCCTTCTACAATAAAATTCAAATAAAAAGAATTGGGCAGTCTTAGTCAATAATATACGTATATTATTGTTATTATTTTTTATATTCATAACATTATTAAACATGTTCTCCTATGACTTAAATAAAATAAAATAAAATGGTACAATTATTATAATACAGTCAGTTATGTTAGGTTACGCTTTCACTTAAACTGGATCAAACAGTCTGACCTCAAGATCAGACTGTTTGATCAGAACGGTTTACTATAAATAAATAAATATTGCTTGGAAGCAACAGTTTCTAGTAAGCCTTTGTTGCTGTTTCTTAATCCTTTAAAAAAAGAAGTAACATCTTCGCGGACTACCACCTGATAGCCAGGGATGTTTTATATGATTACACGAAGAGCCAAGTGGTTTACACGGTCACCTCGCTGCTTCTTACTGCGCTGAGTGTGGTGGATTCGATCACCACATGGGACAAAACTTTAGTGTTCAGAGTCTGGGTGGTTTTCACTGAGTGAGGTTACCGACCCTCCGTGTGGTAACGGATTAAGAATACAGAGTGTCAATAGGGGTGCCTATTTATCCCATGGGTGTCGTAAGAGCTGACTAAGGGAGTAAACAACGCAGGACAACAGCACTGCGAAGAGAAGGACAACTTGAAACAAACCTTATACCAACCCGTTTGGCCAGCGTGGTATAGTATGTCAAAACCTCCTTTCTAAGGAGAGGTCCATCAGTTGAAACCAAACCAAACCATACCTCCCTCCACCTGATCCTGGGGACTCAAAGGCTGGTAACGCACTTATGTCTCCTGAGTTACAGGCGTTCATGGGCAGATGATCTGCTCGTTTGTTCCTTTTCTTTTCTGTGCCGAAATCTCCCCGGATACCACCCACCGGTGGTTATGTCGGACTCGAATGAACTAAAACCAAAAAAGGGGGTTCAAGTTTTACATCAGTGTCATTGAAAAAATGAGTATTAATTAAAGAGCTTACCATTATTAACAACTAACAAAATATTAGGAACAACAGTTACAATTGATGTCAGATAACATAATCATAAAACACGTTAAAAGCATCTCTCAATCTTCTTTAACACACAATTATTTTAGCACAACTTGTTTACGTTTTACATACTTCATCACAACTAAAATATTTTTAGATTGTTCCAAGGCAACATCAAAATAAAATTGATAAATATTAACAGATTATGCAGAAATCCAAACAAAAGCATCTCAATTGTTGTAATTAAAATATCATAAATAAAAGAATAATAATAATTTAGTTTGAGATAGTCCGAGTCCCGGGAAAGGACAAAGGGTGGTTTTTATCCCAGAAATCATCCTTTAAAAGGGGTGAAAAAGGGGTGGAAGTAAGTATGAGGAATTAATAACCCCTGAACCGATTTAAATAAATTTGATTTGAAGATACTTTTATTCTTATTTAAACTACTGATTGACACTTCTCGTGATCAGAAGGCTGGTCTTTTTCTAGCACAGAGAATTAGCATTGCCATTCAACGTGGCAATGCTGCCAGTCTTCTGGGAACGCTACCAGTAGGCGATGATGCGGAGGAATTTTTTGATGCTTGTATGTAGATAGTGTTAATGTTGTAAATATTCTAACTTAATTTTATTTAATTTATTTTTAATTTGGTACTAGATACTAGAATTTCCTCCCTTATTTTTAACTTTCTTGCACCTTTTATTAGCTTAAAAAATTGTTGTTGTTATATTTAAGTGATCTTTTTTTTTTATTTGCTTTTATTCTTGAAGAAAGATATACGCTACCTTTTACCGTGATAACCAATATTTACGAGGGCAGAACCGCGGTCAAAATCTAGTTGTTAATAAAAGTGTGTGTTTATAAACAGTGTTAATTTTGGTAATTAACTCACGTCATCATCCATCACATCAACAGCCTATGATAGTCCACTGCTGGACATATGCCTCTCCTCTGAAAGGAGGTTTTGGCCTACTATACTGGCCAGAAGGGTTGGTGTAAGGTTTGTTTCAAGTTTTCCTTCTCTTTACAGTGCTGTTGTCTTGCGTAGTTTTCTCCCTTAGTCGACTTTTACGACACCCACGGGTATTAACTGCCTACTTTTATTTATCAAATTCCCGGTTCGTAACAAGACGTATTAGAAAACAGTTTTGCTGATTTCTCCAAACCTTTCAATTGAAAAATAAATCTATTAAGTAATTCCTGTTCTTTTGTGTATTTATTTCCATATGAATCAGAATCTCTAAACTAAAACTAAATTTAATAAACTATGAGCTTTGTTTTATATTTTTAACTTTTCATCAAAATTTAGAATTCAATTATAAAACATAATTGAATTCTAAATTTTGATGAAAAGTTTTTCCACTGTTTTTATCCTTATATTTCTATTATACGCTCTGTGGTCTAAATGGCTTAATGGATTATGGCTTTGAGGTGTCGTTAGATTCGATTTAATTGTGGAAGTGGAAATGGGTATCTAAAAATTATAAAAATTAAAATCTAAAGTTTGTAAATTTACATGTTCACCCATTTAGGTCTTTTGTTTTATTATTAATTTTGTTTTCTTTTTCAAAGTCTCTTTCTGGCACTCTTCAATCCAAAAAAATTCAAGACCTAAGTTTGAAGAACTTGTAGCCGCTTTTCTTATCAGGCGGACTACTCACCGGCTGACCCAGTGGAGAGATTCAAGAGATTACCTCAGGGCGCCTTGTATGAGAACAGAAGTGTGTGCGTGCGGGAAGCCCACGGGACCCCTTAGAGGAAAACAACTTACACCTCAGTCATACATACATGTATATTTCAATAAAAAATAAAATTAAGGTTACAATAAAAAAAACAGAGGGTATAAAAAAAACCGCAGCGGAGCGCGTCATAGCCGAGCTGATGGTGCTCGGAGCCTCCTCGTCTTCACTCCAGGAGGTTACTTCCTCTTCCGCCCGAGTCGGCTATTTATATTAGATATTGAGAAAAGTTCACAATTGGCATTTATAAGTTTATAAGTAAGTACGTAACCCTTGGGTACGGCTGTCCGCTTGCGTCGTGAGCCGCGCAATCACCAGCTTGCCAGAGGGCACCGAGAAACTTGAATCTGAACCAGAAGGCCACAAACAAGCAAGCACGCCGTCTGAGACTGACCGTCTTGACCCCGAAATCTGGGACCCTACGAATGGATTAGCACTCATATAATTAATCAGGTTCCAGAAACAAATAGGTAAAAAAAGAATTAAGACCATACTCACCACTCTCGTGGGTACTTTTGAACAGATAATATATTACGAAAATCAAATCACACAAAAATCAAAACACTATTTAAGATTGGAAGACACGAGATAGCAGAGTGTCTCCCGTGGCTGAAAGCCGGACTTATATATCTTCCGTTCCCGAAGCTTCCAGAAATTATCCCTACTCAACATTTTACTTTGACATTTAAATTACCGACGAGGTTAACACGACCAAAATCAAAAGTGACTCGCTTTCTACCATAACAAAACACTCTCAATACCTATACAATTTGTCACGACAAATCAATACTGACTTATCAACAAACAAACGCCATCTAGTGGTCCGACAGTGAACGAAGAAGATCAATACTGTAGTTATAAACTACTTTAGATAAATCAACAACAATGCGACGCGGCCAATAGGTGTCGCTTTTAACAAGACCGTACGCATTACAAATATACTAAAAAAATAACTGTTACAAACTTTAACAGTAAATGTCGTATCCTACAGCAAGCTGTGGTACGTACATCTGTTCCCAAAACGACCAAGTTCCTAACTTAATTTAAAATTGCAAACCCAACTTCCTTCTAAATTAAAAACTCGAACTAAACGTATTTGCAAGTAAAATAACCTTTTCCGCCGATACAGGTTACACAAAAGATCTTGGAAGTGAAAGAGTTAAATTAAAACTTTTAATTAATATAATAAGAATATACCTATTGGATGCACCAAGCCAAAGTGTTTAAAATGCTTATGTATTAATCTTTTCTTCGTCTTTTACTCTTAGATCCGTCAACTTCCATACATAAAACTTTCGTTACTACATTTTCAACATCTCTGCTTATCCATATCAGAAATAATCTATTGCTTCTCAACTTTTCAAACATTTGTTCTACTTTCAGACTTCCTGTAATGTTGTCCTTACTCACCTTGTCTATCCTAGTTCCACACATAGATATTAACATTAACGTTTCATCTACATGTAGGCAGACAAGTTTCATCTACCTAGCTGAATTAGCAAGCCTCCGGTACGGTGACGACCCGAGGGTTTCGCCGCGTTAAAAAAATAGATCGCCAAAGTAATGATTTCGATGAAAAGAATGTTTTATTGTGTAAAAGAGTGTGTTTATTTAGGTGGTTCGGCTTTTAGAAGAAATGTGTCCTACTTCCTTTTACAAATATATTGGTGCACATATTTTAAAACTTGCCGTTTGAATGTTATGGGTTTTCCACACGGGACCACGGTTTCGGCACTAATGGGCCGGCTCGACTAGAGTAATACCACGGCCTTACAGAAAACCGGTGTTAATCAATTCTTTCGTTGCCTTTCACTGAGTGAGTGAGGTTACCAGAGCCCAAATCCTCCCTCCCGCTGACTCGAGCGGGAGAACTCCAAGCAACGCACTTGTGACTTGAGTTGCAGGTGTCCATGGGCGGCGGTACTTGCTTACCATCAGGTGACCCGTCTGCTCGTTTGCCTCCTTATACCATAAAAAAAATGTGTTTTCCACAAATAGTTGTCCCGAGTCTGTGCGTTACTGGTTTTAATGTTTGTATAGTCTCTGAATCACAGATACAGGGAGTTTGTGTGTGGATATTACTTTTTTCAAATAAAAATATAAGTGGTTTTATGGATATTATTTGTAGTGGGAATTTAATGGATTATATTATTATAATAGCCTCTTTATTTCCATAATGATTAAATTACAAAACAAATATAAATATATCAGGCATTAAAAGTACATATTAAGTGCATGCATTAATTAGTAACATATTACAATTGATACAACTATTATTATATAACAGTATGTACGCTATGTACTCGTATTATACTACGAGTACATAGCGTCATTTTAAATAAGCTTCTAAATAAATAAATTCAGTTTTCATTATTTCAAATAATTTACTTAAATATTAAATGACTTCATATTTTTGTTAGATCTATTCATATTATTCAATATGGACCCCTCAACGGGTAAAGGCCTCCTCCATTTTGCTCCACGTCTGTCTGTCCTTTGCTTTTGTGAACCAGTTGTCACCGGTTTTTGTAACTATTTCATCAACCCATTTTTTTCTCGGTCTACCTCTTTTCTTTTGTTTGTTGGTCCTTGCCAGATAGTTACTCTCAGTGTCCATTTTTCCTTGTCCATACGTGCAATATGACCCGCCCATTTCCATTTTAGCTTTTGAGAGTGTTCCAAATCATCTATTATTTTTGTGGTTTCTCTTATTTCTGTATTTCTTGGTCTGTGTTTTCTTTGTATGTTTCATTGTATGGTTCATCGACCTCTGACACACTTGTATTTTGTTTTTAGTGTTATTATTGTATATCCACGTTTGGCAGCTATACGTAAGACACGGTAGTATACGAGTATATGAGTTCATAATTTTTTTCTTTATTTTCATAGGGAGTTTCGATTTTAGGGTTTCTTTGGATGATATATCTCTTTTAAATATTATTTTTTGATTCATCACATCAAATCAACAGCCTTTAATAGGCTACTGCTGGACAAAGGCCTTCTTTGAAAGGAAGTTTTGGCCACCTATACCACGTTGGCCAAAAGGGTTGGTACAGGGTTTGTGTCAAGTTTTCCTTCTCTTTCCAGTGCTCTTGTCCTGCATAGTTGCTCCCTTAGTCGACACTTACGATACCCACGAGATGAATGGTGGGGTAATATATTTTTTATTAAAGAGTAGGAAAACTTGACATAAGCTCTATACCAATCCTTCTGGCCAGAGTGATATACTAGGCTAAAACCTCTATTCTAAGAAAGAGAAGATGTGTGTGTGCGACCTTAAATACTTCTTCCACCTACTTTTTCCTGATCTCTTCTCACATGAAAATGTGATGTTTTTTTTTAAATATTTGCTAATAACATTAATTACCCGCTAACACGTAACAGCTACGCTATAGTTCAAACTTAATTATATTATAAAAAGTTGTGCTGATGAGGAAGTAAATGTAACCTGCTATAGAATACGATACCCAAACAACATTCCTAGCCTAGCATACTGCTCCGACTGGCGAAATGCCAAACAAGTTCCTTATGGAGCTTAAAGTGTCAGAATATTTACCTACGTATTAGCTCTATCACAACAAGTTAAACTGAATTTCTTGCTTATTTTTGTTGATTCTTTTATGTTTCTTATGATCATAGTATTTTAAGTATATCTTCAATGCTTGTTATATTTGGGTCAGATGATTTTTGATAATATAATCTATACAAATAAATAAAAGTCTGCAATGTCAAAATAATAGGTTTTTTTCATGCTTACACGGTTATTTGCACGATACCTATGCTTAAAAACCAGTTTAAATATATTTTGTCCAGCTGTTCTGTATGTCTGTCTGTCTGTTTGTTCCGGGAAATCTTTAAAACGGCGGTACCGATTTTGATAATAATTTACTACCAATACTAGCTGTCTATATAAGGAGTAAGTTAGGCTATTTATTTTCTCAGAAAAACCTTTTAAAATTATTTATTTTGCCTGGTCCGGGAAACGAACTCACTAAGGCAGCGCTTTTCCGCAAACGAAGTAGCGGGCACCAGCTAGTAAATTATAAAATCAAACTCACTTGTACTTATAGTCTACTATTAAATTTAATTTGACCTGAACAGGTTGGCTTTCTGCTTTGGTTTTGGCTTATGGCATTATTAAAGGGATTGGGAAGGGAAGGGAAGGGATTATTAAAGGGACTGTTTGATTTCATAATGTATTTCAACAAGTTCCACCAAGTGCCGACAATCTAGGCTATAAATTAAAGTCTCAATGTAACGGTAGCACTGTTTTTAAATTAAATTAAAATATGTAATTAATTATTTTATATTTGTATCGCTGGATGCGAGAAAACGAATTAACCCAAAATCGATTTAAGTGGCGTGCAATCTGAGAGGCATATGTCCAGCAGTGGACTGCGATAGGCTGGTGATGATGTAATTAATGATAATATGAAAAAATAAAAAAAAGTTGTTGAAAATTTATTACAAATGCATTTATTTAAAAAAAATGGTTCATCAAAATTAATTATGATCCATTCCATAGATCATTAATTCTTATAACGAAATCACACAAAATATTATTAAAAACTAGAAATAAAGGAGATTAAGTATATGTGAGTGTATATGAAGCCTTTTAATGAAATATAATAGAAATTGGTTCAGTAAACTGAAATATATTTTTAATTAATCTTTTTCTATTTAAAAGATTTTACTTAAACTTTCATAAAAATAAACAGGTCTCTGCAGGTAAAGTATCTAATAATTCCATGGCATGAAAAATTACCTTAATCCTAGGAACACAAATTTTATCAACATTTAAATAAAATTACGAATTAATTTGTCTTATGCCGAGGCCTATGTCCAGCAGTGGACCGCGATAGACTGATGATGATGGTGCCGAGAAAACTGCTCTGTAATAAAAATTATACTGGTTTGAATTGAAAAAATCTTTTAGTGTTACCCTTGTTATTGTTGTGATACCCTTTTATCGAGTAAAACTATAGGATAACATTAAGTTACGACCAATAAAGCCGAGCATCAACGAAAAATGTTGCAAACATTCAGTCAGCTAGTTATCTACAAGACGGAAATGTATACATACTGTTACGCCATAGTATTAAATGGTTCTTGTACTGTGTGGTTAGTTCGTGAATAATCCAGAGTCGTATGCAATCTGGAGGACAGCGCTTCCTAGTATCAAGTAGGCCACAACGAAAACAACGCGTTCAGATTATGGTTTATAATTGCCATATTTGCAGCGCCATCTAGTATCGAATAAGGGAAAATGGAACTCTAGAAATTGCTTATTATATCAGGAACGGTTTATCGAATCCTGTTGATTATTCCAGTAATTTCGGTAGCCCTACATAAGTGGAGTCTGTTGGCCCTACGAGACAGTATTGTTTCAAGACACAGCGGATCAACATCGAAGCGATATTCTAGTGTGAGTTATTTAGTGAAGTTATCCATTCTAATATTATAAATGCGAAAGTGTGTTTGTCATTTTGTCTGTCTGTTACCTCTTCACGCTTAAACTGTTGAACTGATTTAGATGAAACTTGCTATAGAGATAGTCCGATTCTCGGGAAAGGACATAAAATAGTTTTTATCCCAGAAATCATCCTTCAAGAGGCCGAAAAGGGGGTGGAAGTTTGTATGAGGAATCAATAATCGCTGAATCGATTTATATGAATTTGGATATGCAAATACTTTGATTCTTGAAGAAAGCTATAAGCTAGCTTTTACAACGATAACCAACATTTACGTAGGCAGAGCCGCGGGCAAAAGCTAGTTGTTAATAAAAGTGTATATTTATAAATACAGTGTTAATTTTGGTAATTAACCGCCTACTTTTATTTATAAAATTCCCGAAAACAGTTTAGTTTACTGATGTATCCAAACCTTTAAATTGAAAAAGAAAACTGTTCACAAAAATATTTACAAAATCTATTTAGTTATTTCTATTCTTTTGTGTATTTCTTTAGACAACATTTATTCATAGATTTAAAAGTAACAATTTAATTAATTCTGTTTTTGTTCTTTTCCTCAATTTTATGAAGAACAATTGTAATTGGCTCGATACTTGCTTTGTTACAATAGGGTTGATTGATTAAGGAATGACAACCCTCTGGAACAAAGGCACAAGACAAAGGGATTTTTATCTATAGGATGTAATAACACCCGTTTATTCGTCTTTACTTAAATAGGACTGTTAATAGATTTGCTTAGAATATAGTTGCAGTCGCATTAGAGAATACCTAACGTCGCAGAACACGTTAATTTTGTATCGGAATACAACATTGTAGGAAGAATGGGAGTATTCCTCTTTCGGCACCAATTTTTTCAGCACTTATGGTAATAAATAATGTCTCACAGCACAAATAGGTATACTAGCTAGGTGCTCAATGTAGAACTTTTTTTGTAATGATACATTATTATGTGTAGAAAACACGGTAACTCCCAAACAAATATTTGCAGATGATACAAAGATTTGGTCCGAACCACGAATCGAACCCGAGACCTCAGCAAAGCATTCATATATTCATAGTTTCTTCTATATTTGAGATCCATGATACTTATTAAAAAGTATTTTATACTAGCTTTTGCAAGCGGTTCCGGCCTCGTGTATTTTTTTTTATGTTAGAGGGGGCAGACAAGCAGACGGGTCACCTGATGGAAAGCGACCATTGCCGCCCATGAACGTCTACAACTCAGGAGTCACAAACGCGTTGCCGGCCTTTTAAGAAGGAGTACGCTCTTGTCTTGAAGGTTTGAAGGTCGTATCGGTCCGCAGACGATAACCCGTTCCACAGATTGGTTGTGCGGGGCAAAAAGTGTCTCGAAAAGCGCACAGTAGTGGAGCGCCACCTATTCAGGTAATGAGGATGAAAATTTTGCCGTGTGGAACGATGGTGGAAATTTGTGGTTGGTATTAGTCCGAACAATTCCTCGGAGCACTCTCCATCCCATAGAGAATGCGGGGTGAAGCCACATCTCTACGTAACGCCAAGGGATCGTATATCGGTTATTGTGGTAAAAAATAGCCTATGTAACTCGCTGATAAGGTAACTGTCTATTGGTAAAAGAATTTTTAAAATCAGTTCAATGGTTTAGGAGTAAAAGCGTAACAAGCAAACAAAGTCACTATAAGTATGAAAGGATGAATTGTTTTTTTTTATTTAGAAAATATAAAATGGGATACGTAAGGATATGTTTATTTGTTTGTTGATGCTTTCACGCCTTAACACATCAAACGATAAAAATAAATACGTATAGCCTCGATCAAAGCTTAGTAATACATACACAAGATTGTTTTTCCATGAAACATGATCAGCAAATAAAAAACATATTTTCTTTTCTAGTTTTAAAGCCATTCGTTTGATTATATAAGTTTCAGAAAAGGAAAAAATGTGCCTTATCTTTTATCCCGATCGAAACTCCGTAGCTATAAAAAAAAAATAAGGCTTACGCGGTTACAGCCGATAAAAGCGAAAATAATATTATTTGCGAAGATACTGGACCCAGCTATTATACGAGTACACACACAGTGGATTAAATCCACACACAGATTAAGTTTGTACAGTAAGTGTAGACTTTGTTTATTCCTTTTGTACTGTATTTATATTGTTTTAATTTTAGCCGGACCTCAATCAAACAAGGGTTAAAACCCTTTTAATATTGCTGGTACCATTTTATCTGAATGATTGTAAAAAGTACACAATTTGGAAACAAATATCTTTGAACTGATATCAATTCTTGAACGATATCAAATATCAGTTTCATTTACTCACGGATATTCAAATGCTTTGTATTATATAGCTAACCGAAGCTATTGTATGAAATAGTAAAACTAGCGATCCGCCCCGGCTTCGCACGGGTACAATGTAGATACTACTAATACTACTAATGTGGTGTCAGTGTGGAGCAATTAATTATTCTATTATCATGATAGGACTATACTACAGGACATCTTTTTATGCAATATTTATAGGCCTGCTCCGATGCTGAAGGCCGCTGCCACCCGCGACCGACGTACGGCCCGAAGCGGCGATGGCCGCTTAGACCCCGCATTTTAAATCTCTAATATCATCTAAAGATTCATTTTAATGATATGCTGTTAAGACCATTTATTATCTACATTAAATCGTACTTTGTAAATAACCCATTATTTTTTTGTAAAATTTTAAAGATAAAAATGGTTACTGTGAGTTATAATTAGGAGATAGACATGTACCATCAGGGATTTTTTTAAGATTAGTAATTCCGTAGTACATTATTTTGGTCACTCTCGTAAGGATTAGCCAGCGTTTGCAATGTAAGCGCACAAAACAAGTTTTTTGTAATAAATCTTTGAAGTTCTCGTATTTTATATACTACAATATGTGTGTATTATACACACGAGTATAAACATTTATCTGGAAACACTCTCTCTATTGGTGAAAAACGAATTAAAATCCGTTCGTTATTCGTTCGTTAAAAGCGACTTCATTTTATACTATTTATAGATATAACCATATAAGATTACTTGATACTATTCAATACTTAATGCTCCGAGTGGTTCACAAGTTGCTGGTAAGATAAAGGTTTAATAACAGCCTATAAAACCACTTCAAAGACTTACTTGAAAAGGTATTTATGTCTGAAAAATATCTCTTATTGACATTCTGCTGGAGAACATACATAAATTGCGTCACACGTCAAGGGAAGAGGGAGAGGGGATTGACGAAGCGTGATGTTAATAATAATAACTTCAAACATCTCACATGGCAGTCTAATCCCAAATTAAAAAAGCCTGTACTATGATAACAAGACTGCTGATAAACCTGCTTAAATATTTCTAAATATAAACATATTACAGATAAATTACACCCAGTCACAGGACCCAATTATTTTTACTGCTTGGGAATCGAACCTACGAATTTTGGCTTAACAGTCAGGGTCACTTACCACTAAACCAATTAATTTTAAATAAAACTAATTTTACATTAACATTAATAATAATGATGATTTATTTAAGGTTACATCTAAGAATCTTGTTTATTGCTATTATAATCGATTGTAAAACCAGCTGCAGCCAATACAGCTTGCTATCATGTTTGTTCTTATTATTATTGAAGTCGATAAAATTAACTTCTTCAAGAAAAGAGGTCAAATAAACACCTGATTTCATAATAAATATGACATTCAATTTGTCTTTTGCGGTAATTGACGAAGGTAGATTTGACTGAAGAGTCAAAATAAATCCCCTAAAGTTTTGACCCAATACTGTTGAATCTCAATAACCCGTGGAAGACCAGTCTGCTTATTTGCCCACCTATTTCATAAAAAAAAAACTCTACTTGAACGTCCCAGTCCAATTACTGTCTCAACCAAACTATCTGTACAAATATACTAAAGGATAAACTATCCCAAAGTATCTTCGTGCTCGTCCATAATCCTCATCCTCAGTAAGTAGCTTCGTACTTATTTGTTTGTTATCCATGTTATTCACAACTGTAACTGTTAAGGGATTGAAAGTAGTGTTATTTGTTATTGTTGATTGTATAAAATAGGTTTACGATGGTAAATTTTATTTGCCTGCACGGATAGCGTAGTGGTATAAGCGGTAACCTTGACGCTTCCTACAGCATTGAGTGCGATCCACAAATGGTTGCTCTGAGTCTGTCTTGTTTACGTTCTATAAATAGTTTTGTAGTAAGAGTAGTAGTGCGAGAGTTGTATTAAAAATAAAGAAACAAAGAAGGTGAAATACCGGAAAACAAATAATGGTATAATTGAAGGGACAACATATGTAATGCATAAATATTATACCTCTATTGAATAATGAGGCCCTACATGTGGCAGAAACCTTGACTTACTTTTGGCTTCGATAGGCTTTGTTACAAGGATTTTGATTATTAAATATCCAATCTATAACTTTGATAATGATTCTTACAATTGTTTCATAAAATGAATAAGTTTGAAAGCAATAGTACCTACAGTTTTGTTTCTAGAAGTCGAAAAAAAGGCATATTTTAGAGAAACTTAGCCAATTATCGTACTTAGAAAGCAGAAAGAAATAATTTGTCACGTGTACTCAGGGTTCACTGTAATACAATGTCAATAGAGGACATTTCCCAATGAACTTTCTGCGGTCTTCCACGTATGACGTCACCACTGTCGACGTCATTACCGTGTGGATTTCAAGTGGATATCCGGCATACGTAATCCAGCTCGTTGCCCTGATTACTTCTTTGGGAATTAGTTCAACCGCAGTAAGCACCTACAATGTTACTTCCCAACGTTATTAAGTAAATTATTTTCCATACAGAAATCTTAAAGACTTGCCCCGTTGGTATTTTTTCTTATTTGTTTGTACAAAGTGTATGAATCTACAAGTATATATCAAAGGAACATTCTGTAACAACTTTCTAATGACGACTATGGTGAAAAAGATTTCTGATTATACAAGTTATGTTAAGTTTAGTTGCTTATGAACATTTATATAACAATCAACTTGTACGCAAACACATGATGTTTATTCTGGGGGTATAACTCTGTGACTTTTTTTCAAACGGGAAAAAAATATTCGAAAACCTAAGCCACAGTATTTTTGTAGTATATACCTACCTATGCTTTAAGGCTAACAGTTTGACCTCTTCAATCAGCTAAAAATTTAGATCCGATTTTACCGACTCTTTGTGAAGACTGCGCAAAAAATGATTTGTGACGAAAAAACCTTGTCTTTTATGTTTCTGATTCGTAGAAATAAAATAGATTAATTTTGATTTATCAGTTGTCCCTAAACGACCATGGAAATGTTCGTCATTCTTTGGAAAATTAATTGATTGCATAAACACATTCAGAAATGAGTGCCTGACGCACGTTGGGCCCGTATGAAATATCGACTCCACAGTGACTGAATTCCCAATAGCTGCGTTTGGCAAAAGTCTTATGTTACTCACTGTCTTATGTTGCTTGCATTCGTACAATAGTTAGAAAGTAAATCAATTTGAAAAGCGACATCTAAGATTCCATTTATTTATAAAGTTAGGTCCTAATGAAGTAATAAGTAAATATCTGTAAAGAGACAGCTACTAACACTTGCAAAACTTAGTGTTAACTTATTAGTTGAATTACAGGAATATCATCCGTGTTCCTGTTGTGACGGATTAAGGATACGGAGTGTCATTACGCCTATTTATCCCGTGGGTGTTGTAATAGCCGACTAAGGGAGTAAACTCTGCAGGATAACGGCACTGCAAAGAGAAGGAAAACTTGAATCAAACCCTATACCATATAGTACCAAGACCTCTTTTTTAAGGAGAGGCCTATGTCCAGCGGTGGGCTATCAAAGCTGTTGTTGATATTGATGACAGGAATATTTGAATCGAATATTAAACTTCCAAATTGAATGGAATCAATAGCAGGTATTGTGGTCACCGGCAGCCCGTGACTATGGCCAGTGCAACCTGGTCGAAATATTTAGCAAATCATAGGTATGAAATACCAATGAACCGTGTCTTTGACCGTGAGCTATTGTGTCGTGTATTTTTGATACATTCAAACTTTAATTAATAATAATAATATTTTCGGACATCTGACACACAACACCTTCTAGTTTCAAACTAAGCAGAGCTTGTACTATGAAAGCTAGATTGACTGATAGAATACTTATATACTTTTTTTTGTAAACACATACTCGTACATATTATACGTAGCAAACACTCAAACTCCGAAACAAATATTTGCAGATCATACAAACATAATATGACTTTGACAGGCCTGTTGGTCTAGCGGTTAGTGACCCAGACTGCTGAGCCGGAGGTTGTAGGTTGGATTCCCACCCAGGACAAATATTGTGTGATGAGCACGGTTATTTGTTCTGTGTCTGGGTGTTAATTATCTATAATATATATGTATTTAGAAATAAATATGTTTATCAACAGTCTGGTTACCATAGTACAGGCTCTGCCTAGTTTGTGTTTGTGTCACACACCCCTTTATAGCAGAACTTTTTATGTCATAATATTATTTTGCATAACAACTGATAGCATAAACTACATTTTGCAGAAAATGGTTTGGCAGACACTCATTTATCATTCATTCAAAACTCATAATTCTGTAAGTCATATTCATCTTAAGGCATAAACTTCATATCCATAATAATTCAAAAGTAGAACCATCATATCGCCGAAAGTTCATAGTCAGAATCGTCTTTGAGCATAAATTTCATATCGATAGTCATTAAAAGGCAGAACTATCATATCTCAGACAGTTTACAGTGAGAATCATCTTTTGGTATATATTTCATATCTACGAGTATAACAATTCAAAGACTATCTATTAATGATTTTGTATTTCTTACCATAAAATTAAAATTGATTGATTGAACACATATATTTTTTCGCGACGGATTTGGTTTATATTTCCCTATAAGAAGCAAGCCCTTTCGCGCCTACGCGGCCTTAAATTACACTCCAGGGGTAGGGCAGACAAGACTGCGTGGATTCGGTTTTGCAGCGATTCGTTTCTGTCAAAAATTTTTGTAGCAAGACTATTTAAAATAATATGTTAATTTAAGGTTAAAAATGCTATTTTATAGCAATATGTCTAAAAAAATTATTTCAAGTGAAATTCTGCCATCTTTTTAGTATGCATAGTGAAATTGTACTAAAAAATCGTCGATCTAAATAAACGTTATGCTAAACGAAATGATGTGGAATTTTAACTCTGCCAAAGGTGATGCTATTGTAAATTCGGACATATAAACATTCGGTCGAAGATTAATTATACTCAATATTTTTTATGCCTTAAACATATTCGTTTAAAGGAGTTTCTCCCAAGTGTGTTCTGCGAAATAAATTTCTGAGCATCAAGTTTCTGCCAGCGCTGACCTTAGCACGTAGTTAGCTTATACTATGTACAAATAACGATTCCCAACCATAATAGAAACAAGCCAGAAGAAATAAAAGACTCCGTGAAAGAGGATATGGCTAGAAAAGGAAAAAGCAGTGATTTGACTAGTGATATAGGGGAATAGACGAAGAAAACTGATTTTGCCAACGCCAAATGAATTTACGAAAAAAAAAGATGAGTGAACTATGATTTAAAATCGAGAATTAGACAATTACCAGCTTTTTCTTTTAAAAAAAAGTGATCTTACTCTTATAGAGCTATTAGTTTTAATAGGACAGATCTTCAAAAATGTAAGTGTGGTCTAAACCGAGTAACCCTGAGATACTATTTTCTAACTTAACTTTAAAAATTCTGAAGTTAAATAATAGATCAGGAAAATGAGGGTTTCCTCATTGCCAACCGATATATTTCGACTTATTTTGGTTCCTCTCGATACATTATGATAATATAACTAAAATGCAACAGCTGAGACTAATTTGTAATTAGTTGTTGTTACTAAGTTGCATCCAACCTCCTTTCTAAGGAGAGGCTTATGTCCAGCAGTGGACTGCTAAAGGCTGTTGATGATGATGATGATGATAATGACTAAGTTGCACTAAGTTGCAAACTCGTAGTTATCGCCTTTATAAATTTTCCTCATCTTTTTACCAAGAAATGTATTATACGAAAGTTGTAGATTTTAAAAATATCTATCAAATCTTGGTGCGTTGTAATTGTTTATGTTGTTTTTCTTTTACAACATGCAAAAAACTGCTAAAAATTCTTGATTTTCCTTTTTTTTTAAATAAACAATTATAAATGTAGGCTTAGAAAACTTTGGTAAATCATAGGTTCTGATGTATAGTATACGTGTTTTTTTTGGCGTAGTCCGGTTGCATACCTTTTGCAAAAAGCCATTTATTTATTAAAAAGCCACTTTTTTGCAACTTAATTTTTACAGCTCTGGAAAGTTGTAATGCTATATTTAGGCTCATTATATCTTCCTTTATAGTTGTGCTTTGAATCTGTGCTTATGATAAAGGGTCTTTGCAAAACGGAATAACAATGTCAGTTTTAATGCAATCACACTTCATGAGAAAGGCACGATTTTTTCTAAATTAAAAACCACGACCACGTCTCAACGACGAACAGAAGCTGAGTTTTTTTTTTAAATTAAATTAAATTTCTAACAGCGACGACGCTAAAATTTTCAACTTCACTAGTTAAATTTTTGTTAAACAAACAGCGCATGTCGTTTCAGTTGGCACATTGTTATAAAACCAATGTCGAAACTTGTAATATTTTGTCGGCACAGTAGGGATGACTGGCATCAGGTGCTACGAATGAGCATGGGCGCGTCAAATCGTGCGCGCTGGAAAAATATCGATATCTCGGGTTTTCGAGGTTAGACAAATAGTTCTGACCAATTAATTTGGGGTAGCTGGACAAGATACGGTAAATCTTGCATTAGTTTTACAATATTTTTTTTGGGTTTTACCCCTCTGTTACTTTTCTTCGCTCTTGTTTTATACTATTATAGCGATTTTTTATCACCTTGTTAATGTTGTTCATATTGTTGCGTGCACGTCATGCCTTTGCACGCCATGACATTTAATTAACATGAAATTTTAAATTAACTTAACAACAGACACACATAAATTATTAGTGTTTTATGGTGAACATGCAAATATTTAAACTAATGTTAACAGCACAAACCAGGGTATTTTTTCCTAATTCATTTAAGACTTTTTTATTTTACAACCCAGCACTTTTTTGCAACTCATTTTGCAGGGCCCCCTTAAAAAAATCGATTAGTCATAAACTTAGAGGGTAAGGTAAAATTGGCCTCGAAGAAGCTCGGTGTGCTGAACAGATCGAGGCAGTATTTCACTCCAGCCCACCGCCTTCAGCTCTATAAGGCGCAAGTCCGGCCGCATATGGAATACTGTTCTCATCTCTATGCAGGGGCACCTCAGTACCAGCTTCTCCCTCTGGACCTCATCCAACGAAGAGCGACTCGAATCGTCGATAGCCCAAACATCTCCGATCGGCTCGATCCCTTGGCGTTACGTAGAGATGTAGCTTCACTCTGCATTCGGACTATTACCAGCCGCCAATTTCCGCCATCGTTCCACACAGCAAAATTGTCATCCTCATCACCTGGATAGTTGGCGATCCACTACTGTGTGCTTTTCGAGACACTTTTTGCCCCGCACAACCAATCTGTGGATACGATACGACCTTCAAGAAAAGAGCGTACTCCTTCCTAAAAGGCCGGCAACGCGTTTGTGACTCCTGAGTTGCAGACGTTCATGTGCGCCGATGGTCGCTTTCCATCAGGTGAGCCATTCGTCTGCCCCCGCTGACATAAAAAACAAAAAGAAGTTTTTACTTCAAAAATGCCAATCAAGATATTCCAACGTGTTTTGGTTCCTCTCGCTGAGATCGTGGGGTTATTTTGTAATTTGCTTTTGAAGTTTCAAAAAATTCATGTCGCAACTTTTCGAATCTGAAATAAAATCCTGTTACAATCAAAAAGTTTTAAATTTTCAAGTTTTCACTGCTGTCGGCACTTCCAGAGTGTCACCGTTTTTTTACAAAGATCTATCTAGTCGTCTCTTTTTCCTGGTCTATAATGTTAGTTCAAAACTTGATTTCCATTTTAGATTTTATTTTGTTGATACATAAAGTTCAGATTGTGACTTTATTCGTTTTGTCACTTACTATATCATGTACGTACTAATTTTGGAACAAAGTACACGCCTCGGAATGTTATTTGTAATGTGATCATGCTTACTTTGAGTAGGTATTCCAATTACTGAGTTTTGTATGTGAGCTACTGCTGTAATGTGATAATATACTTGTACGTACCTGAAGCGTTATCTGCCTCGACTTACCCTCGTGTAATTATTTTATTTTTCTAGCAGATTCCCTTTATATATAACAGTTTGTTTTAATTTTTTTCCTGTAGTATCAGTTATCTACTATTCAAAGTTCATTTAAAAAAGTCCATTTGGGTAATTAACCGAAATGTACAGGTGTAAAATGTACTTATGTGTTAGATGTATATAGTTACTACCTGACCCAGTGGTCTCTCTAATCACAAGAGAAAAACATTTAGGCATTTGTGAGACTCTAGTTTCAGTCCCGTTTCCAATCCTGAAATCCTGACTGAAAAGCTTAATCTTTTGATCCCTTATCCACCCATCCTACATCGCCGTATACATTTTTCTTACCCTAATTTACTTTCTTCCTTTGTTATAATATTATAATTATTACGGAGGAGGATAAAATCCATACTTATAATATAAATATGAAAGTGAGTTTGTTTGTTTGTTTGATACGCTTTCGATCATAAACAACTGAACCGATTTTAAATACACAGTGTAAGGTACGTCGTAACGAATACTGAAATAGTGTATTCAGACCATCATTCTGTTTCGAAAATCATTGGAATTTTCTGACAGAAAATTATTTTTTTTATGCAATCAGCTGTCAAATGTTAAGGTCATTCCCTGTAAGTATCGCACTAAAGTAATAACTACATGTGTATTCCGTGCAAACAATCTACGCATACTAACACAAAATGGTGACCGGAGTGGAGGCCCCGCGCGCTTTGGCTGTTTGATTTATTACATTGCAGTTTTTTGTTATTTATGGATTTTTTTTCCGTAAAATGTTCTCATTCACTCATTGTGATCTTATTTTCCATTTATCTTAAGCAGAAAAATGGAAAAAGATGAATTTTCCGGTAGAAAATTCCTATGATTTCCGACTCAGAATCATGGTCTGAATACACTATTTCAGTATTCGGTACGATGTCCTTACACCATGTATTTTTTCACCAATGGAAAGCTACATTATCAGCTAGTAACATTAACCACATTTTTACCGTTTTACCGCGATAACCGACTTACAAACCGTCGAAGCCTCAGGCAAAAGCTGGTACAATATAAATGTATAAAAGAAACAATAAGTAATGTTACACGTTACATGATAAGACACGACGTTGCAATGTTACACGACAAAATAAATTAGAAAGAGAAAAGTGATGATGGTTTATAGTTTTCCTCAGTATTATGCACAAGTAGCCGTAAACGTATCTATAGTTTACCCAATAATAGGTCTAATAAAATTTAGAGAGGGATAACTTTACCTACATATCTGTATATATATTTGTATATGTATGTATCTATGTATGTGGTGTGTGTGAACTTGTCGTCTGCGGTATTTCCGAATCCATACGACCTTCAAGAATAGAGCGTACCTCTTCCTAAAAGACCGGCAACGCGCTTGCGACTCCTGAGTTGCAAGCGTTCATGGGCGGCGGTTGTCGCTTTCCATCAGGTGACCCGTCTGCTCATTGACCCCTTCTTCCATCAAAAAAAGATTAATTATCGTAGGTACATATTATAAAAGGTTTAAAAGTTAGCTTTTAGCGAAACTTTTTTACATTTAGCTTATAGTACTAATCAGAAGGTGTTAAATGTATATTTATAGTGTTTGTATAATACAATTAATAGTTGACAGCCTTAGACAAGAAAGCAGCCCGAAGGACGGTAGCTATTGAAAGAGATAAGGCTGAACAGGACCTGTATGCTCGCCTAGAATTAGCAACGGACAATGAAATATACAAAATCGCGAAACACAGACATACCAATACAAAAGATTTCGTAACCACTAAATATATCAAAAATTCAGAGGGTGTACTTCTCACAGCGGATAAGGACATATGTGATAGATGGCTTGAATACTACAACAAACTATTCATTCATTCCCACGCCAGCCCGAAACCGAAGAACTAATAACTCGAGGACCAGTAAATGAAATTACACCAATGGAAGTTAAGAAGGCCATAACTAAAATGAAAAACCGAAAAGCATGCGGCCCGGACGAAATACCGGCTGAACTTTGGAAGGCACTAAAAGCCGATGCCAAGTTTGCAAGCCATACCTCGGCTTGCAAACTTGTTTAATAACATCTTATCAAGTGAAAAAATGCCAGATTCCTGGAGAAAAAGTATCCTTGTGCCATTCTATAAAAATAAAGGCGACGTCCGCGATTGTGAAAATTACCCTTAAGATCTGGGAGAGAGTCCTGAGTGAGCGCCTTAAAAAATCATATCATGCTAACGGAAAATCAGTTTGGATTCACTGCTGGAAAGGGAACAACCGATGCAATACATGCTATCAGAATAGTTATGGAGAAGGCCCGAGTAAATAGACAGAATCTATGGCTGGTGTTTATTGACCTGGAAAAGGCGTTTGATCGAGTACCGAGGACGTTAATATGGCAGGCTTTGAGGGCACATAAAGTCCCCGAATACTACATTCAACTTATTAAGGACATGTACAACAATGTCGAAACGTGTGTCAGAACACCAGCGGGATTATCCAAAGATTTTAATATTACAGTTGGTGTCCATCATGGCAGTGCTCTGAGTCCCCTGCTTTTAACACCGTCATAAACTATCTTACTGCAAAAATTCAGCAACCAATTCCGTGGAATCTTTTGTACGCCGATGATGTGGCTCTAATATCCGATGACCTTCAAGAAATCCAGAAATGTTTAGAGCAGTGGAGAATGTCTCTAGAACAGAATGGGCTACGCATTAGTAGAACTAAAACAGAATATATGTTCTGCAATTTTAACCCAAATGCAACTATCAGTGCCGATATCAAGATTGATAACACAACCCTGCCCAGAGTAAAAACCTTCAAGTACCTAGGATCAGTACTTTCAGAAGATGGATCTATTGAAGCGGATATATCGCACAGAATAATGTCGGGCTGGACTAAGTGGCGCACGCTGACTGGAGTTTTGTGTGATAGGAAAATGCCTATAAAAACTAAAGGTAAGGTCTACTAGACAGCTGTTAGACCGGCACTCCTGTACGGCAGTGAAGCCTGGGCAATGAAAAAGACTCATGAACAGAAACTACACACAACAGAAATGCGTATGCTGAGATGGGCAGGAGGAGTCACACTGAAAGATAAGGTCCGAAATGAGTATGTGAGAGGTAGTTTTAAGGTTGCACAAATAACAGACAAGGTAAAAGAGTCCAGACTAAGATGGTACGGTCACGTGCTTAGAAGACCGGAAGACCATGTCGTGAAGAAGTGTCTTTCCATGGCTGAAAAGAGGAAGGGGAGAGGAAGACCCCAAACCACATGACGGACGAATGTCCGTAAGGATATGAAGGAGATGGGCCTTAAGGAAGAAGATGCGGAAAACCGAAGCAAATGGCGCCGCGTGATTGGGATAGCCGACCCCGTGTAGCGGGACAAGGCGAGGCCAAAGAAAGAGAAAGTTGACAGCCTTATATGAACGTTAAATAGAGCCGGGTTTTTTTTGTCTTTTCTTTTTATTGAACTATTGATTAGATTTTTTGCTATTGTACTAATATTTCATCATAGATTGGCAATCTTCTGAAAAAAGGTCTTCTGATTGTTTCATTTTGTAAGCGTTAATGTATATTTCGTTAATAAATTTTCTTGAATTTAATAGTATCCTATATGCTACTCCAGATTTAAATATGTATCTGTGCCAAATTTTATCCTTATCCATTTAGCAGTTCTGATAACAAAACAAAAATCTACTTTTGAATTTAACTTTAGTAAGGCTTAAATTACACAACTCAAAAACCACGACTTTTAAACCGATCTCTACACTAAGGATATTTGACGTTTCACTATTCAAAGTCTCGTCGTCTTAAATTTCACACAAATCACTCTAAACCTGTCTAACCCAATTTTTCAATTGAAGCACGATTTATAAAACGTGTATGTAAGGTATGTGTATTACATTACGTGAAAGAAATTACTTGTACCCTTTTTTGAACAAACATAGCGTATGACAGCATACCATATAATTGGAATACTTAACCTCAAATTATGAAGAAGAATCGTACAAAGCCAAAACGCCAAACATTATTCAATAATCTGCATGTTAAGTTGGTTTGTGTACGCTACAGAAACTCAAAACGTTTTGCACTGATTGAGCTCAAATTTTGACTCAATTTAGAAACCGCTTCAAAGATAGTTATCGCGCGTTACGCTCTGAGCGAATTGGACCGATTAACGCTTAACAAGACTTTTTTCACACTTCTTTGTCACTTCTTGCGGAACTTCGTTCCGACCGGAGGTCCATAGACCCCTCACGCTGTTGTACCTATTATTCTTTCGTAATTTTGATCCTAATTTCTCACCAATGAAATTTCAACGTGCCACATCGAAACCCGGCAGTTGGGGGTGGAAAATGGTCGCCACTGCACCCTATTTTCAGAGAGGGCTGGGGTTTTTGGCAGTAGAGTGGTTCCATGGTCATTGTGGGCTGCCTAAATATCTCCGAATTGCGGGCTCACCGTATTCGAGGCGTACTTAGGAGTTTTATTTGCACTTTCCTGTCCCGTCCGGTACTTGTCTTGGGCGACTTCAACGCCCGCTCCACATAGTGGAGAGATCGCCTAGATAACATAAGAGGAGATACACTCATTAAGTGGGCGGCCGACTAAACCTCGGCATTGTGAACCGGGGTTCTGTCAGCAGCTGCGTGCGGTGGCAGCGGGAGTCGATCGTCGAACTGACGTGGGCGACTACCAAGTGTCAGGATGGAGGGTGGCGGAGGATGTGTTCACTTTATCGGATCAGTTCCCACTCGCTCGCCTTTTAAAGTGGGCCGAACAAAGGTCGAGGTCGGCCGGCACATCAAATACCTCGGCCTCACTCTGGACAGCCGCTGGAACTTAGAGGAGCATTTCAAGCGGATGATCCCCCGAGTTCGGGGGGTGGCGGGCTCCCTACAGAATATGGACGCGAGGTTTTATGACCAGATGAAATGATATAAAATGTTATGATGATGAAATAATACTTAATAGCTTACTTACTTGAACAGCCGCGGAATGCGCGCCAACATGCTGTCGGTGCCGTTTTGCCTAACCTCGAAGCTTGGGTAGTTAGGGAGGGAGGTCGCGTCACCTACTGACTGACGCAGGTGCTCACTGGGCATGACTGCTTCGCTGAGTACCTCAATCATGCCAATGCCAGCACTGCGCGGCCGACTGGGACTCCGCTCAACACGCGCTGGAAGACTGCCCCTAGTGGGCGTCTGAACGCAAAGTCCTGGTCGGCCAAATTTGACGAGATCGTCTTCGCCAGTAATCATTGCTGCCATGCTGGCGGGTAAGGAGGGTTGGGCACGTCCAGGCAGTTCTTCTCTGGAATGCCCTCCCTGCCGAAATCAGGATGTCCACAAACCGCCTTGCACTCAAAAGTGCGCGATCTTCTTCGGAGTGAATTGGCAGAACAGTCACAACGCTAGTACCCGACTGAGTATTTATATATGTTATTATATTTATGTAGGTTTATGTATGTATGTGTGTTTATATATTGTGTATGTCTCTGGACTTCAATTACGTTACATTTAATATTTTATTTTGCACCTACCGCATCATATTTCTATATCACCTGAAGGTTGACTGGGAGAGAATGCCCAATAGCATTAATTCCGCCTTTGTACAACATATGCATTAAGTTTTAAATAAATAAATTATATACAGAACAATCCACGCGGTATGTTTCCGGTAGAAATGAAAAAGGAAAATAGATCAATGAGAAAATCGGTTTGTAATTTCTAGAATAATGGTAATTTCATACATCTGCCTCGCGGCAGTCTGATCCCAAACTAGGCAGACCCTGTAATGTGTGTTAGAAGGTACTTCTACAAGAAAATAATATGTAGGCCTTGTGTAGACGATAACAAGAACACTTTCTTTGCATCGTCATATGTATACGAGAAAGAAATGACACACATACATAAAATCAGTCTATTATCTAGTTGATGAAATAGATAGGAGACAACAGGTAGCTACTTGTTTTTATCCTTCATGAGCTTTTTCAGTGGGGTTCTTTTGAGCTGTGCTTTCTGTACAAGCAGGTTATTGTATGCAAGTTTTTTCTTTTTTCTTTTGTAATTTTCATTACCGTCACTAGATGGCGCTGTTCAATTTGTGTACACGTCTACATCGCGGTATTAAGATTTTCGGAATGTTTATTATAACCCTGCTATTGTGTTACTTTAAAGATACTCGGTTAACACCGTGATTAGAATTTGGTTAATTTACTACTAGTAAACCCTTACCTCCTTCTCCTTACCCTCTCTTTACGCTTGAATCCCTGAACAAACGATTTGTTCCCTTTCCTTAGAACATCATCATTTTTATAAAGGGTATGTTCTCTGTGGTCGAGTTCTCCCAGACTTTCACTAACATTATTTCGCTTTATTGTACTTAATGATTTTATGTTGTTTTATTATATAAAGTGCTGCGAGATATTGTCCAAATTTACACCGGCCGCAGTATTGACACTCCCATAGCATTCCGCATTATTCAACGCGACAATTTTTCCATCTCCATGACTTGAATAATATTGACACATAGGGTAAAAGCTTTTCAAGTTACAATTTATTTTACACAATCAATCTAAGCAACAAATTGTCACCTTTGTTATATCCGGACCGAGACGACCTTTAAATTTTCCAGAAAAAAACTTACTCATGGGCATAGGCAGTCATTTATCCGTTTACTCGTTTATCTAGGGATAACCATAAAAAAAAGAAAAAATAATTAAATCCACTGCTGTGCATAGGCCTCTCCTTAGAAAAATGGTTTTGGCCTACTATACCACGCTGGACACACGGGTTGCTGTTCAGTTTTACTGCGTAATTTGCTCCCTTAGTCGGTTCTTACGACGCCCACAGGACTAATATGGGTGGTAACGTTCCGTATTTTAATCGATCACCACACGGAAAAATATTAGTTCTTAATCCTAGCACTTATTATTGTGTTCATTTGATTTGGCTGAGTTTCAGTTATTTCACGGAACGACTGCCGTCTGACCTCCGTAACCCAGATGGAAACATCATTATATTTTTAAACCAGCTGTCAGGATATTAAAAGGCACTGCCATAGATGTTCATGACAGTCGGGACCACTGGTTTAACGTGCTTTCCGAGGCACGCAGCAAGCGACAGTTACACGCATAACTTCGAAAAGTCGTAGGTGCGCGACCAGGATTTGTACCCGAGACCTATCGTTACTACGGAAAATATTAGTTATTTAGAGTAAATTTAGACGAGTATAAGATACTATGTAACTTTCCTTTTGATGTCACAGTTACTGATTTAAGGTTATATTTGTTGCAGTGTTACGAACGTATTCCTGGTAAACTTGTCGGCCGCAGACCTGTTGGTGACAGGTATCTGCATGCCGATCCAGCTCAGCAAAGCCATCACTCTCGTCTGGTTCTACGGGGAGACAGTTTGCAAGATTGTTAATTACATACAAGGTAAATTACACCAAAGTTTACGTTATAATGGCAATTTAAAGTTTTACCAATATTGATGAGTCTCAAGACTGTTTACATATCGTATCGGTTGTTTTTTTATGTATTTTACCAGCTTTTGTCCGTAGCTTCGACCACGTGTATGTCGGTTCATCAACAGTCTTTAACAGTCCACTGCTGAACATAGGCCTCTCCTTAGAAAGGAGGGTTTGGCCTACTATACCACGCTGGCCAGACATTTGGTATAGGGTTTGTGTCAAGTTTTCCTTCTCTTTGCAGTGTTGTTGTCCTGCGTAGTTTGCTCCCTTAGTCGTCTCTTACGAAACCCACGGGATGAATAGGGGCGGTGACACTCAGTATTCTCAATGAGTCACCGGTTAATAGTAGCCTATGTCCTTCCTCTTTAATCAAACTTGTTTTATACCAAATTTCATCTAAATCAGTTAATCGGTTATGATTTCCACCCCTTTTTCCATCCCCTTAAAGGATGATTGCTGAAGCTGCTGCACAAGCCGTTAGATAATTGATAGATATTTTTATAGATATTGATAGATAGATATTTTATTTTATTTATTTAGGTTTATGTATGCATGTGTGTTTATATATTGTGTATATTTCTGGACCTAAATTATGTTAAATTTCATATCTTATTTTGCACCTACCGCATCATATTTCTACATCACCTGAAGGTTGACTGGGAGAGAATGCCTAATGGTATTAAGTCCGCCTTTATACAATATGTGCATTAAGTTTAAAATAAATAAATAATTGGCAAAAATTAGTGAATACTGGTGATTGTAAGGTTCATTAAGTGCTGCCATTGATTAAATCAATTACTAATTTTTCTCCATTATTTTGGAATAATTACTTATTAATTACTGTTTTTGTATAACGGATAATGTAACAAAAGATATTAAATGAATTCGAACATAGGACAATGACGTTAGATTTTAATTGTTGATTCAATATCTATGCAATAATGAGTGCACGTATGGAGTAGTTGTTTAAGCGGTCGCCACGCCGCTTCCTACTCCGCTGTGTTTTGTGGGTCTGATCCCCACATGGGACGACACTTTGTTTTCAGCCACAAATTGTTGTTCTGAGTCTGGGTGTTCTTTGTGTCCGTTTCATGTGTGTATGTAAAAAGTCCCCCGCGACAGGATATATTCCTAAAGCGGGAGAATTTTATTAAAAAGAAATAACTACCCGGTTTGTGTCATATTTACGTCACATTTCTAATCAAATACTTTAAAAGTGGATTTAAATAGCTGGCATTGTTTAAAACAATATTTTTTTGTGAACTTTTCATTAAATCTGCTACGGATTTCATGAAGCTATTAAAAATTCATCATTTATTTTATTTATTTCAATTACAAAAACATGATCTCTGTACACTTTGGGCACAAATTGGCCAACTCCTTTACGTGTAAACAAATACTTATTGAATTATTCAATTTTCTTGAAACTCAAAAGCTTTTAAACTTTTCTATTTTCCTAAAGCAATATCAAACGAAGCTTTGACTCATCGAGGGCTAAGGTTTTCGAGGTTCGTTACGTCAGTTAAGCCATGAAGTTCAAAAACAAAGATGAACTACGTAAAATTGACAAAAAAATATTATTTAACTTAAGAATTGATGAAATATTTTTAGTTATTAATACAACTTGATACTGAAAAAGTCTTTTAAGATTTTAAAAGAAACTTTAAATAGATGTTAAATTGTCTATCTATCGTTTGACAGTTTTCTTGGGTTGGCCATAAGGCTTTCTGGTCGAGCACATTTATCGTTGCATAAATTTGTACTTACATATTACTACACGCAATGGAATAACTTAATAAATGTGAAACATTCTCTTTTAACCGTTTCAAGTTTCTCTGACCTGGCTTATTTATTTGGGAACATATATCTGCTTGGTTTGCGACGGGACGGTATTTTTTTTTTTTTTTAATCCCACCCACAAGCCCACCACTGTAACTCCTGTACACCAGGATCCACAGCAGTGACCCACGAACACACCGAGTTATGACACTCGGGAAGTCCCAGGAAGAAATTAAACTGTCTTGGAACCCGCAACGAAATTAATCAGAAGAAAATTGGAGGAGTTGGAAATACAGTAAATCCACTTCCCTCCTTAGCAAAGCGGGAGACAAAATGAAGTAAAATAGGCATACACCCTTTTAAACAGGGAAGCACCACGGCCACAAAATATTACGGGTCCTACATGAGCTATATTTGATTTCTATAATATGTATGGCAGAATCGCCTAAACGCACGGAAATTCACCCTAGTTGACACAAGATCCCCATAGTATACCGCCCCAGATGTCACCTGCAAGCTATTCAGCATTATATTACTATCATTATACCAAAGACTACATTCCCAGAGGATATGATGAGCAGACTGTTCATAATGAGAGTTAGGTGTTGAGCATTGACACAATGGTGACTCGACTAATTTAAATGAATACAACTTGCTCTTAAAGTTACCATGACCCGTAAGAAATTGAGCGACACAGTGATCCACCTCAAGCCATGTCCTCGACAACCGTTCGCGAACAGATGGAAAAAATTGGTAAAGATGGCGCCCCTTGGATGATTCGTCCCAGCGTTGCTGCCATTCGTCTATGAGGTCATTATAGACATCGGACTGCTGTTGAAGCAATCTTGTAATTTTACCGCGATCCCGCGCGCCCAAGAAATCGCATTCCATGTTTTGTCTTGAATAGTACATGGCTGCACGTCTCTGCACCTCGAGATCGACCGGAAGGACACCTGCCAACACCGGCAAAGCCTCAGTGCTAACCGTCCTATATGCCTTGCACAAAAATATCAGTGCAAGTCGTTGGCCTTGTAACAGTTTGCGACGGACAGCGCCTACGGTCGCCCTATCGGCCCATACAGGTGCACCATAGCACATATAACCTAAATAAGGTACGTCGGTATCGTCCCGACTAAAACCACACGGTGTGCCACCTGAGCCTGAAGTAGGAGGGATCCGGGAACTGCTTATATTAAGACATCCGGAAACAAATATCTACCTTTTTTTTTTTTACGTGTGGAAATCCACTCGGACCGTCACCCCACCGGGGTTTGCGGCGGGGTGGTGTGTCGGACTCGGACCGACTAAAACCACACGGTGTGCCACTCTGTGCCTGTAATAGGAGGGATCCGGGAAAACAAATATCTACCTAGAGTAGGTATGTGGAATCGTGGGAATTAATATATACATATAATAATATGTAACCCCACGAACTGACAATAGTCGTGGGAGAACCATGCTTAAACATATATGTGTGCCGGCTTGACGGGAGTCTTACTACAGCCCCACAGAAAACCGGTGTTAAGCAGAATTGACACATCTGTTCGTTTTCATTCGCTTAAATCAAGCTAGACAACTTGGGACTATTATACCTACTGATATGTTTCTTAAGTGGGCAAGTCTTGATATTTATTTTAGTTGACAGAATTTCTTTGACGAATAATTTTATTGAAGTGAAAACTTCTTTAGGCGGGCTGGGTATTTCTGAACAACAAATAATAGAATGTATATTTTGAGAAAACTGGAAAAAACAATTGAACTCGCGACACTGTTAGCGTTACCGACACCTCTGTATCTACATACTCGTATATTGGCCCCGTTTACACGAGAGTTGAGTTTGAGTTGAAATACATTGAAAATGTAACTAAATTTAATATTAACATATATTGTGTATAAACGTACAACATGGATATAGACTCATGTCGGAACTTTTAGAATATAAAAAGACCAGTTATAATAAAAAGACAACTAGTTTTCACTTCTGTCGGCACTCCCGGAGTGCTATTGTTTTTTAATTTTATTTTACTAGGCTGTAATAAATACAGAAAGAACAACTGTTCTTTCTGTGTCTGTGAGATATATTATCCCTAATAAAAGACAAGTAAATTGTAATTATTAAGTTTATTTAGCATGCCTACATTTCTATATACGTATCTTATTAATACGTGGTATATCAATAGAATAATAGGATTAATATCAATAGGTTATAGAGCCTTAGATCAACCAAACAAAGCAGGATAGAGTCCTCTTAATAGTAAAGTCATTAGAACACAGTTATAACCAGCGCTAATACAGACAGGACGTGTATGGTATTTGCCATTACAAAGAGAGTAATTAACCCAGCGCCATTCACGTTGGGTCATTATTTAAAATTTTCTAATGACTGCTATTTTAAAAATAGGTTACGAGAAAACTGGTTGAATGTAGTTGTAGCTGGAGATAAGACACTATTAGATTTGCAGTGTATTTAAGTCATTGTGTGCTTATAACGAGACCTAGATGTCTGTGAAGTTTAAAATTATAAATTTGACCCAACGTGGTATTAAATGTAACAATTTCGTGCCATATACACGACAACTGTAGGTACTGTATGACAGTTTTTTTTTAATAAATTTGAAAAGAGCGTTGGGTGGCTGTTGTCAATAATAAAAAACACCCCACGCTTTTTTTCGACTTATTAAAATTTATTTTCTATTTTTTAGTTTGGTTTTCTATAAAAAGCGTGTTATTAGTTTTTTTTAACTATTTTTTTTTTAATTAGTGTATTGTCATCGGTCCTCGATATATCTACAAAGTTTGAACGAATTCTGACCCTTTAAAGTTAGTCAAAATCACGCCCAAAGGAGTCGGTTACAAACAAACATACAAGTGAAGCTAATATAAAGCGTGTAAAAACGTCATAGTTTCACAGGTCCGCCATAGTTTTTCAAAATAAGGGCAAAAGTTGTTGTGTTAGCGTACCAAAATGATATCTCTCGTATCACATATCCTCAAGAAAAACCGCCGCACTGGGTAAATGAGACTCCTATCCTACAGTTAGTGGTAGAGTTTTTTTAAGGTATAGAAGACAAACATGTAGATAAGTCACATGATGGTAAGGGGCTCCACCCAATTGCGTTGCTACTTTTTGAGTGATTGCCTTTTGACTGCACGGATGGCGTAGTGGTTTAAGCGGTTGTGGCTTCAAACCCCACATGGGACGACACTTTGTGTGATAGACAATTATTTGTTCTGAGTTTGGGTGTTTTTTATGTCCATTATGTGTATGTTTGTAAAGTTCCCGCGGGATGCTGGATCCGGGATTTGTCTAAAAAAAACACACAATGCAGTTTCCTTCCGGAATAGCAGAGGATGGGGTAAGCTCTGTCTAATGATAATATCTAAGTGCTACATTTGCGTTTTATTGCGGATTTAAATTTGTCAATACTATACTACAACTAGTGTTGAATATTATTTGGGATTTATTATGAAATCGGACACATTGACCCCGAAGCGACCTGTTTATCTTTTGGAGCCAAGACGCAGGTACTGCAAGTTTATTTCTATTTGTGGTATTTATAGAATGCACATCACTTTTTTTCAAAAAACTATCCGTTTTTGAGAACATTTTCATATATATAGACATGCCACTGTCATTATGTTTTTTCTTTAAATTTCTGTCTTAATGAAAATGATTACCTAAATTATAAAGCGACCGAATTGTTCTCTTTTGCAGTACAAAAATACTTTGAATGTCGGCACCATTCCCAGACAGTAGAATACCGTACGACATTATGCTATGAAAATAACTAAGAAAAGTAAAATTTGAGTTGAGTCTACTTAATAATTTATCATTATGTGGGCCCACTGTAGTTTAGAATCTAGTGTTATACCTACAAACGTCGTAGTATCCACAAGGTCTAACCCGACATCCTTAATCATCACAGTAGTTTTCATTGGCTTGACGTTTGGCATAATGAAACGTAAACACTTAGTTTTTTGTTCATTTAAAAGCAAATTGTTGACGTCAAATTAATGAACCACTTTCGAAATAGCGCTGTTTACGTCAGTGAAATTAGTAAATTTCCGTTTTAGTCTAACTTTATAAGAAACAGCTAGCAGAAATATCCTCATGACCGCGTCACTTAAGATACTATTATTGTATTTATTTATACTATAGAAATTATTTATATATTTTATTCTGTAAACCCCGCCCCCAGGTACACAATCCTAACTTATTATTACTTATTAAATCATAGTAAGTAAAATTTGGGTATGTAAAACTCCTTTGTTTACCCCCTTGGGAATATTGAGCCGCCCTTTTTTTACAGACAGTTACATATTTTTTTTGCAGTGCTCAATTACCTACCGGAAATTATTTACCAGCTCTCAGAATATATTGTTAGTAGCACTTTGAAAACTAAAGTCAATACATCCAATTAACCGAATGTCACTACTTATTATTTTACGACCAGTAATAAGACAGACTAGTATAACAGCTTTCAGGCTTGATGCGAGTAATCAAATGTTTAATGTCGGCCATTGACAGTTTGACGTCAATTGTTTTATGAGGTGTACTAAGTGAGATGTTGCTGTTTCATCAGATGTAGTCAGTATTCAGGCGAATTTTCTTTGCGATCGAAAGACGCAATATATATTGAAGTATTCGTTTTCACCATTGATGTTGTTATATAAAGCTTAGCAAATGTTTGGTTGGTGTAATTTATTTAAAGACAACTCCCGCATTAGGAATATATTCCTGTGTCGCGAGGGACTTTACAAACATACATGAAACGGACACAAAGAACACCCAGATTCAGAACAACAATTTGTGGACCACACAAAGTGTCGTCCTATGTGGGGATCGGACCCACAGCACTCAGCGTAGTAGTAAGAGGCGTGGCGACCGCTTAAACCACTACGCCATCCGTGCAGTCAATTCATTGTTATGGTATCATTTGATTGTTATGTTAAGATGTTAATATATAGATCTAGATGATAATTTAAACAAATAAAGAGAAGAAAGAGATTTATTTAAATTATAAGGTGTAATCATTGCTGTTCACATAATCGTAACCCTTGCCCCATCACGCACTATCGGAATAACGATTCCAGACAGGCCTCGTATACTATTATTTGTTTCGTTTATTCGTATCGTAACAGTTTATTCCCAAGTTTTGTTTATCACTGAATCCCTGTTATTTAGTAATTTTCATAATATATATAGATATTGGCTTTTGTCCACGGCTCTGCCCGTGTGGATATAGGTTTCCGAGGTAAAAAGTTGTCTTTTCTCAAAAATCTAAGTATCTCTATCCCAAATTTTCATCTAAATCGATTCAGCGGTTATTGGTCCCCCAAACAAACTTCCTTTTCACAACCTTAAAGTATGATTTCTGTCATATAAACTATCCTATGTCTTTTCCCGGGACTCAAACTATCTTTTTACCAAAATTCATCTAAATCGCTTAAGCAGTTTAAGCGTGAAGAAGTAAAAGACGGACAGACACACTTTCGTATTTATAATATTAGTAAGGAAATATGGACATACTAATGTGAGTACTAAGGTAATTATAAAAGTAACGCGAAAAAAAAAAATCTTATGGTATAGGGGGGGCAGATGAGCAGACGTGTCACATTATAGTAAGTGACTACCACCACCCACGCTCAACCTAAACTAAAGAGTCACAAGTGCGCATTTTTAATGTTTTACTTTACGTTTCTTTTTTATTCCATCTTTTTTCTGTATATTGTTTTCTCTTCATTGCCTTTTTACCTTTTAGACCTTAAAACTAACATACTGGAACACATCAAAACAATATTGTGTATATTTAATAATACAATTGCATTTGTCTGTTAATTTAAAAGGAGTGGTCTTGAGTTTGTTTGCCCTTTCTTCTCATGAGGCTCAACCTCTTGGAAATGGGCGGTTGTAGATCGGCATAGGCATATTAGAGATTTCCGATACGTATATATTTCGTTTGCTAAATATTTAACAAAACAGTTTGAGTCTGAAAAACGGCCTATTATACGGCCAAAACCTCCTTTCTAAGAAGAGGCCTATGTCCTGCAGTAGACTATTAAAGGCTGGTGATAATCATGAACCTTACTCAGTAACTAACCGGTAACCAACCGTAAACAAACCACACTCGATGAGTTTAGTGTTTTTTTTAGCGAATCTTAGATATCCGTGTGGTGACAGATTAAGAATACAGAGTGTCACCAGCCCTATTCAACCCGTCGGTGTCGCAAGAGCCGGCTTAGAGATCAAACTACGCAGGACAACAGCACAGCAAAGAGAAGGAAATCTTGAAACAAACCCTATACCAACCCGTCTGGCCAGCATGGTATAGTAGGACAAAATCTTCTTCTAAGGAGAGGCCTATGTCTAGCAGTGGACTATTAAAGTCTGTTATTAATTATGATGAGATTAAAACAACCGGTAACACGATGAATGATATCCACTTTAATAAATTTGTTTGACGTGATGTAAAAAAAATAGTTATTATTATATTTAATATTTACTCCTCTTGTTTCACAGAAATATGTTTTTTGTTTTAAATCTATAATCTATTTTTATACATTTAAAACACCCCGAAGATTTCACAAAACTTCAACGAAAGACACAAAAATAGCTTTATGTTTGACAAAAACGACAGCAAGGGGAATATTGACAGTCTATATTTAGATTGAACCAGTGTAGGTACACTGTTTCAATCTAAATAGGTACTTATGCACTGTAATATTGTCACCCGCGCTTCATTATACGCAAACTAAAGATAGCATTCGGTCTTAGTTTAATTTCACAAAATATTAGTGAAATCTTGACGGTAAACTTATTGAAACGTGGAACTTTCTCGTAACATGTGATGTAATTATGTACGTACGCGAGAATTAAAGTGATTACGTAACAGGTACTACATGCCTTTAAATTACCTGACAAATACTGTACATATAGTGTGTGAATTCTCTGACTTCTGTACTAGGTGAAATTGTGTGGCAGAAGCCAGTGCCCTCTTCCATAATAGTAACACACATTTTGTCTTATGAAATAAAATTACAGTACAATTAACTTTCCACACGCTGGCAGAGTGCCCGGCGTGGGTTGAGCAGAGGCGAGACCTCGTGGCGGCCATCGGAGTGGGAGTTCTCTCGCTCGATAGCCTGATTGCGGCTATCGTGCGGAGCGAGAGTGCGTGGAACTCTGCCGTCTCCTTCTGCGAGCAAGTTATGCTCGCGAAGGAGACGGCGGAGCGGGACCGGGAGAGGTTTAGAACTCTCCCGGCCCGCCAGGCCCGGGCACGGGCCAGGCAGCGCAGGCGACTCAGGCGCCGGAGGTCGCAGAACGACCTCCGTCCTCCATAAGCGCAGGCCTGGGGGTGACAGGTGAGGCCATCTGTCACCCTAGCAGAAGCAGGCCGGGGTGGCGGCGAGCGCGTTGCGAAGCGCGCTCGCTTTCAGGGAGCACAGGGAACATGGGGTTCCCACACGGGGCGGGGGTCGTCTACTCGTCTGTAGATGACCCGAGGTATGTCGGGGCACCAGGGCCTTCCTTTCTAGGGTATACCTGGTTCCCCGGCTATTAGTACCCGGCGAAGGCGTGCGGTTTTAGTCGGTTCGAGTCCGACATGCCACCGACAGGTGGTATCCGAGGGGATTTCCGCACGGAAAAAAAAAAAAAAAAAAAAAAAAAAAAGTACAATTAACTTAGACTTTGTCCGTGTGGTGATGGATTAAGAATACAGAGTGTCACCACCCCTATTCATAAGGTGTGGCAAGAGGCAACTAAGGAAGCAAACTACGCAGGACAACAGCACTGCAGAGAGAAGAAAAACTTGAAACAAACCCTATACCAACCCGTCTGGCCAGCGTGGAATAGTAGGCCAAAACCTCCTTTCTAAGGATAGGCCTGTGTCCAGCAGTGTACTAGTAATAGCTGATGATGTGTGATGTGATGAATAAAAAGAGTGGGTAGGTAACAAAAAGAGATCGGAAACCTATATTAAGTGTCTGTGTGTGTTTGTGAGGATATGTTAAAAGGGTGTGTCTGAGTTTGTCCTGAAGGCCAATAACAGTTCGGTCTCAATTCGTTACCGATCAACGTAAAGTATTACTAATAACATTTTTAGTTACAATAAAATATAATCACATTACAGTCAACGTCGGATGTTTAATACTTTACTACGAAAATACCTGTTATGATAGTTGTGAGATCAAAAGTTGATCGGAACTGAATTGAGACCGAACTTTTATTACAAGAATTCGCCCTCTGATGTTTCGACCAGGTTGGACAGACCGCGGTCACAGGCACCTAGTACCGGTTACAATATCGAATTAATTCTAGTGTATGTTATAAGTCAATAAATAAACAAACTTCACACATTTCACGCTCGACGGTCTGATCCGAAACTAGGTGGAGCGTGTAAAATGTTAACCAGACCGCTGATAAATATCCATACTTCCCTATATTATAAATCTGTAAGTGAGATTGTTTCTATTTTCATTTGTTATGTATTCACGCCTAAACCACTAAACCGATTTGAAAAATTCTTTCACCAATGGAAAGCTGCATTGTCAGCGAGCAACATGTAGTTTTTACCGCGATATAAATTTCTAAATACATACATATTGGAACGAAGTTTTGGAACGAAGTTCCTTATCGCGCGTTGTGAAAGGGGGCTAGACGGAAAAAATTCTCACGTAAAGTTGTAACGACACTTTTTATTTTGAATTGTCATTTGGCAGTCATTCAGCGCCATCTATCGAATATATGTTCTTAGGTTGAGCAAAAAATATTTTATTCGAAATCATTTCTCAAGGCGATTTTACCAATGTATAAATTGTTTTAATTAGAAACCAACTGAAAATTTGTAGGTAATAGCCGCTTTCATAGATGGCGTTGTAATTAAAATCGTGTCGAATCAGTTTTACTCGATCGTCACAACTTCGTTCCTATCGGGTGTCCCACGACACCACACGGCTTTTATAGTTAAATTACACCCAGACACAGAACAACTGATCGTACCCATCACACAATTTGTACAGGGTGGGAATCGAACCCATGACTGCCTGCCAGAGTCACTAACCACTGAACTACTTGACTATGAACACAATAATTACAAATCTAAGTAAAAAAACTAAAATAAGTTCGACCTTTAATATAACAGGTAACATTTTAATAACAATAGATACCGATTTTTTAAATACAGTCGAATTGGGAACCTCCTCTTTTGTATTTATGAAGTCGTTTTTTTTTTTAAAGACATCTCCCGCATCAGGAATATATCCTGCGTCGCGGGGGACTTTACAAACATACATGAAACGGACACAAAGAACACCCAGACTCAGAACAACAATTTGTGAATCACACAAAGTGTCGTCCCATGTGGGAATCGGACCCACAACACTTAGCGTAGTAGCAAGCGGCGTAGCGACCGCTTAAGCCACTACGCCATCTGTGCAGTCACCTTGTACGCTTCTTTGTTGGGTTAGAACCACATCTCTAAGCTATCACGCTTTTTTCAAAGTAGGTGTACTTTATTTCTTATGCTTTCTTACAAAATATCTTACTGTGGGAGAGCCATGGGATAGGCGCGACCGGTGTGATCCCTGACAGAAAATGGCAACCAATTTTTTCGTAGTTGTTCACCGAATAAGTGAGTTTACGGGGAACCAAACCATTTCCCCCTGATTCTGGTTTACCCTTGAGTTGTAGGTGTCCATGGACGGCGGTCGTCACTTACCATCAGGGTGCCACCTCTCCTTGTTTGCCCCTTGTACAATAAAAAATATTAAAAAGTCTAAGGTTTATAAAATAAAAATGTGTGAAAATGTGATAATTAGTTATTAGCATTTAAAATATTTTCTAGAATTTAAGTGAAATAAATAAGTTTTTAAATTATGTAACATGTTGATACAAAAAACCCGTTGCTCGTGGTGTTTGCCTATAATTAGGTGTACAGTTACATTTAAGACACAAATACTTGAATGTTCCTACCTGTATTGTATCTGTAACAACTTTTGCTGAACCTTAATAAAATAAAAAAAAAACAGTTAATGTCTTTATTACAAACTAACTGGTCCCACGACTTCGTTTGCGTTGAATTTGACAAGCGCTGCCTTAGTGGGTTCGATGCCCGATCCGGGCAAAATTTTAAAGGGTTTTTTCTGAGAGGAAAAATAGCCTAAGTTATTCCTCATGTAGACAGCTACCTGGTAGTAACATATTATCGAAATCGGTCCAGCCGTTTGCAAGATTACCCGGAACAAACAGACAGACAGACAAAAAAATTTAAACTGGTATTTAGGCATAGGTATCGTGCAATTAACCGTGTGAGCATAAAAAAATCTATAATTTTTACATTACAAACAGACACTTCAATTTTACTTATTCATGTAGATGTTTATGCTGTTTTCTACACCATATTTTAAAATTTTGTCTACCTCTCTCAAAAGGAATAAATTTTACCCGTTTTCGCAACATTTTCATTAATACTCGGCCCTTTTGGTCGTAACATAATGTACTATAGTCTATATTATTCCTCGATAAAGGGCTATAACACTAAAAAAACTTTTCAATTCGAACAACCACTTCCTGAGAATACCCCGAACATTTAAACTCACAAACTTTACCTTTATAATATTGATATTATTATGGTATATTTATAGCGTAGACGAGCGAAGTCAATTTATAACTTTCAGTATTGTGGCGTGGAGGAGGAGATATCTAAGAGGTATAGAACTTTACTGTTAGGTAGTTATCGTACTTTAATTATCCTGACAGACAAACGATAGAGCAACATTATATCAAATTCAAGTGATACTAAAGATTATAATAGATTTAGTATCTAAAAATAGTAATAATAATAATAATAATAATAATATTCCACCACATTCACACAACGCCATCTAGTCCCAAACTAAGCAGAGCTTGTACTATGGGTACTAGACAACTGATATAAAATATAAATACATATATACTTTTTTTTTTGTAAATACATACTTATTATACATAGAAACACCCAGGCCAAACCAAACATTAAATGTTTATGCACACAAATATTTGACTCGAGCGGGAATCGAACCCGCGACTTTTTGGAATAGCAGTCCGTTACACAAGCCACTACGCCATCCGGTCGTCCCTTATGTAATGTCTTATGTATGTCCCTATGGTAATGTGTACCTTCAACACACAGGCACGATCTTTCAATAATATTAACAAGATCTCTCGACCGCTGATTACGGTCCATTGGTCGACCTTTTGAAGTGGTAGATATATTACTGTAAAGCCTTGAACTCCGGTCCATTTAGAGATACCTAAATAGACTACACGTTCTCCAGTTCGGGGACAAAATTAAATAACAGTCAGACAAGCTAAGATTTCATCAACAACCTTTAACAGTCCACTACTGGCCTCTCCTTATAAAGACTGCACGGATGGCGTAGTGGTTTAAGCGGTCGCCACGCCGCTTCCTACTACGCCGAGTGTTGTGGGTTCAAACCCCACATGGGACGACACTTTGTGTGATCCACAAATTGTTGTTCTGAGTCTGGGTGTTCTTTGTGTCCGTTTCTTGTATGTTTGTAAAATCCCCCGCGACACAGGATTTATTCCTAATGCGGGAGTTGCCTTTTAAAAACAAAAAAAAAAAAAAAAAGAAGAGGCCTATATCCGACAAAGATTTAGCGACTCCTAAAAATAAATAGTTAATAATTTACCTTTAGTTTCGTAACGTCGTAAAATTAAAACGATAAATTAATATGAGAAGAAAAGCTCTTTATGCTGTAACAAGTTAGATATACAACTAAACATTTGCAGTTCTGCTATTTCATCGTTAGTCATTTCTATTCTATTTTTTTCTAGGAGTAGCCGTTGCAGCCAGCGTGTTCACTATCACAGCGATGTCTGTCGACCGGTGGTTGTCCATATCACCAGAACCACGACTACGGCCACCAGGTCGAAGACAGGCGTTATTTCTCCTATTTATGCTGTGGTTTGCAGCCTTAATCATATTCATTCCACTTCCATTGGTAGCAACAGTAAGGAAAGAGCAAGTGCCTATTTTATCGAAGGCTTTTAAAAATTTATCGGTATGTATGATTCACTCATTCTTAAATTTTAGGATTAGAAGATTTAGTTTAAGTAAGGTTGAAAATATTGTGAATTTTACTATTTAACTGATTTCCATCTTACTTTGAAATGTTTGTCGTCTCACTAAATGTTGCAAATGTGTAAAAATCACTTAGAATACTAACTTGGAGAAATAAATGGACTATAAAATACTATAAAAATATATAAATTAAAAAAAAACACAAAATTCAAAAATTGAAAAACAATACTATCTTAAAACAAAAATAGAAAATTATATTGCCATGCAACATCGAAGTGTGATACTAAATGTTACTGAATTCGTGTATGATAAATATTAAGCTCTCGAAGAGTGCTTAGGGAGATTTATAGTTATAATATAGTCTAAGAGATAGTTACATAATTGTCTCATTAATCGTCCGAGCTCGTCCTAAACATGTTCGATCGGATTGTGCTCCAAACTGGATATTTCGGACACTATTTACAGTCCATACTTTATTACTTGAAGGTCAGAGAATTCATTCACAGGCTGACCCGAACTCTCTCTGGAAATCTATTTTAAATTATGTAACTCGCGAGAGACTCTTTGATAAAACTTTATTTACAAGAATATTCGTACTTTCACAACAATCAGTTAACCTTATAATTTAACTTACAACAGGCGTCAACCATTTCGACTTTGCTCGTAAAATGTACGTATTATTAAATCGGGGTATAATTCTTGGTCTATGAAAAGGTACGTTTTATGGCACCATACAAATATTGGGCATCGCCGTCCATTAACGCCTTTTCAGTGTTTAGGGCGTGTTCTGCTTTACCGTTTTGATTATTTATGTTAGTAGGTTGAACACATTAGCATAAAATATTACCATTCATATTATATATAATCAATTTATATTTACGTTTTATAAGTAACATGGCGAAAGTGTTAGGCCTGGTTTGTTTTAAAGGCAGCTGCTGCTTGACATCAACACTTCTTACGGATGTGATTAGTTCAGACGGGAGACAGAAGAAAAATAAATTTGTTGGTTGGGTAAACTAATAGATTGAATGAGTGTAAGAAATACCAAAGTCTGGAATTGGAAACTTGACTGAGATTTGTAGAGACTCTAGTCGCTCATATACTAATAATTCATCTTAGAATTCGAGATGGTACAGGGCGTTAACTGGTATTAATTATTTATATTAAAAAAGGAAAATGTTATTTTCGTTAGATATAATTGAAATTTTAAAAAGATATATGGTTTAACTCATATGTGGACTTTGGGTTGTCTTTAATCACATTTATTTTCTTAGAACCTTGTCATTTTTGATATGATCATGAGTTATTTTTTTTTTTTTGAAAAAGACAACTCCCGCATTAGGAATATATCCTGTGTCGCAGGGGACTTTACAAACATACATGGTCCTTTCATGTATGTTACAAAGAACAGCCAGACTCAGAACAAAAATTTGTGGATCACACAAAGTGTCGTCCCATGTGGGGTTTGAACCCACAACACTCGCCGTAGTAGGAAACGGCGTAGCGACCGCTTAAGCCACTACGCCATCCGTGCAGTCGAATCCGTTTAACCATATAAGATCTAAAAATATTAGTTAGTTTCCCTTCACAAACAAAACTGGACTTTGGATGTTTCATTTAAATCCTGATGAAAACAGACTATCTTTATTTATTAAAAACCGTCACTATCGAATAAGTAAAAATATAGAAATCTAAAATAGCATCTAGTGATTTTGTAAGTGAGAAGCCATAATGAAAACGTCAATTCGTTCAATGACATTGAGTTAGGGTTGACACAAACGAGGATCGAGGTTATACCACCTTTATTTATAACTTTAATTAACCAGTTAGTGCAAATTTGTAACAGCGCCGTTACTATGTTAGTTAAATTGGGGTGATAGTTCTTTTAGTCTACATGATGACCTACGTGTTATTTCCTAAAAGAGCACTTGATATTTGCTTCCCCCATTCAAAGGGCATAAAGCGGCAAATATACAAATAAAACGCTTCAAACTAAAGAACTAATCAGATAACATTCCTAAAAGATAATATAAAGTACATTATTTTTTTTAAATAAAGTTGAAAAAAACTTTAGTTTAGCCTTATTGATTAAAATTGAAAAATAAATCATGGGTTTGAACCAGAGGTAAATAGAAAACTGTTTATTTTGTCTTTTAAGAACGTTATTAAAATATTTCTGGAAGAAAAATTACTTTAAAAAACAACGGGGATAATTATAAGGTTAATTAAACCCCTGATTTAATGTAAGCATGGAACAGGTGCGGGTCTGATTCTTTTACTGAGGGTTTCGTACAAACTTGTGTGTAGATAGTTAATGAAGTATAGTTAAAAAAATATAATGAGTGTGTATTGAAATATACATTGAAGCTTTGGAATGTAACTCGTTAAACGGGACAGTGATTTCCTTCAAATAGAGTTATGTACCCACTAGGGATCGCTTTGAATGTGTAGTAATATTTTATGTACCAGTATAACTTTAACTTTAATTGGATAGACTTTTGTATTATGTCAGGTCTACAAACATACTGGCCTCTTTACTTTTGTGCATTTATTATTCTTAAAAATGATCACTGTGCTATTTTGATTCATATTCTCAATAAAGTTTTAGCCACATTTTTGTTTTCATGCAGCATATTTTTATGAATTATTAAATGATAGGCATTCGATCTCTAAGAAAATATTTAATAGGAAAACTCGTGATTTGTCATAAAATAAGAATTTAGGATATTTATAACCCTGTCTGATATAAATTTAATGTCAAAAGAGTTCATTGTTCCTCACTTGACAGACACATGACAATACCGTGATTAAATATTTTGCTCGAGGGTTTCGAATACAAAGCAATTTGTCATAGCTGTATTTTCTTTATATATCTAGGATTTTACCCGCATTCTATATAAGATTAGTTTCATTGTCCTTTATATAAATTTAGTATTGGTAAGCTTAATTGAATGTACGTAAGGGTTTCACAATTCAATATGATTAGTGAACAAAGACAATAATTAATTATTAAGTTATTATTACTTGTGGTTCTATACCACAAGGGCAAAGGACCAGCTGGGTCAACTGACGGTAAGTGTAGTCACTTTACCTGGTGAACCATCCACCCATTTGACCCATGATGGCTGAGTGACCCATCTGTTCTTTTCACCCATCGCCACAGTGCGTTGCTACCCTATCAGCCCCCCAACAGAATTAGGGGAGGAGGTGTTTGATTAAAATTCATTTTAATAATACTTTCAATTCATTCTAGATAGAAACGAAAGAAGTGCACTTCTGTACAGAGGAGTGGCCCGGATTGGAGCGAAAGAAGCAATTCGGTATGCTGTCTTTCACCTTAGTTTACGCTATACCTGGTGAGTCTAGTCAGTACTAATCGACATTATATTGACATGTAGTAAAATGCGTTCATTAAATTCATCATCATCGTCATCACCAGCCTTTAGTAGTCCACTGCTGGACATATTCATCTTCTTAGAATGATTGTTTTGGCTTACGCATAGTAGCTAGACGGGTTGGTTGGTTATCAAAACATGTCTACAATTATATGGAGGAACAGCGGGCGGCATGAAACCACGGGTAAAAGAAGTCATAATAATGCCTATAAATATTAATTTTGTTTAATAGATTGTTTTTACAATAAAATAAATAAGAGTTTGTGATGTTTCGACAGCATAACTGTATAGCACGGAGTTTAGAACGGAGTTCAATACAGAGGAACTCAAGAAAAATAACCAATTTCAAAAAACTTTTAAATTCTATTGTATTTTTTAAATGGTAAAGGTAACAAACCTCAAAACTTCAGTTATGAACTGATATATAAAATTATTCTGTAAATGGGTAGGGAACTTATCTTTCTTTTTTCAAATTTTAAGAAAAAATTCTCAATTTTTAATGAACAGTGCCTTAAGACGAAAGTCTTTAATGAGTGCATCCTACCCATCATGACATACGGAGCTGAAACGTGGACACTTACGGTACGGCTGGTCCACAAGTTCAAAGTCGCTCAACGTGCTATGGAAAGGGCTATGCTAGGCATTTCTCTAAGGGATCGCATCAGAAATGAGGTGATCCGGCAGTGAACCAAGGTCATCGACATAGCCTACCGGATCAGCAAGCTGAAGTGGCAGTGGGCTGGCCATATTAGCCGCAGAACCGACAACCGTTGGGGAAAACGAGTTCTTGAGTGGAGACCGCATCTCGGTAAACGTAGTGTAGGACGCCCACAGGCCAGGTGGAGTGACGATTTGCGCAAGATGGCTGGCAGGAACGAAGAATACAGTTTATAAGAATTTCCATAATGATATTGCCGTAGTGAAGTCGGTTATTAATACTCTTTTTAAAGTTATTTATTTATGGTATATATATATATATATATATATATAAATATATATATAAACAGCCTTTATAGTCTTAGAAAATAGGTTTTGGCCTACTGCACATCGCTGGCAAGAAGGGTTGGTATAGGGTTTGAAAACCTCCCCGTGGTGCACCCTGGAAACGCTGGCGATGGTACTGTTTCCTCCTTGTCCTCTTGGAGGAGAGGATTATCGCCAGTGGCCAATATTCTAGCAGAAGAGGTAGCCGTTCATCGGCTCTCGGGCAAGGCCTGGTCCAGCAGGGTGGGCGTGTCTGCCGGTTGCCCTGCTGGCTCTTCGCTCTTCGGAGCATGGAGGAGGAAACCTCGGTAAAAAACCTGATGGCGGGGCCCTGTAGGGGCCACAGTTTCTCCGCTGATAGCGGTGGAGAAAGGAGGACGGGCTCGGCGTGTACTCACACTACCACCGAGCAGGCAGGGGGACGTAGTCTCCCTGTCAATCGTCGGCATATCGTAATCCCGAGAAGAGTGCTGTGGTTAAGTCTCGCGGCTCTGATCGGGGGCGAGGGTCTTGGCTTAACCGCCCGGACCGCGAGGAAGATAACCTCTCTAAAAAATTCCCCGAATCCCGTGTTCTGGTGCGTGGCCAGGGGATGCATGGCTGATGGGAAGTTCAGTCGCGAGCGCACTCCAAGCCGAGGTCCCTGCGGACCCCTCGGTTGGGTAAAAAACTTACGCTTGCCCGGGTAATGGGGGATCTCTGCCCGGGTGGACCTCTAGTTCTCCCCCACTCGTGGGATTTACTATGGAAAATGCTAACAAAAACTTGAAAAAAACGATCGGACAAACACAACGAAAACAGGCAAGCCTAACGGAAAAAGAAGCAAACCGAAGGAAGGAGAAGCAGAACAGTGGAGCGGATGGGTCGTCCACTGAGGGCGAGATGGCGTCGGGAACGCCTATCTCGATGGGGCTCCCAGAGGTCAGTCTGACTCTGGTCTCTGGGAGCCGAAGGGCATCGGATCGTTTGCGTTCCGGATCCGCCGTCTCATCGGATGGCGCGGACGCCATGGAAGCGGAGCGGAGCGACAGCCGGAAACGCGGACGCTCCAGGGAAGAGGGGACCGACACGTCCGGCGAAATGATGCCACCAAAGGTGGCAAGCAGCCGCCGAGGGAGGGCACGTAAACCGGCCTCGGTCTCGACCCCGTCAGGCTCCGCGTTCTCAAACGCGGAGTCCTACAGGAGCGTACGAGTGGACGGCGAGGCCGCAGGGGAGGAGGAGATCGCGGATCTCCTGCTCAAGGTTCGGGAGCCGGTGGGGGGAAATGCCCCCCAGGCTCCCGTGTCCGTGCAGGAGAGGGCGAAAGCGGCGGTGGCCGTCATCGACAAGGTGGCCACTAAATCCGTGAACCTTAAGGGCTCGTTTGTGAGGGCCCTTAAGGACTCCTCCTCCGCTTTGTCGGAGGTCGTGGAGGGCCTAGTGGGTGACGCATCGCGCCTACAGGTGGCCAACGAGAAGCTGACGGAGCGGGTGAACGAGCTGAGTGCTCAGTTCGCCCGCTTCCAGGCGAACCTCCCCGAGCGGGAAGCCCCGTCCGCGTCCCAGCCTGCCCCTACCACCAACTCAGGGGCATTTGACTCCCAACTGTGAGAAATCCTCATCGCAGTTGGGAATATGCTGGACGGACGCCTGGCTGGCCTGGAGGCGAGACTGCCCCCTGCGCCGATTATGCGCCCCCCCGCTCGCGTCGGCACAGCGGCCTAAGGCCGCCGCTCCGACCGCGCTCCCCGTTGTGGGAGGCCGCGTTTCTTACGCGGCGGCGGCGTCTGCCCCTACTCCATCGGCTCCACAAAAGCCGAGGAGGGGGGCCAAGGCACCGGCCCAGGCGCCGGCCAAGGCACCGGCCCAGGCGCCGGCCAAGGCACCGGCTAAGGCGCCGGCCGGGGCGCATCCCCAGGCGCCGGCCAAGACGGGGCCTAGAACAGCGCCGAGGAGCGGAGTGGCATTCCCTCCGCTCCCCACTCCGACACCCCTGCCGGGCCCCTCCGCACCTGCCCCCTCCAACGAGGGTTGGCAGGAGGCGAGGGGCTCCAAGAAGTCCCGAAGGCGGGCCAGAAGGGCTGCCCAAAAAGCAGCCCAAGCCCAGCCTTCGCCACCGGTGGCAACGGCCTCTGCAAAGAGGCCGCGGAAGCTGCAGCCGCCCAAAACCGCGGCTGTAGTTGTGACCGTGTCCCCGGAGGCGGCTGACGGCGGGCTGTCCTACGCGGCCGTTTTTAAAAAGGCCCGGGACAGCCTCGCCAACGACTTTGGGACGGTGGGGGTCAGGATGCGCCTCGCCCAAACGGGAGCTCGAGTCCTCGAGTTCCCTGGGGCTGAAGGCGCTAAGACGGCGGACACATTTGCCGAGAAGCTGCGGGGACTCTTTACAGCCACGGATGGTGTAAAGATCGCCAGGCCTACTAAGTGCGCAGAGCTGCGCATCTCGGGCCTGGACGACTCCGTAACGGCCGAAGATGTCCGCGCTGTAATCCGGGAGAAGACGGGGTGCAGCGCGGACAACGTCAGGGTCGGCACCATCCGCCCCGGTCCAGGAGGGCTTGGCGCCGTGTGGGTCAGCTGTCCCGTAGCGTCGGCCAAAGTATTGGCCGACGCCGGCAGGCTGCTCATCGGTTTCGTGAGCGCCAGGATCACAGTCCTGGCGGCGAGACCGATGAGGCCTAGCATCGGGACACACGCGCGTCAAGTGCGACAGCTGTTTTGACTGCGGCGGACTGTGTTTCCGCTGCGGTCAACCGGGGCATAAGGCGGCAGAATGCTCTGCCGCCCCTCACTGCCCAGTGTGCGCGGCGGGCAATAAGCCCGCCAATCACCAGATGGGGCAGAGAGGCTGCAAGCCTCCCCGCAGTTCTCGGCAGACGTCAGGGGCTAGCCAGTCGACCCAGGCTACCCCCGACGTCAATATTGCGTCGACGTCGTCGCCCATGGAGGAGGTTGTAGAGACGATCCAGTAATGGATCAAGTCTCCAACCTCCTGGTCCAGACGAACCTGAACCACTGTGCCGCGGCGCAGGATCTCTTCCTGCAAACCATGGCACAGTGGTCGATAGGTGTTGCCGTAGTCGCGGAGCCCTATTCTGTCCCTCCCCGTCCAAACTGGATGGGTGACTGGGACGGCTCCGTGGCAGTCGTCGGTTCCACGACGGCTCATTCCCCGCCCTTGTCGCTAAGAGACAAGGGCACTGGATATGTTGCCGTCGAGTGGGGGGGGATCACCATATATGGTGTTTATTTCTCCCCCAACCGGAGTTTGAACGACTTCGAGGTTTTCCTAACCAGCTTGGAGACCTCGATACGGCGACTAGCGTCTGGGCACGTCCTTGTGCTGGGGGACTTCAACGCAAAGTCCATTGCGTGGGGTTCCCCCAGGACGGACGCAAGGGGCGAGGCCGTAGAGGAGTGGGCGGCCTCGGTGGGCCTCTGTCTTCTAAACAGAGGCTCCACCAACACGTGCGTGCGACAGCAGGGGGGGTCGATAGTGGACCTCTCGTTCGCTACCCCTGCCCTCGCCGCACGAGTAAGGAACTGGCGTGTCCTGGAAGAGGTTGAGACGCTCTCGGATCACCTGTATATCCGATTTGAGCTCTCCCGGACCCAGGACTCCAGTAGGGGTCACGTGGCGCGGCGTTTATCCCGCTTTCCGCGGTGGGCTGTTGCCAGACTAAACCGGGACCTACTAGAGGAGGCAGCCATAATTCACTCGTGGCTGTCTCCGCAGGCTCCGACCGAGGAGGTTGACGTGGGGGCTGGTCGCTTTCGCGATGCGATTACGCATATCTGCGATGCGGCCATGCCCCGCATTCGAGGTCGTCGGCCTCCAAGGAAGGAGGTCTACTGGTGGTCCCAGGAGCTGGCGGACCTCCGTGCGGCCTGTACACGTGCCCGGAGGTCCTACACACGCAGTCGGCGGCGTCACCGTGGAGACGGTGAGGAGGACCGGCTTCATGAGGAGTACCGACGGGCGCGGAAAACTCTGAAGCTGGCCATTAGCCGCGCCAAAGAAGAAAAGAGACAGGAGATGCTGGAGGGTCTTAATCGTGACCCCTGGGGTCGCCCTTACCGCGCGGTGCGACAAAAGCTCCGCGCGTCGGGCCCCCCCCCTTACGGAGACTCTCCAGCCCAGCTTCCTGCGAGAAGTGGTTGAGGGCCTTTTCCCACAACGAGCGGAACACACTCCCCCGTCGATGGCCTCCCTGGCCGGAGACGACGGGGAGCACGGGGAGGATAATGTTCCGCCCGTCCGGGATTCGGAGGTAGGGGCGGCTGTTCTACGGATCCGTTCCAAGAACACCGCCCCTGGGCCAGACGGGGTACCGGCCCGAGTGCTGGCCCTGGCCCTCAACAACATGGCAGACCGCCTCGGGGAGGTGTTCGACGCTAGCTTGGCGTCGGGACGCTTCCCTGAGTGCTGGAAGAGCGGGAAGCTGGTCCTATTGAGGAAGCCGGGACGGCCTGCCGATTCGGTCGCGGCCTATAGGCCCATCGTGCTGCTGGACGAGGCGGGCAAATTGTTTGAGAGGGTTCTTTCTGCCCGCATCGTCCGGCACCTCTGCGAGGTGGGCCCCGATCTGTCGGACGCCCAATTTGGTTTTCGGGCGGGGCGTTCGACAGTCGACGCCGTGTTGCGCCTGAGGGCCGTGACCGAAGAGGCCGTGAGCTGTGGCGGCGTGCTGTTGGCGGTGTCATTAGACATCGCCAACGCATTCAATAGTCTGCCATTCAGCTGCATCAGGGAAGCACTCCACTATCATGGGGTGCCAAAGTACCTGAGGCGGCTAGTGGCAGACTATTTAGAGGAGCGTACCGTCGTGTACGAGGACCGAGAAGGTAATCTGAGGTGTCGGCCCATGTCGTGCGGTGTTCCACAGGGGTCTGTTCTTGGACCCCTCTTGTGGAACATAGGGTACGACTGGGCCCTTCGCGCCGATTTCCCCCCCGGGCTGGGTGTAATCTGTTACGCAGACGATACCCTCGTGACAGCCCGGGGGGCAAACTTCCAAGAGGCAGCGCGCCTGGCCACAGGGGGAGTCTTCCTGGTGGTCGGGCGCATTGAGGCGCTGGGCTTACGGGTGGCCCTAGATAAGACGGAGGCCCTGTTATTTCATGGGCCCCGTCGTGGTCCACCCCCTGGCGCCTCAATCGTGGTCAACTCGGTCCTCGTACCGGTTCGGGCCCAGATGAAATATCTGGGCCTGATCCTCGACGGGAGGTGGCTCTTCGACGAGCACTTCCGACAGCTTGCTCCAAAGCTGGTCGGCGCTGCGTCTGCCCTAGGGCGACTTTTGCCCAATATGGGTGGACCCAGCGTCGCGACAAGGCGGCTGTACACGGGGGTTGTCCGGTCAATGGCACTGTACGGTGCACCGGTGTGGGCGGCGGCTCTGACCGCCCAGAATAGGGTACGCCTCTGGCGCCCTCAGAGGGTAATGGCGGTCAGAGCCATACGCGGTTATCGCACCGTTTCGACGGAGGTGGCATGCGCGTTGGCCGGAACTCCCCCGTGGGATTTGGAGGCGGAAGTGCTCGCCGAAGTTTATCGGCGAGTGGCTGACTCCCGGGCGGAGAGCGGATTTCGCCCTCTGCCCGAGGATGTGCGCGAGTGGCGCGAAGCCGCTCGCCGAGCCACGATGGCTCGTTGGTCGTTCCGGTTGGAGACTCCACGCGCTGGCTTCGCCGCCGTGGAGGCTCTCCAGCCGGTCATCGCCGAGTGGGCAGGGCGGCAGCACGGGACCCTTTCCTTCCGGCTGACGCAGGTGCTTTCCGGGCACGGTTGCTTCGGAAAGTACCTGCACTCGGTCGCTAGGAGGGAACTGAGTCCCGCCTGCCACCACTGCGACTGCAGTGAGGACTCGGCCCAGCACACGCTGGCGGTCTGCCCCGCATGGGCGGCGCAGCGCCGGGCCCTCACTGCAGTCATCGGAGTGGATCTCTCGCTACCGGCCGTAGTACGCTCCATGGCCGGTAGCGACAGTTGTTTTACCGCGGTCGCAACCTTCTGCGAGGTAGTAATCTCGCGGAAGGAGGCGGCGGAGAGGGCCCGGGAGGACGACCTCCACTCGGACCCGATCCGCCGCCGGCGAACCGGGCGGCGGAGGCCCGGTTACAGGCGCAGAGTGGCACACCGTGTGGTTTTAGTCGGTCCGAGTCCGACACACCACCCCGCCGCAAACCCCGGAGGGGTGACGGTCCGAGGGGATTTCCACACGTTAAAAAAAAAAAAAAAAAAAAGGGTTTGTTTCAAGTTTTTTTTCTTTTTGCTGAGCTATTGTCCTCGGGGCTAGGAGCTAGGAGTATGTGGTGATTCCACTAAAAACCACCCCGACGGCCGGCCTCAGGTGCCCTACTCTGGGAGGACCTGGACCATGTTATTTCAGGTCCTCCCCGAATTGAAACCATGCCTAGTCAGGCCCTATCCCAGGGGAAAATCACTTCCCCAACCTAGTCTGAGAAAAAGGCTCGGGGGAATAATCTTAAGTCGAACAAACTTACATCATTTATGCAGACAATATAATGCTCTAATTCGTTGAATCCATTCGTTAGACACATTATGATATTGATCGTTTTTATGTGAACATGCTAGTCAGTCAAGTATTTTTGACCGACAAAATCATACGGTTGTAACCTCATATAACTAAAATGATTCACCAACAATAACGGGGATCTGGTACAGTAGTCCAGCCCAATAGCCCAATAGCGGTTAAATACACTTACGACCAGTTAAAAATTCTGACTAAAACATTCACAACTAACTTATACAACATCAAATATGCTTACCCACTTAGTATTCTCAGGGACTACTAAAATCCAACGAATTGCTTAACAAATTATGAAAACACGTATTACAAACCTCATTTGATAAATCTCTCACTAAAATAATATAAAAATTTACACACAGTCACAAATCACATTACATGGGCAGCGCCTTTTACCCCACTCATGCAGAATATAAAAGTCTGTTGTCATGATGGAAAGAATATAAATTTGAATGTCAGAAATGTGTAGGTTTCAAATACGTATAAAGGAATATGCCTAAATGTTGATCCCTTTAACGGTTAAAGAGAAATATTACTAATACTATACATTACACAACATGACAAGACTTTAGCGATAGTAAAAGCTAAACCTTTATCTTGGTAGATTTTACTGTCGATTCACTATTCCCGTCCCAAACATTTACATACATAAAATTCTTTTGCTACGTAATATGAATTCCAAGTACGACCAAAATAAAATATAAAAAAAACGTCTCGGGACGCCTAACAGAAGTGATAACTTAAACTAATCTAAGTTGAACTAGTTAATATTGAAATTGTTCAACTTGCTTAAGCTTAAAGCAAGCTTATAGTTAAAGCTTAAAGGCTTTTCATAAAATTTAAGTAATACTTAAATTTTATATAAAACTTCTGTCCGAAAAACGGCTAGCGCTGTGGGTTACAGTGAGAGAGGAGGAGCCTGCCTACCGTTGCCGTATACGTGAGAGAAAGGGAAGCCAGACAGACTGGCGCCGTAACGCGTTACGTAACGAAGCGGTATACCCTTCTATAAGAAGGTCTCACTTCAAAAATTTAGAAGCTAAGTATTATCATTTTACATCGATATTTTTGACTCTTAGTTTTATTTATACTGGTCTTTCCCAGCAGCACCTCAAACATCACATGTGGTCACTTTTCTCATCATAGAATTTATAACCTTCCTCATGAGTTGATCAAAATTTAAATTCTATGGAATGGTCAGAGAATAGCGCCTTTATAAAAAAACTCGTTAGTATTCTTTTATTATTATACGCTGTGACATTCTTTTTGCGAGTTTGGAATCATTAGTGACTAGTAACTTAGATGATTAGTAGTGCCAAAAACAGTTTTATTTATTTATTAAAGTATATTTAGATTTACAGAATAAACACGAAAATCTATATACATACATAATTGATTTACACTCAGAACACGTGCTACTCTAATTATAATTATGTTGCCTGTATGTGAATACATACAGGTAACATAATTATAAAACTTTGAAAATAGGAATTTAACCTTATTCATAACTAAAAACGTATACACTACGAGATGGGCAGACTAGATTATATTAATGTAAAATTGCATGAAATTTAACATAAAACTAGTGTTTATGGCGAACATTTTCAAGTTTTACAAAGACGGAAAGACAAGAGCTGACCTGACGAGGCATACAGCAAATGGGCAAAGTGTGTATTATTGCACTCTAATAAAGGTACTTTTATGATAAAATGAAAAACAAATAAAGGTATGCTGGTGGAAATCACTTATAAAAATAAGACCATTTCCAAAAATAAAACAAAATTTAAGGTACAACAGGTACCGCATACCTTAAATTTCATCAAGTAACTTGACGCAAAATAAAGTTTATAAAATTTAAATCAATCATAAGAGCACACATCTTACACACTATCGTGATCCTAAACTAGGCAGAGCGTGGACTGTGGCAACCAGACAGCTGTTATCAGCAGTCTGGTTGCCACAGTCCGTCAAGAAATATATGAGTACGAGTATGTTTATACATACTCGTACTCATATATTTCTTAATTCATACATATTCTAGAAAAGTTACATCCAAACACACCCGGACTCAATGAATAACAATATAAAAATAGATTTTGATCACGATAAAAGAACTTAATGACCGTATTATATTATCAAATGTAAATAATAAATAAATCCTGAAAATGAGTACTCAAAAAACACCTGCTCCGATGTCAGGACTTTTGATTACTATTAGGTTATACTTTCATCTCATTTTTAACGAATTTCTTAGCTATGCCTTTTAAAAATAACCAAAATTTGAATGAATGTTAAAGTATTCAAATTATACCCTCATTTACAAAAAGCATTTCACGTCAGCGGCAAGTAAAAGCCGTTTGAAATAATTATAGTTCTAATTGCGCTGTTTTTAAGCACATCAAACATAATTTCAGAGCTCCATACCTCAAAGGATAACGGGACCCTTAAATAAATGCTTTGATACTTTCACCCATTTTGTCAAGAATATTTCCAGGTCTACTTAAGTCTTAGTTAAGTAATTTGACGTAAATAATTACGTAACTTTACTTGATAACTTAAGCCTAGGATCCCATCGAGCTATATTTCAGGTCGAAGTCGGGTCGTTCATAAATTTTTTTGGCGTAAGTCGTATATTTTGACACTCGTAAGTAAAAAAAAGTCTATACAGTATCTTTTTTTAGTACCAAGCTATTTTCTGTTTTATGAAATTCCATCTGTTTGCAAATGAGCTGATAGGGTACCTGATAGTAAGTGACTGTCGTCCCCTGGACACCTCTAACTTAACAGTCACATGTGTCACTCAACCTTTCCGGCTGGGGGGAGACGCCCAGAATAATTTCATTATTTACAACTTTATATATATATATGTACATCGGCGGACTTAATACCCTGGGCATTATCTCCCAGCCAACCTTTAGTGTGGCAATCTATGAGGGTAGGGGATTTTGAGCTCCAGTTACCTCACGCACACGGTCAAAGGCAACAAAAAAAATGCTCCTAAGCGGTTTTACGTCAGGCCGTGACATTCCTCTGGTTGCGCTTCTAAATATGCATGACTCTTTCTTCCACAGAGATAAAGAAACTAATTAAATACATTTTTTATAATTATTCAAACGATCTAAAAATGTTGTTAAAATGTATATAACACAATATTATGATTTGAATGAAAAAATAGATAAATAAATACTTCTCATTATATGAAAATGCAAAACATATTTACAAAAACAAATATTAGAGCGATTATATATTAAAATATTAAGTGGAACTTTTGTTTACGGAGTGAATTATACCTTCGGATCTCCGGCTTCCTGAAAACACTATTGTGACGATGTATCTAAGAGTATGTGGTGTTTCCATTAAAAAATACAACCCGACGGTCGGCCTCAGGAGCCCTACTCTACAATTATCATTTCAAGGTCTCCCGGCGAACTAAGCCGCAAGCTTTCCCAGTAATTTTACGCACCAGTACATCCTCTTGAAATGGAGAGAAGTTAAAATAGTCTCCATTCATTCATTCTACAAATACCTAAATTAGTCTTGTACCTGTTTACCCTGAATGACGTGTAGACACTTAAGGGCGACTACCTACTTGGAGTTGAAACTGTTATACAGTCGACTGTTTCTTTGTTTCATAGATATAAAGTAAAAAGCGCCTGAAATGATTCAATTTACATTTTTTGTTTGTTTAGTTTTTTTTTTCAAAGAGGAAATATTAATCAACGTACGGTCTTTGTGTCAGAATCCAATGTTTAGGTCAGACAAAATCAATTCAATCATTGACTTTTGTTATACCGGCGTCACGAAATAGCCATTAACACATTCTGTGTCCCAATGTAAACACTCTTTCAGTTTCCTTATTAACTTCTCCCCGGGTTTGTTTAGAGAATATTAATAAACATTAGATTGGAAATGGTGTGGGATAAATGCTGGGAAGAAATGCCGAAACAAACCATAAAGGTGTATTTTTTTTTAAGTCTTCTTAAGCCAAGAACTTCTTAAGCAAAGTTAGATCTGTTCAATGCAAGGTCAAAGAAAACCAGAGCTGTTTAAACCACGGCCATTTTCTTTAAATGGACTACCTTTTTGAATAAAATTTATTTTTTCTAACATCAAGAGCTTAGAGATGGTGAGTGAATTTACAGATCTTGTGGGCCGAGTGGCAGCTACTTGGGATGCTGACGCTTCAGTGGAAACAGAGTGGCACTCCATCAAGTCGCGTTTAACAAAAGCTGCTGGCAAGTTTTTGGTTCTGGAACCTTGAAACTCATAATATAATTTTCAGTAAACACTATCCATCTGACGCCTTTAATTGAAATTAAACGCCAAGCTGCCTTAGATGATCGCATGAATCCTTGTGGTGCAATAAGAGTTGCATTCCATGCTGCTTAGTAGAACCTTCAGCGTATAAGTCACCAGTTTGCTGATAACTTTTGGTATAAACTGTGCGAGGACATACAGAGCTTTGCAACGCTAGGGATCTGTCAGGCGTTTACACGAGGAATAAAAAGACCACCTTGCAAAAAGAACAGCACCTCTTAAAGAAAACGACGGTACGATTATTCACGACCATCAGCGCCAATTGGGCCGTTGGGTTGAGCACTACCGAGCTCTATGCAGGAACAGTTAGTATATGTCCAGAAGGACAATCTCAAGATTGTGTTGTTTGCAGATGATACATCACTCCTGTTTAGACTAAAACGGACACTTACTAATTTCACAGACGTAAGCGCCATTTCTAAAGTGATTTATTGGTTTGACTTCAACAATTTGCTTTTAAATGAACAAAAACTGTGTGTATACGTTTCACTAGACCAATCGTCAAACCAATGAAAACTACTGTGATGACTAAGGATGTCGAGTTGGACCTTGTGGATAACACTAGATTCTAAGCTACAGTGGGGCCCACATAATGATAAATTATCGAGTAGACTCAGCAGTAAGAAAAATTCGAGAGTTGACTGATAGTGATACAGCACGACTTGTCTACTTCAGTTATTTTCACAACATAATGTTGTACGGTATTTTACTGTAGGGGAATGCTTCCTACATTTAAACTATTTTCGTACTGCAACAGAGAGCGATTCGAGCACTTTATAATTTAGGCAATTTCATTGGGACAGAAATTTAAAGAAATAAAAATAATTACAGTGCCATGTCAACATATATATGAAAATATAATAAATGTTCATAAAAACAATGATAGCTTTTAAAAAAAAGTTATGTTGTATCTCCATAGAAATAAACTTTTAGTACCTGTCTCTAGGCTCAAAAAGATTAACAAGTCGTTTCGAAGTCAATGTATTTATACGATTTTATAATAAAATCCCAAATGATATTAAAGACTTAAGTATTAACAAATTTAAATCCGCATAATAAAACGTGAATTGTGTCGGAGAGCCTATTACTCAATTGTGGATTACATAGAAGACAAAAATGCTTGGGAATAAATTTGCGCAGGCTATTTCTTAAGTGGAAATGTAATGTGGGCTAGGGTGTTTTTTATTAAAAAAATGTTTCACTTCACTATATATTATATTTCATGTTTTTTCTTAATCTTATTTTCTCTTTATTGTCTTTTTACCTTTTAGTCCTTAACAAAGGACAAACTGCCGCTGGGCGCAGTTGCTTTTGCTAAAAGGAGGGTAGGTAGGCACATGTTGCGATTTAAAGACTGCACTAAGCGCGACATGCGTGCATTCGGCATCAAAAATGAGAACTGGGAAGACTTAGCAAATGACCGCAATAAGTGGAAAAAGTCTCTGAGCAATGGTTATGGTCTATATGACACCAGATGATGCCAGACTTTAACCGACAAGCGTGAAAAAAGACACATGACCGAGAGGATTGATTTACCAACCCTTCCTCCAAACGATCCTAAACTCAAATGCCAATCGTGTGGGCGTTACTGCCGCTCTCGCATCGTACTACACAGCCATTTTAAAAGTTGCCACAAAGGAGCTACTTAAAACATCAGATAAAGATGTGAAAGGCCAATAACCTTTTTTTTTAAAGTTTAAAAAATAGGTATAGGTCTTTATTGACAAGATACATCGCTCACGTCGTTTAGTATAAATTAATATTGATGTTGAGAGACTTGTGAAAGATATCTGGTTTGGATAGCCCGGATATGATAAGAGACCACTACTGTTTTTTATAGCGTAGTAGGTAAACCAGCAGATGGGTCACCTAATGGTAACTACCGCAACCGATCGACACCAGAAAAACAACAAAATAGATACAAATGCGTTGCCCCTTTGAGTTTAGAATTAGGGGTGAACGGTGGACTGGCACTATAAGGGTTCCTTGTTAAGACTACGAAACCCTGAAACTCATATAATAATGGTTCAAATTTATTTTATTCAGTCGTGCGGTACCAGCATTTACTGATCCAAAACAATTAAATATCCTGAATATTATAATGAGCAGCAATTCAAAAGGAAAATGTGTGGATAATATTTCGCAGTATGTTTTTCAGTATGAAAATTTGTTCAATTATTGTAAGATATGATAAAACCACATAAAACGTTCTTTTAACCGACTACATCAGAAGAAGGGATGTGTTTTTCTAGTATATGTGTGTATATTTCTTTGGCATGTTATGTAGTCTTAACGGCTTGATGGATTTTGGCTTGGGAGGTTTAATTAGATTCATCTTATTCGTGACTGTATCTTAATCGTGTATTTATGTTTTTTTTTTATTATTTTATGTAAGAGGGGGCAGATGAGTAGACGGGTGACCTGATGGAAAGTAACTACCACTGCCCATGAACGAGCAGAAAGGAGCAACATTTAAAAATTAAAATCGCCACTTTTTAAATTTTAAGCACCTATTTTTTGAATTTGCTGTTAATGTTTAATTTAACTTATGTGTCATGCTATCGTTTATAAAGATGATTGATTAGTTTGGCATTATAAAATAATAATGTACTAGTTACGAGTATATTGATGAAAAATATGATGCGAAAAATACATAAAAACCATCTTTGAACCGGGTTGAAAATTTGAATTCGATCTGTGAAGAGCTTTTTGAGTTTTTGAGGCGGACACAAACCAACTCAACGTTGTTATATGTATAGATTTCTTAAGTGTGTTGTTGGGATATCTAACGAAAGTGTCAATAGTAGAAAAACCTATTTCCTTAAATGGGTCTAATTAGGAATTAGATATAATAAATGGCAGTACGTTGAAAGATAAGATAGATAGATCAGAGGGAATTCTATAATAGGAAATGCATATTGCTTGTACGGCTGGATTTAGGAATGCAATTAAAGTTCGTGTAGGTCAGGGTCGCAACTGACTGTCCCAGCCGATTTGGGCTACGGCGGCTGCTGTATCTCCATTGTTATCATTTATATGCTAGCATTGGACTTATGTAGTAATAACGCTGAGATGAGCATAAGAGGAGCACACAAGGTCAGCTGATCTTATTTATTAATAACAGTCTTAACATACTGCGGCCATGTGAGCACCAAAAAAAAGTATATTTGATCTTTGGGATTTCAACTCCTCGCGTCTTGCATCAACTGTCGGATTTACTGTGTTTTCTTTTTGTTTATATAAAATTAAAACTTAGTTCTACCAACAATAGTATGTATAATATAATATTATATTGTTACAAAAAAACCTATAACCTCAAAATGTGCGAGGTTTTCCTTATAAATGTGTTTCGTAGGTATTGAATAGTTTCGGATTCAATAGGGCGTTGCTATTCCCGTCGGGCGTCTCAGTGTTTTTTCTCACTAAAGCCTACTATTTTGTTCACAGGTTCCATTACAATAATGTCGTACGCTTGCATGGGGCGAACGCTTTGCTCGGTGCGGCCACCCTTCGACATTGACGAGGGAAATGTCAGCATGCAACAGGTCAGTAATTACTCATGCTCCAATTGTATTATTACATAAGTGGATAGCTGAAGCAATAATATAGAGAAATAGTGGAAACGGGATGTGAACCATTGAGATGGCAGGCTGAAGGAAGAGACCATCTATCATCAAGGGATATTAAAGTATGATTAAATAATAAGATAAAATTAAAAATGGTACTGTTTGGGAGAGCCATGCTTCGACACCAATACCATGGCTTCACAGACAACCTCCATTAGGAAAATATTTTGTTATTTTGCACTGAGTGAGAGAGGTGAACGATTTAAGCCCTCCCTCCCGCTGATTTTGTGGCCTCGCTGATTCTATGGGACTTAAAGGACGGCAACGAACGTGTGAAATTTGAGTTGCAGGTGTCTATGGGTGGCAGCGGTCACTTACTATAAAGTGACCCGTCTTTTCGTTTGCTCACAGAATCAGCAGAAGAATCACCACCACATAATGTTGCTTACGTAGCGCAATTATTACAGCTTGGAAATACCTCGCTGTCTTCAAAATACTGATTCATAAAAACAGTTCAATAACGCATATATCGAAACATTTATTTGTTTTGAATGTAAATGAATGATAAATGTCTTGTTTACGGTTATGTTGCCAAGAAAGCATGTGTGTTGAGATGTTTGTCTGATTTATGTGTTCCAAGGACACACATTTTAACAAGAAGTGTATATATTTTAGTTTAAGTGAAATAAGTGTGAATAAAAATAAAATCTAGATGTATTTTTCGGGCTTACGAATTGGATCCAAAAACTATATATTTTTATTTGGAGGGATGTGTTAAAAAAGTCATGTGTGAACACAATATTTATATTGCTGAATTAGTTTGTATTTCTTATATGTTCTTATGTAAGTATGTTGTTTTTTTTTTACTTGATATTAAAAAGACAACTCTCGCATTAGGAATATATACTGTGTTGCGGGGGACTTTACAAACATACATGAAACGGACACAAAGAACACCCAGACTCAGAACAACAATTTGTGGATCACACAAAGTGTCGTCCCATGTGGGGTTTGAACCCACAACACTCGGCGCAGTAGGACGCGGCGTGGCGACCGCTTTAACCACTACGCCATCCGCGCTGTGCATGGGAAAATATAAGTGCGATATATGTATAAACCCAGCTGAACCCAGAGCAAAACTGGGAAATATTCAATGTATATTATGTAAACTGTATCATTGACTATGTATTTATACTTTGTATATCTCTCAACATTGCGCACTCATACTTTTATTTGCAATTAATCGCACGAAATACTCTCCAAGCGACTTTGCAGTGCACTTCGTGTGGTTTGATTTAATGATTATTATGTCGGCAGACACACGGAAGTGTTTTATTGTTATTTATGTAAGACCTATTGTATTAAAATGACGTTAAGAGGGGTATTATATGTTTTCAAAAATGCGAAAAACAGGCACACAGATCTTTTTTGTTACGTTTATTTTGGCGCGGGTACGAACTCAATGTTACTCGTTATAGAATATCACGCACTTACGCGATGCTTCTGTCATGCCTCCTACAAACCTAGTAAGTTTTTAATTTTTATTTATTATGCTTTGTTCCAGGGACTAAGACTTATGAAGGAGAGGAAGCGAGTGGCGTGGATTTTACTCCTTCTAGCAGTATTATTCGCCATGTGCTGGATGCCGTACAACATCATGCAGTTGTTACTGGACATCAGTTTAGTCGATGCTAAGGATCTCAGCATGTATTTACCTTATGCTTTATTTATAGGTAAGTACAAATTTATTATATCTATTCGTAACTAATATTAACAGCCTTGTTATAAATAATTAAACATATTTAGCCCTATTTTGACTAAAACAAACTTTTAACTATACAGTTCGATTTTCTTTTACGTAGAATATAAAATCTATTAAATATAACTTCTTGCTAAAAAAACTAGCTTAGAAGGAAGTACCTTTTTATGCTTTTTTCGTGCGCAAATCCTTTCGGATGTCCCTTACTGGACGGCTGGTGGGATGATTACGTTAAACTCGAACTGAATAAAACAAAAATATTTATCCCTATTTTGACTAAAACAAACTTTAACTATACAGTTCGAAAAATAAATATACAGTACGCAGAATATAAAATCTATAAATTATAACTTCTTGCTAAAAAAAACTTGGTCAGAAGGAAGTTCCTTTTTTTTTAATGTTTTTTTTCGTGTGGAAATCCCCTCGGATCTCCTGACGGACGGTGGGATGATTACAGGTGTAACCTGAATGAGAAGTACCCTAAAGTTTTGATATACAATCGAATTGCATGAATTTGTTAAAATCAGACTTAAAAGTTACTATGTTCTGAATGCATTGAAACAGAAGCTCATATTTTTAGGTTTTAAAAGACATCTATACATGCTTTTGATGTAAATCTCCACTTTTTACTAATTAACATTATTAGTTAAAATGTATTTCTTACTTAAACAGATATATTCACAAGAAAATCCTTTAAAGAAAAGTTGAACCGACTGCAAACAATACTTACAAAGAGCACTAATAACCTAGCGGCAATAGCGGTTGATTTGCTGTCATTTTGTAAGGAGTTCGGTTGTCTTTCTCCGAATTCCATCATCAGATCTACATAAAATTTAAATGGGACCATTTCGGATAAACGCCTTTCAAAAAAAAAAGAATTTTGAAAATCCGTCTATTAATGACGGAGTTCCGCCTGAACATACATATAAAAAAACATCCCAATTTAGAACCTCCTCCTTTTTGAAGTCGGTTAAAAAGAAAAAGTTTATATTTTGTTAACAATGAACATATCCAATGAGCTTTCAGTGAAAATAATTTGAGTTCAAGGAATCTTAGAGGCAATCTTACAGTTATTGATTCGAAATGAAATGAATCAATTCAAAATATCTATTATACACTTAATAAGCTAAACGTCGCAAACAGAAGTAAGTTAGTAAGTATAATATTTAATCAAGTCCGAACTTCTACCACAATGCGGCTTTTCTCTATTGAAGCGTAATTTTTCGTTTATATTGAACGAAAAACTGCCGAATCGTTTGAAAGTCATGACCTCCGTTTTCAATCGAATCAAATACTTATTCAACCAAATTAATTATTCAATGGAATTAGTAATGAATAAAAAGATCGCTTTATGTATTAAATAAAATTAATTACCAGTCTTGGAGACAAGGTTTAATACGGTTATACAGTTAAAGATCGTGACGAAGAAAGTATTAATGAATCATAAGTTTTCTTATGTTAGAGGTATGTTAGACGAGCAGACGGGTCACCTGATGGAAAGTGACCATCGCCGCCCATGAACGTCTGCAACTCAGTGGTCACAAACGCGTTGCCGACCTTTTAGGAAGGAGTACGCTCTTTTCTTGAAGGTTTGAAGGTCGTATCGGTTCGGAAATACCGCAGATGATAACCCGTTCCACAGATTAGTTGTGCGGGTTAAAAATTGTTTCGAAAAGCGCACAGTAGTGGAGCGCCAACTATCCAGGTAATAATTTTGCCGTGTGGAACGATAGCGGAAATTTGCGGCTGGTATTAGTCCGAACAACTCCTCGGAGCACTCTCCATGATACATGCGATAAAAAATGCAGAGTGAAGCTACATCTCTACGTAACGCTAACGAATCGAGCCCGTCGCAAATCTTTTGGCTATCGACGATTCGAGTGGCTCTTCGTTAGATGCGGTCCAGAGGGAGAAGCTGGTACTGAGGTGCCCCTGCATTGAGATAAGATCAGTATTCCACATGCGGCCGGACTTGCGCCTTATAGCGCTGAAGATATACCATAAAGGATAAAAATGATCTTATCAATTGTGTATTAAATTAATTATGTAATTAAATTATTCAGATTACAAAATTGAAACGTAGTAGAATATTTAAAAGCAATCTGCAAATAGAGTGTTCATTTCCTCCATACAAAGCAGTATGGCTTTAGAGAGAAGTCTAATACGCTATCGACACCTATAGATCTTATAACAAAAATAAAGACCAATATTATCAACAAACAAATATCACCAAGTATTTTTATTGACTTGAAGAAGGCATTCGACACAATTAGATATGAAATCCTTCTGAAAAAGCTCAATGATATTGGTATTGGTATTACAATTTTATTAAATTCATATCTAACCAATCGTCGACAGGTTGTTAAAGTCAAAGTCAAAGTCAAGCTCTCTTTATTTGATATTTATTTTAAATTGTTTGAAATCGTCTTTTATGTACATCCAGTCAAAAAAGTATCAGGAATGAATGATTTGTTTATGGTTGAAATTCAAATTTTTGTTTTTTTTTGTTGTTGTTAGATTGGCACAGCTGTTTTCCATTTTGGCGAGGAGGTTTTAGTTGCATCTGTTATTTATATTAAATACAGCGCTGCTTTTAGTTATATCATATCTAGTGTGTATTGTGAATTACATGGACAAAAACATCGAACAAAGAGTTTGTCTTAAATTTTGCATCGCCAATGGAATGGAATTTCGTGTCACTGAAAATGTTACAGAAGGCTTACGGTGAATCGACTTTATCAAATACACGTACTTATGAGTGGTACAAAGCGTTCAAAAGCGGTCGAGATGTGATGGAAGATTCGCCTCGCTCTGGTAGGCCATCAACGTCTGCAACTGAAGTTAACATCGCAAAAGTGAAGGAAATAGTGACTGAAAATCCTCATTCAGCTTTGAGAGAGATAGCCGCCGAACTTTCTGTATCTCATGAGTAGATCCGTACCATTTTAACTAATCATTTGGGTATGAAACATGTTACCGCTCGGCTAGTCCCAAAATACCTGAATTTTCTCCAAAAACAAAAACAAAAAAGCGTTTTGTTGTTGTTGTTGTTGTTTTGATGATTGGATTATTCGTTGGCGTGAGTGTATCGTTTCTGAAGGAGCATACTTTGAAGGTGATAAAAGAAATTGGAATGAATAACAAACATTTTGTGTATTATTGATCTTTTGCCGGTACTTTCTTGACAGAGTAGTAGCAGTTCCCGGCTCTCTCTTAATACGGGCGCCGCGCCGTGTGGCTTTAGTTGGTCCGATTGCGACACACCACCCCGTCCCAAACCCCGGGGGATTCCACACAGTAATAAAAAAAAAACCTTGTCTTTGCAATGCTGTGGTCCTGTGTAGTTTGCAAAAGGGGTGGTGACACTCTGTATTCTTAATCCGTCACCACACTTCTACTTTAATAATTACAGATAAATGTATCCAAAATAATGATTCGCTTGATACTTCTAGACTTTAACCAAAAAAATTCTATTCAGCATTCCAGATTATTATCTCATTGTAAGTGAAAACAACCTTGATTATACACATAATATAGGTATGGGTATAGATATAGTATGTATACCAAATAAAGACCTCTCTCCTACGTTGCTGTTCCCGACAGGATCCGTAATTAAGTGTGACATCGACTGTATCTACGAGAATGTAACACAATGATGTACAATAAACATATTGATTACCAAATTATAGCCTCTAATAAATATTGTTATTAAAGTAAAGTAAATTTGATTTCCCATGTATATTACTTACAAGAAAATACAACTTTTTTTTGGTGACAGGGTAAAAAATACCTTACGTAGCAGTAATATTGACTAAAAAGTGACTAAATATCAAGTAACGTAAATTATTTATATATTGTAACTTAGATTATTCACTTTTAGGTATATTAGTAAATTTTTCCATCCGTGTTTATTATCGTTGGCAGAATATGGACCAGATGGGGTTTAAATGTTTTTTTAATAATGGAATAAGGGGCAAACGAGCAGACGGCTCACCTGATGGAAAGCGACTACTACTGCCCATGAGCGCCTGCAACTAACAAGCGCGTTGTCGGCCTTTGAGGAAAGAGTACGCTCTTTTCTTGAAGGTTTAAAGGTCGCATCGCTACGGAAATACCGCAGATGATAACCCATCCCACAGGTTGGTAGTGCGAAGCAAAAAGTGTCTCGAAAAGCGCACAGTGGTGGAGTGCCAATTATCCCGTTATCAAAAGTCTCGCAAGTCCATACTCCTCAAAACTAAGTTCCATCAAGTATTTCTAAGTGTTTTCAAGTTTCCATAAAGTTTAATTTAATAAACCTTTCTCGAATAATGTCTTAAGTTCTTGGTTATCTCATAACTCTGTCTGTTTTAATGAATACTCTAACTTAAAAGGGCACACCTAATACAGTATAGAATAAAATTAATATTTTTGTTTCTGGTATAGAGCGCGACGAACACAGAGATCACCTGATTGTTAGTGATTACTGCAGCCCATAGACACCCAAAAATGACGAGACACAAGAATGTTACAATTCTTTGTATGCTCCCTCAGAATTAAGGGGGAGGCAGATTAATAAATAATTGTTCACACGGGTTGTCTGTGAGGCAGTCTTATCACTTCGGTTAAGCCTGGCCCATATTTTCCGGGGTCTGGATGTCTTAATAACAGCAGTTTCCGGATCCCTCATATTACAGGCGCAGAGTGGCACATCTTGTTGTATTAGTCGGTCTAATTCCGACACACCACCGCAAACCCCAAAATTAAAAAGAAATAAAATTACCCAAATTTGCCGAAGTGCCGACGTTAAAAAAAAAATATTATTTAAAAAAATGGCTTTGAGTTTGTTTACACGGCTCACGGTTATAAGGCTCACTCTAAAACGGACGGGTTTGTGTTTCATTCATTTTTTTATGTTTTTACATTTTCCTAGAGACACAATTGCTGCGATGACCTTATGAAATGGCGGTTTGAATAATATATAAATATTCATTTTAATATTATAATTTGTAAAAACTTTTAAAACCTTTTTCTGCTTGGGGTAGGGGCGCTAAGAATAGAATAGAATAGAACAAGGTAAGGTACCATGGGTTCGGCCTATACCACCTCCATCTCGGGTCTTACGAGTAATTGTAGGTGCAGATAACTGCTTACCATGACTGGGATTATATGCTCATATAGCCACCTACAACTGTACACTAATTAAAGGCTTTTTGCAAAAATATATTTGTTCTTTTTTGAACTGAAACTATTCAAACTCTACTTTTGTCTACACATTTCATTATCTGTACAAGGTAATAACGTCTGGTATCCAGGCACCTCTGTATTTAACTATTTTTTCGTCGAATCTTTTGAAGTAAGAATGAATAATTGACACACAGTTACGTCGTTTCTAAGCCTTTATCACGATCAAATTACTCATTTTTTTAGTAATTTCGTAACTAAACTTTATTTATTTTTTAGTTCTATGAGTGTAACATAAAAATTGAACATTAATTTGTCAGACTGAAATTCAGTTGCCAAATTAGGATTGGACCGATTTTAGTTTCGAAAGAAATATAGGTAGGTGGTTTATAAAATTGTCAAGAATTACGTGGATTATATACACCAGATTTTGTGTAATTGTTTTTAGTTTTTAGAGTTCCGTTCCTCAAAACTGAAAAATGTAGTAATTATAGGATCCCTTCTTTGACCAACTATCTGTCTATGAGTACTTGTACATTTTTTCTGAAGTGTGTCAAGCTAAACTTTAAGTTGTTTTTTGGATGTTTTTGTTGCTTTCAAGGTGTGGGGAGATGCTTAGAGATTTAACGGGTTACGGTGACGTTAAGTTAAAAAAAAGGTTAAGGTAAAAGAATAAAAAAAATTGAAAGTCCGACATTAGTTTATCTATTTACGAAAATAAAAAACTCGGATGGTGTGAGAAAGACTATTTGCTTTTTTTTGTAAAAAACCCAAATTAAGCGTAACTTCAATGCTTGGGTTTTAGAAGGCACACTATACTTTTATGTAGATACCTACACACCTTATTAAGCCACTGATTAATACAAAATGTTTGCACTGAGCGAGAATAGAACTGATTCAAAAATTAGTAAAATAATGTTTGGTTTACTTTACTCTCAAAAATATCAACATCTTAAAGAAAACTATTTTATAATGTAGTATTGTAAAACTAATTCATGACGACTTTTACATTATCATTAAACTTAATGTTTAATTTGTCACAGGTCATGCGAATTCAGCAATCAATCCCATAGTGTATTGCCTTATGACGCGCAATTTTCAGCGGTCAGCGCGGAAGCTGCTCTGCGGTCGAGGAGTTTGCAAACAGACGAAATTCACGGTAAGAAACTTTACATTTCATTTTAATACCTAACTTTAGACATGAACCTGAAATATAAGGAATTCATTTCTTGCATGTTTTGGAAATTGAAAACTTACTATGTAAATAAGTCTTTTATATTCTTTTTAACTTACTCCTAATTGACTTGTCGAAGTGAGATTTTGTTTATCTATGTGATTTGAATGACAATACTTAAATTGAGCATCTTGGCGCTCATCTGATAATGCAGTCAGATGTCAGTCAGTCACTAAATAATTCGACTATCCACAGTCGAATTATTTAGTGGATATTAGTAGCCACTAAATAATTCGACTATAATAACTATAATAACTGGCCTCAACCCATACTCGATACGTTTAGTTCTTTTTAACGAGTCTAAGACATCCGTGTGGTGACGGATAAAGAATACGGAGTGTCACCACCTCTATTCATCCCATGGGTGTCGTATATGTCGGCTAATTGAGCAGCACTACAAAGAGAAGAAAACTCGGTCAAAACCTCCTATGTCAGGAGGGGACTATGTTCAGCAATAAACTGTTAAAGGGCTGTTGATGTATGATGATGAGATTATAATGGTCTGATGACGCAACTAGGAAGTGAATATTGGAGCTTTGTTACCATTAAGGCGTGCATTCGTTCACTATAAAACAGTTTAAGATGAAACGAAGCCTTATTTGTTACTTACATCAAATTTTGTAAAACAATAAAACTAGGTATTTAATGTGCTTATTTAATATTGGATATAGTAAATATGTAAGTATGTATGCATGTATATATACATCCAGACTCAAAACAACAATTTGTGGATCACACAAAGTGTCCTCCCATGTGGGGTTTGAACCCACAACACTCGGCGTAGTAGGAAGCGGCGAGACGACCGCTTAAACCACTACGCCATACGTGCAGTCAAATTCCCTTCAGTCTTGCTGTTAAGAACCTAGGCCTATTTATCGACACCAAGCTCACCAGCGCCAGCAGTGTCAGGCAGAGAGTTACATGTACGCTACAGGCCTTCTATCGGCTTAAGACCTTTCTCCCTTTCTAAAGTGCAAAGATCCTTACTGTCCCTATCTTGGATTATGGTGATATGGTATGTATGGTGGCGGGTATGTTATTATGACCTAAATGCAGTCATCCTTAATAAACATAAAGGCCTTCTGAATAACTGCATTCGATTCGTTTTTAACCTTCGCAAATACGACCATGTTACCTCGTTTCGTCGCGAATTTAACTGGCTCACAATCTATCAGCGCCGTCAGCTGTGCGCCCTTACCATCCTCTATTTTATCCTCAACTTACGGTTTTTCCCCTTCTTCCCCATTCCAATTTATATGTTCCAATCATAACAGAATCAATCAAACAATCACCTCTTTGTACCTAATCCAATATGTATATCTCTGAAACGCTCTACCTCTCGAAATCAGGATAGTACCCAGCCGCCTATTACTTATGACGAAAGTTCGTGCTCAAATTCTAGCCACTCCAGCAGATTCATCACATTCTTAAAGATTTATTTATTCTATTATTTGTGTATGTATGTATATATTATGTATGTGTATTTTTGAGTATGTATGTACATATGTATGTCTGCCCTGTATTCACCACCATTTTTTTCCCTCTCCTTAATTATTATTATCTCCTTAAAAAATGTGTGAGGGGTCTATGGACCCCCGGTCGGAACATTCTATAGTGTCGGAAAAAAGTCTTGTTACACATTTTTCGGTCTCGCTGCCATAAGGAATGCGCGATAAGGAACTTCGGTTAAAAAAAAAACGTAATTTCTAAAACTAAACTAATTCCCCTAATTCTTATTTGTGTAAAAATAATTAAATAATATTTATAGTATTAATAGTTTGAAAATACAAGGCATTGTGCCAGATGTCCGAAATATTATTATTATTAATTCACTAGTATTATATCATCTACTCTAAAATATAAGAAACCTTTGACGAAAAGAAATAAAATAAGTCGCACCTTGGTACCTTGTATTAGTTAGACATTACCTCGATAAAATCCCTATTTACACAACTTATATACAATGAAGATGTTTTACCTTGACTCAACTTCATTCAAAGATGCTTAAGATAAGGCTAAAATGTAATTGTGAATACAAATCCTAGGGATTTATTAAGAGGTTTTTTAAGAACACTTAAGTCACGTCTAAGGCAACAATTTAGAAGAAACTCTTCATTCAGAATGTTAATTTTTAACACCCCAACTGGCAAAGAGCCATTCAACAAACGACAACATACTTGTGTTAAACTTGAGTTAAGGGGTAAGATATAAATAGGTTTAGGGATAGGCAGGTTGCAGGTATAACATGGAGTAGAGTAGATAGAGAGAGATCAGAATTGAGCAGGTTGGAGGAGGCCTTTGCCAACTGGCAAACAGACTTACACAGAGTAAAGAAGTACTAAATACGCGAATAATTTTAATTGTTTAAAATATATAGATAACAGTGCAGTAGTGTAAGAAAAATAATTGCATTTCTGTTGTCCGAATAAAAAATCTTTATGATTATTTTTCTCTTTGTTTTTTTATAAACATGTTAATTATATTTTAAAACTCTTTTAAAAATATTTAAAAAAAAACATATTTAAAAATAGTAGACCACCGACATCGGGTACAGGGACCAAAACACCAGTGGTTAGGACTCCAAAGATAGGAAACTTCTCACTATACGGGCCGTGTCAAGGAGGACTGCCTTCTGCATCAGACCCTTGATCCAACCGTCTAATGTGAGCATCTTAAGGTGTTGGTCGAGGCTCTTGGCTATCAATCCGTGTGCAGATACGAGTATCGGAACAATGATCATTGAATCGATATTTAACATGTCGACAATCTTGTGAGATAAATTCAAATATTTTATTTGTTTTTCTTTTTCAACTTTCACGAGATTCTTGTCATGAGGAACGGCGATGTCAACAATCATTGCGCGGAGCTCTAATCGATCTATCACTACAATATCAGGCTTATTGACAACAATAGTCCTGTCTGTGATAATAGATCGATCCCAATACAACGTGACCCGACCATTCTCGAAAACTGGGTCGGGCACATACCTGTAGTATGGCACCTCTAGATTCACAAGTTATTATTTAAGGGCAAGCTGTTAGTGTACGATCCTGGCTACTTGGTTATGCCTGTGCAAAAAATTCACCGTTAGCGAGACGAGAACATCCAGAAATAATATGCCTAATTGATTCCCCAGGACGGTGGCATGCCCGACAGATGTCAACCGTACCCTCTTTCAGGATATATTTAAGATAGTTATTGGTTATGATAACTTCAGTTTCTCAGAAGAGATCACCATACTGTAGCCAAGTCGTAGATGCTTTTAAGTCTATATCGGACTTATTTAGGGCCCGATAAAACCCGGGCAAATTCACCGGTCAAACATCTTGTTGTGTCTTGACATGACGTTAGACGTCATGCCTTATTATAGATATTCTTATTATTATTATTATTATTATTATGGGGTATGTTATAGATTTGTCATTGATGTTTTGTAAATTTTATCGTAACGTCATAAAGTTTTATATTGACTCTATCGAGGGACTCTATCGATATCTGACTTATCTACTTAAGAATGACTTGAAATTTAAAAAGAAGAAAAAAATCCTTTAAATGTGTTACGGAGTCAGAGACTTCAAAGATTTCAGTTCAAAGATTCTGACTCCGTTACACATTTAACGGAGTCAGAATCTTTGCACTTTAACTAATAGATATATTTAAATTCATTTCTCTAAAAGTACTCCCGAAGCATAGAACTTAATCGTTAAAGATTTTTTTCTTTTGTGATTACTACAAATTGGCGACTTTAAAATTTTTGCCTTTACTACTGGTTCTAATCTTTGCTTCTTGCAAAAATTCTTGATTCAACGTTAATAGGGAGTACTAAATAGGGATTAACTTTAGTTAGTGATAAAAATTATATCTCTACGTATTTTTACGTGAGCTACCGACTGATAGACAAAAAACGAAGTGATCTAACAAGTTTTTCATTGTAAAAAAACCTTTCAGTTTCTACTACTATAACAAGCCCTAAAGAAGTCCATTCCCGAGATCAAGCAAATGTGACAAGGGTACAATCTCCGGGATTGATCTCCTCTCATCAATAGATAATAAGGTGTATGATTTGTTGATATATAATTCCATTATAAGTTGACCGATATCTGTCCAAAAAAGTAGTCTCTGAGATAATTCGTTTGGCAGCCCCAAGGAATTGTTTCAAGGGATCAATCAAACCCAGGAAGGGTTGGTTACCGCTCGCAAAAACCTATATGAAGTTGGAATTGATTAACCGAGGTCAACCAATTTACCGTATTGCAGACGTCGCTTGCTGCCGTCATTAACAGTACTATGATTTGTGTGTGTGTGTTTCTGTTCATAAGATCAAAGTGCGAACTCTGAGATAAGTTTTGTTTAAACTAAAGCTTGCCTCTGTAAAAGCCCATACTTACCTGTAACACTCGTGAGCGCTCTAGGGAATGCCGTAACCGCAAAAGTATTCGCATCTAAGAAATCTTTGCCATATTTTATTTATTTACTTATATTTATTGATGTTTCGAAGTTTACGTTTATCCATTCAAAATAAACACACGCTTGATGAGGCATATAAATATAGAGTATATTGTAGCAGGATACATTTCGTAAAATTCCACTAGTCCCTACTTTACGCTACCTTCAAATAGTTAGAAAAATGTACTAAACAACTCCCACACCCAATATTTTATAATGGTGTATACTTAATAATGTTGATGATGAAAAAAGTAATAAATCGTAATCTAGAGCAATATAATAAAAGTGAATAATTTTTACGATGGATGAAATAAATACGTGACATCACAATGTTTTGAACGGTTTTTTTTTTATTAATATGTTTTAAATGTCCGAGGTATACACAAATAACAAAGTAACATACAAATAACAAAGTAATCTATCTTTATTAAAATGGAAAAAAATATTCTATATTTTTATTAACGAAATATCTGAGTGATATTTTGTAAGCACAGTTCTGGGAACTTATGTTATTATTAGTTTTTTGACTTTAATTTGAAATACTTGTCATTATAATAATTTGATTTTAAGGGAAAATAAGATATGAACTAAAAATTCCTTAGTAACATATTTTGAAGAAAATTCAGATAGATTTTGACTATTTGTACTTAGATAAGCAGCTAATAACCGTTATCATAAGCTTTATTACATTCTAATGTCAGATTTTTGCCCGTATTTTTTTATCTTTATAATTTTCTAACCTTCTTCCAATTCAATTTGGGATCGTAAATGTAAATAGGGCCGGCCAATCCCGATGTCAATCTTCCTTGTGATAGTAGATTGGGGTCAAGAATAGGGTAAAGGAGCTAGGGCAAGTAATGTCGCAAATCTTAGAGAGGCAATGGGACAAAAACGGGGTCAGGTAACCGTATGCCCGTTCTGTGATTACAAACGCCATTAGGAATATTGATTTTTTGAGCAATAATGGGTGCTTGATGTATTTTGTGTTTATTATTGTAAAGATTCGTATATTTCTTTGGCACGTTCTGTAGATTTTGGCGTTTGAGCCGACGTTACATTCGCCTTTATTTTGAGAGTTACACTGGGTATCTGAAAATTATAAGTATATAGGTTATTTTTAAAAATTCTGTTTGCTTCTAATAATTTTAAGGCAATTAATTCTTAGTAGTAGTTAATAATTTTAAGGCAATTAGTTCGTAGTTGCCAGTTTTGGTGTGAATCAAGTCGAATGTCAAGTTACCGAAAAGAAAATCGTAATCTAGACTAATATAATAAAAGTGAATAATTTTTACGATGGATGCGAGAAGCCCAAAATCGATCTAAGTGGCGTGCAATGGGAGAGGCCTATGTCCAGTAGTGGACTGCGATAGGCTGATGATGATGATGATGAATAATTTTTTGATTGTTTGTTTATTTAAGCACGCAACTCTTGGTTAGATTGGAATAAATCATTCTATGAAGAGATCCTTGTAAAGGTTTTAGGCTATGTAAAATCACGCTACCACTCTTAGAAAGGATACAGTGACAATAAACGCATGCTGATCTATGACTATCCTAACCTCAAAAGTCATGTTATACCTACAAATAATTTAACTGGGCTGTTGGTGTAGCGGTCAGTGTCTTAACTGCTGCATCAAAAATCGATTACCACCTAGGATAAATATTTGTATCATGACCAAGATTACTTGGTCTTTGTCTATGTGTCAACAACCGGATGGCGTACTGGTTTGGGTAATGGACTGCTATTTCAAAGGTCGCGGGTTCGATTTCCGCTTAAGTCAAACATTTGAGTGCATGAACATTTAATGTTTGATTTGGTTGGTGTTTCTATGTATAATAAGTATGTTTTTATGAAAGAAAAGTGTAAATGTATTTATATCAGTTGTCTTGTACCCACAGTACAAACTCTGCTTAGTTTGGGACTAAATGGCGTTGTGTGAATGTGGAAAAAAAAAATGTTATGTTTGTATTTAGATATATAAGTACGTTTATCAGCAGTCTGGTTACCATACTACAGGCTCTGCCTAAAGTTATTTCTTTTTTAAGAATTTTTTAATTTCATTTTAGTCACTAAAGTAGATACGTAATCTAATTTACTTTTAATATATTCTTAACGTTGACGTTAATATATTTTATACAGAATACAGTGTCACCACCCCTATAGCCGACTGAGGGAGCAAACTACGCAGAACAAACAGTACTGCAAAGAGAGGAAAACTTGAAACAATCCCTATACCAACCCGTCTGGCCAGCGTGGTATAGTATGCCAAAACCTCCTTTCTAAAGAGAGGCCTATTTTTGCCAGCGGACTATTAAAGGCTGTAGGTCTAGTGGTTAATGACCCTGACTGCTAAGCCGTAGGTCGTGGGTTCGATGCCTACCCAGGACAAATATTTATGTGATGAGTACGATCGTTTGTTCTGTATCTGGGTGTAATTTATCTATAATATGTATGTGTTTAGAAATATATAAGTATGTTTATCAGCAGTCTGGTTATCATAGTACAGGCTCTGCCTAGTTTGGAATCTCTGCCTAGTGTGAGGTTATTATTATATGATAGACGAACATAATTATGTAGGTATATATCATCATCAGCCTATCGCAGTCCACTGCTGTACATAGGCCTCTCTCATTGCACTTTGGGCTTCTCGCATCCAGCTCCTGCCAGCCATCTTGCGCAAATCGTCACTCCACACTGGCCTGTGGGCGTCCTACACTACCTATGAATGTATATATAAATAATCGAAATGTTTGTTTTACTAGTGGCGGTGTGCTCAAAAACCTGAAGGATCGTCCAGTGACTACGAGTTGTACCACGAACCGCACAAGAGGTGCTACTTACAGGTATCAGCTGTTTTATAATTACCCTTTTACTTCAATAGATAGCAACTCATAATCTATATGGAAGTATAAGTACGCATATGCAGGCAAGGTCTTATATCATAAACGTGAAAGATAGGTTGTTTGAATCGCTATCAAGCCTAAACCACTTAACAGATTTTAAAAAATCCTTCAAAAATGGAAAGCCACATTATCAGCAAGTAACATAGGATACTTTTTACCACGATAACAGTAGTATGTAACCCAACATAAGTATCGAAAGATTACAAGGAAGGCTTTGCTACAGGACTGTAACAGTGATTTAGAAGTAAATGTTATTTTTATGTAATATTTGAAAAAGCATCAAATGCTTTTCTGCAATGAAATCAATTATTTGATAATTAACATACTTTTTATTTGGCTCCCTTTTTTTTTTTTTTTTTTTTTTCCGTGCGGCAATCCCCTCGGATACCACCTCTCGGTGGCATGTCGGACTCGAACCGACTAAAACCGCACGCCGTCTCGGGTACTAATAGCCGGGGAACCAGGTATACCCTAGAAAGGAAGTCCCTGGTACCCCGACATACCTCGGGTCATCTACAGACGAGTAGACGACCCCCCCCCCCCCGTGTGGGAACCCCATGTTCCCTGTGCTCCCTGGAAGCGAGGGAGCGGGCCTGGCGGGCCGGGAGAGTCCTAAACCTCTCCCGGTCCCGCTCCGCCGTCTCCTTCGCGAGCATAACTTGCTCGCAGAAGGAGACGGCAGAGTTCCACGCACTTTCGCTCCGCACTTATTTGGCTCCTCTGTCTTTACCATGGCTTCTATCACAACATTATCAATCTGTGAATTTTACATGTTCTAATACATCATAATCATACCAAATGTTGTCAAAACTGGTTCAGCCTTTTGAGCGTGAAGAGGTAACAAACATACAAACGCACACTCACAAAATATTAGTGTGATTGCATTACCCCTTGGATGAGCTTAGTTCCATGGGTATTTTCTCCCAGTTTTTAGGGTTCTGATAAATATACCCTTTACAGTAAAATAATCATCAATCAAACCATTAACCCCACGTAAGGTTATTTGATTGTATTATAGTATACGTTGAGTCCGTGTGGTGACGGATTAAGAGTCCGTGTGGTGACGGATTAAGAATACAAATTGTCACCACCCCAATTCATCCCGTGGGTGTCGTAAGAGCCGACTAAGGGAGCAAACTAAGCAGGACAACAGCACTGCAAAGAGAAGGAAAACTTGAAAGAAACCCTATACCAACCCGTCTGGCCAGCGTGGTATAGTAGGCCAAAACCTCCTTTCTAAGGAGAGGCCTATGTCCAGCAGTGGACTAGTATAGGCTGTTGATGATACGTTGAGCCTACAGACGTATATGAACTACTGAGCACAAGAGGATATAATGTCATTTATGTTGACAATAGATGTAAAATACAAGTTAAACAATATTTTCTTTTAAAATAATATTTAAAGATAGACCCACGTACCTATAACCAAAAGAAACAACTACTAACAGATAAGATGTTTTAGGTTAGTTAATACCAATGAGTTTTCTCTAAAAAATGTGAACCGTCTCGACAAATGTAAGTCTGAACAAGATAGTGAAATAAATTCACGAAACACAATACATCTTCATGCCTCGGGGAGCAAGTAATGGTTTGGTGGAATTGCTCAGATGCCATCTGGAGCCTTTGTTTGAAATACAAGGAAAGGTATTCTGAATATAAGGTAAACAATGAATAGGATAAGTGAATATGGCTTGAATGTTAAGATGATTACGTATAATTAAAAAATCTAAAACCTTATTATTTCGTATAATAACTTCTAAACATTTTTTTTTGGTCCGTGTGGTGACGGATTAAGAATACAGAGTGTCACCACCCCTATTCATCCCGTGGGTGTCGTAAGAGCCGACTAAGGGAGAAAACTACGCAGAACAACAATACTGCAGAGAGAAGGAAAACTTGACACAAACCCTATACCAACCCGACAGCATGGTATAGTAGGCCAAAACCTCCTTTCTAAGGAGAGGCTTATACTCAGCAGCAGTGGACTTTTAAAGGCTGTTGATGTGATGATGATAATTTTTTTTGTTCATAAAAAGACAACTCCCGCATTAGGAACATATCCTGTGAAGCGGAGGACTTTACAAACGTACATGAAACGGACGCAAAGAGCATCCAAACTCAGAACAACAATTTGTCGATCACACAAAGTGGTGTCCTACGAGTATATGGTTATCGAACTCATAACACTTAACGTCGCCGTACAGTGCAAAATATAATGAAAATTATTTATAACGATTTATGATTACTAGTTTTGATAAATTAGTTCTAAATTTGTAGTCTGATTTCTAACAGTGAGATATTAAAGCTTTTGTAAGTGAAGTTTGCCCAATTTTATGGTAATATTGGACCATTAAATAACATTCTATCAATACTTGAAATTTAATTCTGTTTTAGGAATATCCCAGTGGAGCAAGACTTGAGCTCATAGTGTCAATTTAAAATTTCTCAAATTGAAATCTTTTCAGGATTTCTTAAAACATTTCAATTGAATTTCTTTAACCACATGCTAATGTCGTCAAAAATGCCGGACGTTTGGAGATTGAGCACTATAGTCCCGATTAAGGCTAGGCTGGGAGGAAGGCACCAAGTCTGAGTGCAACAATTACTGTAGAATCAAATTCCTTAGCAGGGGTAGACCGAAGCCAAAGACAAAAAGGAAGGACTGTCGGGTTTCCAAAGACAACATAGTTGATAGAGCGAAGTGGAGTAGACAGGCGAGGAAAGCTGATTGCACTAACATGTGGGATGAATAGCTTGGAAGAGAGAGAGATTTCATATATGTACATGGGTACCTCACTGAAGCTAAATCTTATCAGTAATATTACCTTACGAATGGTGTGGAAAATGATTTTGAAAAAATCCTTTTTAAAATAATTCGGAGAACCCTCCTCAAAATTGGCTCGAAACCCAGTTTTGAAAATGGATTGTTGTTGGTGATTGGAATTTGTTCTCATCTTGTAAAAAGTATGAAATCATTTTTGCTGAAATGCTATTCAAATCTGAATTTGAATATTTCTTATGTTTGTAGGTCTAACTTATAATTTTACAAAACATAACTTCATTAATTCTAATTATTAACGATATAATTTCACTAAAAGATCCTTCAGTGCCTACTTGGTTTTTGTTATGTGAGACTAAGTCAAGTTATTATTAATTTTATATTATTTTAATTCATTGCATATGATTTTATGTTTCTTTTACAGATGCACACTATGCGTTATAATAGCCACACCTTCGCCCATCAAATCCCACGTGGTATTGAAACTAGGGCGCAGACAACACAGTTAAGCCACGTGACTCGCTCTTCGCGACGTACTGCGCCCACGCATGCTCTCTCAGTCGAAATGCTACAACGACACGGGCTTATTGACTTAAAGCGTTAATGTGACATATTGTAAGGCTATGGAATGAATTTAACATGAAGGCGTTTGTTGTAAATATTATGAACAAATAAAAAAAATAATAATTTTTAATAAATGTATTAATGGTATCAGTAAATTTAGATAAGAATTTAGCTTTTTTACCTCATCCTAAATATGAAAATGTACAATTTAGTAAATAAGAGTGTTTATGTAAATGATTTTGGTACTCTCGAGTTTTGCAAGTGGTTTTTGAGTGTTTGTGCCATAGAATACATAATAATCCCAGTATAGATCCCAGTATAATAGCTACTAAGTAAAAACACTTAAATAAACGTCGACTAGTGTCCAACAAAAAAACAGTTGTATTCACCTAGATAATATATTGCATGTCCTTTGAAAGTATAGGTTTCAGATCCTGTTATAATTTAAGTAGCGGAATACGACGTTGTTATGCTTTATCTTTCTTCCTTCTTCTTTCTCCTTATCTTTATTCCTTCTTTCGAAGTCACGTGTGATCCGATCGCCTGCTGATCTGTATCTTTCGGCGGTCGTCAAGTGTTGGACTGGTCCAACCACGTGCTACAAGTACAAGCTCATACCTACAGTACGGAGTTGGCCTAGCCTGCTTCTTTTTGATCTCAAGTAGGAAAATTGGTTTTATTATTTTAGGTGGAAGAAAGGAGTCATAAAGTACGTTTGTCGATTGCAATCGCATATTCATAAAAATTGAAAACCGAAGAAAACTTGATCAGATTGAAATATATATCAAAAATATATGAACAGTAAACTCAAACTCTCTTTCTTTCATAAAAAAAATTAAATTGTTTGAAATCGTCTTTTATGTAGACTCTAAAGTCATAGATCAACACACACAAAAGCAACAATCTCTTTTTTGTCAAATAGTAAGCAAATAAATTTAACAAAAATCAAACCCATACAAAATCTATGATATGCCTGTGCTTATCTACAACCGCTCGTTTCCAAGGGGTTGAGTCTTATGAGAAGAAAGGGCAAACAAACTCATGGCCACTCTTTTGCAATTCACAGATAGATGTAATTACCTTATTGAATATACTCGTAGCATTAACAGTAAGTTTGATATGTTAATGAACAACGGACTAATTATGTTTATATAAAGCAAAATAGCAGTAATATTCTTTGGCCTACTTACAATTCATCACATCGAAATGTATTTTGTCAAATCATTTCATCTGAAACAAGTTGCGCAAATATAATGTAATGAGATGTAACTAGGTGAGGGTTAGACTTATTTTATGTCAAATAAAAATTTGCTTGATACTAGTCATATTTATAAGAACATATTGGATATTTTCGTATTTTTTTCACTTTTTTTTATGGTATAAGGGGGCAAACGAGCAGACGGGTCACCGGATGGTAAGCAACTATCGCCGCCCATGGACACCTGCAACTCAAAAGTCACAATTGCGCTGCTGCCCTTGGTGTCCCTCCCACTCGAGTCAGCGGGAAGGGGGATTTGGGCTCCGGTAACCTTACTCACTCCGTTTTTGGTTTTTTGTTGTCTGTGAGGCCGTGGTATCACTCCGGTCGAGCCGGCCCATTTTGGCGAAACATGGCTCTTCCACGGTACGAAACTTAGTTTCGTACACTTTGCTCACTTTTCGAGAACATTCTGAACAACTATCAAGTAGCAGGTAACATTAATGAATTATAATAGAGTATACAATATCATCTATAAATATTGGTATACCTTTAAAGATTTCAGTGCAGTTATTACAATGAAGAAATATATTGTTGTTAGCTTTATTTATTTTATTTATTTATTTATATCTTTATTGTTTACAGTTAACACGTAAGATACTTTCAAATATATAGACGTAACAATCGGCAGTCTTATCGCTGACGGCGATCTCTTACAGACAACCTTAATTCGGATATTAGATATTTAAAAAGTTGGATAGTTTACATACACGTAACGCATTTTCACGTGAATATTTAAAAATATAAACAAAGGCATTCATACACAAATAAACATCTGTTCACATTACACATAGATAAATACACATACATACAAACATACACACACACATAAACATAATATATATAAATATGACACACAACATATATACAGTCCAAAATATATACTATATATATTTAAATCAACAGTATTTAGAATGTCAAATAAAAATCCTTCACTAGCTTTTTGAAAACGGTCAAGGTTTTAGCTTGTCGGATTGTCAAAGGCAAGTTGTTCCAAAGTCTTACTGCTTGCACAGTCAAAGATTTGTCTGCAAACTGGGTGGAATGTTGTGGCATTTTTAGTTTTAAATTCTCCGATGACCTCAGGTCCCTGCAATGTGTGTTTAATAAACTTATTATTTCTTGTATGTAGTCATAGTTTATTTAGTGATTATATACTTCAGTGTTAGTGTATTTTTAATTAATTTATTATTTAAAGTATAGGAAAGCTCTATTCGATTGTGTTCACGTTTCAAGTAATTTGAATGCTTTTGAAAGTAAAATTTCTTAGTAGCATTAAGTAGTATACATTTAAAATTTTCTTCCAGTTCGGGTTTATTCCATGTCCATCCCACAAAAGTTTCGTCTCGCACAAAACAAAACCTTTTATCTAATAATTCGCTCTATGATTATTTTATTACCTTTGGGCTTATTTCGTCATGTTTGGGTTTTTGTTTGTACTACTAAAAGTTTAGCACAACTACTATAAAATATTTATTGAATAACAAACGATCTAAAACCACGGTGCTGTTGTTAGAACTATTTATTTTTAACTGGATTGTAAATAAAACAAATTGTCTCCTGCTTTAGAAGTACAGTTTATATTTTCTGAATTTGGAAAAATAATTCAATTTCCGTTCTATTATTCACCACAAAGTAATTGAAAACAATGAAAATGAAATGAAATTTATTTCTGCAAGTAAATCTTTTCAGATATTTTTAAAAGTCGGACTTTACAGCTAGAAGGCGCAAATCATTGACAAGATACTAATGTTTTTGAACTGATGTTTGAAGGTTTGACTATGGAGAACAGGGTTGTTAGTTGAATGGAGGTAATGGAATAGATAAACCAAGAGATTTGTCTCCAAAAGTCCAAGGTGTGTTACTTTGACTTATTACGGTTTTATGGTGACTAAGATAAAAGAAAATATTTATTTCAATTATTCTTTATAAAATTTTGACCCCTTCATATAAAATTTACAGGTCACTGATCGACAATATCAAAGGTACCATGAAAAGAAATAGGAGTATTTATTCCAACTTTTTCTTAACATATGTTTTATAGTACCTATACATGTCACTTAACATCAGTTCAGTCGTCTACTCTTTGGGACCAAAGAGGAGACGACGATATACTAAAAAATGATGACCGGATGGCGTAGTGGTTTGTGTAACGGACTGCTATTCCAAAGGTTGCGGGTTCGATTCCCGCTCAAGTCAAACATTTGTGTGCATGAACTTTTAATGTATGATTTGGTCTGGGTGTTTTTTTTTTAAAGACAACTCCCGCATTAGGAATACTTTACAAACATACATGAAATGGACACAAAGAACACCCAGACTCAGAACAACAATTTGTGGATCACACAAAGTGTTGTCCCATGTGGGGTTTGAACCCACAACACTCGACGTACTAGGAAGCGGCGTGGCGACCGCTTACGCCATCCATATGTTATATGTATGTTTCTATGTATAATATATATGTATTTACAAAAAAAAAGTATGTATATATTTATATCAGTTGTCTAGCTTTGCTTAGTTTGGGACTAGATGGCGTTGTGTGAATGTGGTGGAATATTATTACTAATACGCCTATCTCCATAGGTATATGGAAATATGGTTGTTTTAGAAGTCTTATTTATTATTTAAATTACATATAAAACAGTAATATTCGCGTGGTATTCATAATAAAGTGAAAAGAAGACGCACAAAATCTAATTTCACAGAACGTTGAAAATTTAGATATTTCTTTATTATAGCCTCTCTGCTCTTCGGCTGGAACAAAGTCTTGTACTTAATAAGCTTATCTTAGTTTATTACAAACTTTAAAATTTACGCAAAAAATATTAATATTGTATATTGGGTTTATGTAAATAGCAAGAAAATAGTCATAATATTATGCATACGTTCTCAGTATATAAAACAGCTAAGAAATTTAAACATGAGAAGTGTACCACAGGTTGGTTGTGCGTGGCAAAAATTGTCTTGAAAAGCGCACAGTGGTGGAGTGCTAATTACCTATCTTTCTGCTGCGGTGATTTGGGTGTGTTGAAAGGAAGAGCGAGTGAATAAAAGAGTTTATAAGGCCTACACTACTGATTAGTATCAGTCATCGGTAGTCTACCAAAGGAGGTTAAAGCAACGTGTATAAAAGACCTGATGAAAGTGGAACAGAAGCGAGATGTATGGCAGGACCATTATAAGTGGCGTCTTATCGACTCTGCTTACCCTGGATGGAAATAAAGCGTGAGTGTGTGTAATGTGAATCTATGTAATAAATTATAAATTGAGAATAAATTTGACAAAGAACAGAGCTATATAAGTGAACATCATTTACAAACATTAATATTATAGTTATCCAACTTGGGTATTCAATATCCATGGCCATTATAACTACGTTGATTATGAACTCATCAGCAAAATATGAACAAATAAAAATATCGTATCAGAAAATAATAAAAATGGTTATAGTAACGAGGAAAAAAATCACAACTAAAGAAAAAGCCTATCAGTGTGTCGTGAGCTTGTTCTCAATTAAACCTTATGTTTATCTAAATAGCATTTCTTTTTGAAAAACAAATGAAAAAAAAAACTTATACTGTAAAAAACGAAATCAGTAATTAAAACCAGCGCTAAAAGAAAGCAATGACTCATTATTATTTTGTTCTACTCGTACTTACTGGCGCTCTTAAACTGAGCTACTTTTTCTTGTTCTATTTTTAAACCCAAACTTTTTCAAATTGTGTTTTCTGTGTTATTATTTATTTATGTATAGAGGTTTAAGATAACATTTCTATGACAAAAGTTTGTATAATAAACAAAGTACTCGGACCAAGTGTAAGTATGTTATATGTTTGAATGTAAGTTAGAATTAATTTCCAATTTGTATAATACATGTGCAAAACAATGGTGTATACGAAATTATAATTATGAAAAATATGTAATTATTTACTTACCCAATTTTTTCACCATTTTACGTCTAACAAAGATCATCGAATAACTTCAATAATCAAAGTTGTTGAGTGTATAGTGAAACAAATCGAGCTCGATCTAAATTAATCCTGAACAGACCAAAACCGCCATTTTAAGGAGAGCTTCTACTAAAGGCTGTTGATGATGATATACCAATCTTAAAAAGCTGAAAGGTTGTTTATTTACTTGATCGCGCTAATCTCAGGAAGTACTGGTTTAAATTGAAAAGTAATTTCATTCTTAGATAACCCATTTATCGAGGGAGGCTACAGGCTATGAAATAACGTCACTCTGCAACCAATCGGAGGAGCGAAGCATCGATGAAAAATGTAGCAAAACACGTGGAAAATTTATTCATTGTGATATGTACGCATACAGTACACGTTAATTTTGAAATTGACTACGAAATTCTCTACGTGACTCAACAATATTCAGTGAGTATGAGTAACTGCTGCTACTAACTTAAAAAAAAAAAAACTAAATTACTTTACTTTATAAATACTGTTAGATAATTCACAAAATTACGAGTTTCGATCTGTCTATAATTAAAATTCTGGTTGTATTACAACCAAATTATTGTAATGGCGTTGGAATCATTATAACGTCATTGTAAAAAACACGGTCCTGAGTCAACATGATAAAAAGATATGGGCAAATTTCGATTTTCGCTAAAACTTGTAAGTACCCGTCCGTGTGGTGACGGATTAAGAATACAGAAAGTCACCACCTACCCCCGTGGGTGTCGTGCCTACCTCTGCACCTACCTATGCAAAACAACAGCACTGCAAAAAGAAGGAAAACTTTAAACAAACCCTATATCAACCCGTCTGGCCAGCGTGGTATAGTAGGCCAAGGCTCAAACTCAATTTTAAGGAGAGGCCTATGTCCAGCAGTGGACTGTTATAGGCTGTTGATGAATATGATGTAAGTACCAAAATTTACCTTAATTTTCAACTTTTTTTATTTTTCATAATTTTCTCTTTACTTGTGCTGGAGATCTTAACCTGAAGACCTTGCTTTTAACCAAAATTGACAATTCTATGTCAACCGGAAGTACCCTATAGGTTTTTTGGTCGAAAACCTATATGGTAATGTCCGTTGACCTAGAATCACGAAATTTGGCAACAAGAAACGTCTTACAGCACAAATAGAGGAATAATTCCAAAAAAATAAAAAAAGTTGAAAATTAAGTTAAATTTTGGTACTGACAAATTTTCTCGAAAATCTACGTAAAATCTGGGTAGGAACCCTCGGCGCACGAGTTCGATTCGTGCCTGACCGGATTTTTTATTATTATTTAAAAATACTACTTACTAAGAACTTACCAAGAATTATTTTCTGTGTCGCAAGGGACACACATCGTTCCCAGATTACTCTTTTCAGAAAAACTTTTATCGCTTAATATAACTTAGGTATAACAATAGATGTGTAAGGGACCGTCCGTGTGGTGACGGATTAAGAATACAGAGTGTCACCACCCCTATTCATCCCGTGGGTGTCGTAAGAGGCGACTAAGGAAGCAAACTACGCAGGACAACAGCACTGCAGAGAGAAGGAAAACTTGAAAGAAACCCTATACCAACCCGTCTGTCCAGCGTGGTATAGTAGGCCAAAACCTCCTTCCTAAGGAGAGGCCTATGTCCAGCAGTGGACTAGTAAAGGCTGTTGATGATGATGATGTGTAAGGGACTGGTGTCTGGGATAGGAAGGTATAAAGATACCTGCGTTACGGGTCTCCAAGATAAATTAATTGTTAACTTTATCTGAAGTGTGATTAGATTAAATAATACAAAACATTGGATATACATTTAGTGCTGTGTGTCGGTGCGGGTTCTGTGATTTTCTTTTTACACGCTTTATATTAGCTTCACTTGTATGTTTGTTTGTATGTTTGTAACCGACTCCTTTGGGCGTGATTTTGACTGACTTTAAACGGTCAGAATTGGTTCAAACTTTGTGGATATATCGAGGAACGATGACAATACACTAATTTGAAAAAAAAAATAGTTTTAAAAAACTAAAAAACACGCTTTCTATAGAAAACCAAACTAAAAAATAGAAAATAAGTTTTAATAAAAAGCGTTGGGTGCCTGTTTTACAAACTATTTTTTTTTCGTTTTATGGTATAGAGGGCAAACGAGCCGACGGGTCACCTGATGGTAAGCAACTAGCACCGCCCATGGACACCTGCAACTCAAAAGTCACAAGTGCGTTGCAAGCAAGTCCGGTAACCTCATGTACTCAGTGAAAGGCAACGAAAGAATTGCTTAACACCGGTTTTCTGTGAGGCCGTGGTATCACTCCGGTCGAGCCGGCCCATTCGTGCCAAAGCATGGCTCTCCCACATTTAACTGAAAATATCTTATTTTGCATACACGTTGCCAGAAGCATGTAACTGGACATTTTATACTTACAGGACAGGATAAAATTTACTCCAAATATATTATGATGTTGCCAAGAGATCCAGTTTCTTCCTCCGAGCCTGTTTCCTAAACTAGGTTGGGATCGGTTTTAAGTCTACTACAACTCAAACTTCCACAGCCCAAGTACCAGGCGATATCGAAATTCTGTAAAAACTGTATTAGGGGTTTTTAAAGCTCTAACCCGTGACGATTACTACAGATATTTAAATGGCAACCGGAACTAACGATTTAGCCAAGAGATAGACTGACAAAATCTACCTTAAGTACGTACGTACTGAGGGCAAATATTGGTAGTTAATATAATCGGCTCCTATAAGGTTATTCTCTATATGTTATTACCGCAATGTCGCAATGCTAAGGTCTCATGAATTATTAAAGTTGTACGTATATGAAAAACCTCATAGGATTATTGCAAGTTTCTGCAGATTCTACTATTTACCAATGTCATTACTTTAATACCGCCGTGCAAATGTCAGTTATCGCTTTTAAAAAGCTATGTCTTTCCTTAAGAATCAAAGTATCCATACCAAATTTCATCGAAATCGGTTTAGCGGTTATTTATTCCCCATAAAAACTTCCACCCCTCTTTTTACCCTCTTAAAAGATGATTTCTGGGATAGAGACTACCCTGTGTCCTTTTCCGGCACTCAAACTATTTTTATACCAAATTTCTTCTAAATTGATGACGCGGTTTAAGCGTGAAGAGGTAACAAACAGACAGACATACATAGCTTCTCATTAATAATATTAGTATGGATTGATTTAGTTACTACTGTTATTTCTGTTACTACTGTTAGTTAAGTCAGTCAATTTAATTAGTCTAAATTGACTACTTTACGTGATGATGTAAGTATGTTGTCCATATTAAATTAATACATATAAAGAGTTATTTTTTGTGTTTTTTTGTTGACAAGATTAGAATGTTTCTTTCTGTATTGGATGAAGCTTTAACTGAGGATTAATATAAGCTATAAGACGTATCTCCTGTAAATAATATTGTTTTTTATATATAATCACGCCAGTATCTCCGAAGGTCAACAGAGGCGTACTATATACCCATATTTTTACATGGACCATGAGCCTCAAAATACATAATATATCTGTTAAAGTATGTTTAAATAATCTGTGTAACCTAAATTTCGCGCTTTCCAACTATTGACTAATTTGTATTGTATGTGGGCTATGCTCTCTACTCCGTGGTACAGTGTAGCGTTGTACGCGTAGAATACCTTTTAATTATATTTAAAAAATATATGTCATCGAAACCTTATTACATCACACACATCACATCAACAGCCTTTAATAGTCCACTGCTGGACATAGGCCTCTCCTTCGCAAGGAGATTTTGGCCTACTATACCACGCTGGCCAGACGGGTTGGTATAGGGTTTGTGTCAAGTTTTCCTTCTTTTTGCAGTGCTGGTGTCCTGCGTTATTTTGCGCCCTTAGTCGGCTCTTACGACACCCACGGGATGAATAGGGGTGGTGACATTCTGTATTCTTAATCCACTCACGGACATCCTTATTATTGCAACAATATCCCAAATAAAACTATGTCATTACGTTCGTTTTGTTAAAGACTAATTTCGGTTAATGATTTCGATTCACAATTTCTTGCAATAATACAACATAATTACAATTAATATAACGGACAGGAAAGAAAAAAAGGAAAGGAAGGGAAAAATTGAAATTCGTTTTTTTTCTAAGATGTAACATATTTATTTAATTAAATATTTATCTTCATTATCTATACATTGCTGTCATCTAAACGGAAGTTCATTTATGGCTTTACGATAGAACTCAGGGGATCTAGATTCGAACAACTGTGTGAAAGCATTTTCTACTGCCTCCTCGGAAGAAATTTTTTTATCAATTAGAGAATACAATACACGCGGCTAAAGCGAAGCGACATTCCTAGTCTGAGCAGCCGCTTTACATAAAAAACAATAAACCGAATGGTCAAACAGAGGAATGGCTTATTGTTGTTGAAGGAACAGATTGCCATATAGCAGTACACAACAAAAAAAAAAAAAAAAAAAATTAGAGAATTGACTAAATCCCGAAAAATGGTAGTCCGTTGAAGCAAGGTCTGGCGAGTGAGGAAGATGACGTATGGTTTATAACTGCAGCTTCTGTGGAGTTGCAACAATTTCTCGTGCAGTGTGAGGTCTTGCGTTATCATGGTGAAGATCGATTCACGGATCGTTATAGTCCGGGAGGTACCGTTGCAAATGAAAAAGTCACAGTAAGCCGGCTGATATTGTCATCGATGGTTGATCTAATATGACCAATAAGTGAACCAACCGTCAGCTGCTCAAGTAGCGGTGGGTGCGGGTGTGTGTGGTTCCGGAAGTGGTGAAAAAAAATAAAAAAATAAGTCATAGTACGCCGGCTGAAATTCTTTTCATAAATATTTTACATCATACAGAGCTAAAAAAAAAAATCGTCAGCTGCATAGTGAACTTGTAAAAAAACACGTAAAATAAACTGACTGAAAAACACGTGAAATAAATGACTGATAAGTGAACCGAGCGTCAGCTGACGCACCCGCGGTGGGTGTAGGATTGAAAGGTTCCGGAAGTGGTGAAAAAAAAAAAAAATTAAGTCATAGTACGCCGGATGAAATTTAACTAAGTGATTGTTTAAATTATCAAAAGTACGAAAACAACAATCAGCTGCGTGGGTAGCGGTGGAAAGACCGTCAGCTGACGCAGTAAAAGTTAAAAATATTGGAGCATTGCTACTATGCTGTCTCCTTTTAAACACATATTTCGACATAGATTCTGTCTCACTCCTCGATATTTAAGGTTGATAGAACTGTCAAGTGTCACTTGCAATTGACACGACTTCACACCAGTCACTTTATCTTGTTAGGTTATTTTGGTGGAAGTTTTTTTGTTTTTGGTGGTTATTTTGGTATGCTTGGCAATATTAATGCTATTCAAAACGATTTGAAAATTACCATGCACATTGGTTACGGAAATTCCCAAAGATTCGTAAATATTACGAAAGTACACGAAAATTTGGGAACCAATTTGTGCTCTGCGTTGCCAGGGTTTCATGCTCTCACAGGCTGCGATTTCAATCCTGCATTTTACAGGAAAGGAAAAAATAAGCCTCTACAATTGTTGCGAAAATCTCAGGCATATATGCAAGCATTGGGTAATATTGCAAATATCCCGAATTGTACAATAGACCACATATTCGCAACGATTGAAGAATTTGTTTGTCGTCTGTACGGATTCAAAGGGATAAACGATGTCAACGCTACACGAGTCGCCACGTTTAGTAAAAACTACGAAACTAATAATAAGAACGATATGCTGAAGTAGAAAAACCGTATCGATGGAGCTATCTTCCCACCATGTAAATCGGAGCTACGCCAGCATTTACTGCGAACTTCATACATCGCGCACCTTTGGAGCCATGCTCACCTTCAAGAGCCTTCTCAATTATCTCCAATTGACTGGGGATGGGAAGAAAAAGAAGACAAATATGTTTTTAAATGGTTCGAGGGATATCAAGTACCCCAGTTGGCAGTATAACGGATAGCAAGCAAAATATAGCTGGTATGGATTTTTTGTTGTTGACACTTTCTTTGAGCGTGTATATTCTGGTATGCGAATTTTAATGATTAAACTGTTCATTTACAGGTGATGAAGAAGAGGCTCGAGATCAGGAACACGCAAAAGATGAAGAGAACAATCTGACAGACAAAAGTTCTGATAACGATTCATCTGGGGACCATGACGATAGCGATACTATCGATTACGAATAATTCTATATCGATTTCTATCTTTCTATCTCTTTTTTTTAAATTCCCTTTATATTAGTTGATGATATTTCCATTTTACTCTCCATATTATTTTATATTATGCATTTCTTTTATCTATGTAAAATAAAACAAGAAAAACAGCAAAATATTTTCGTACGATATTGTTACACATGCTATAAACTTCTCGAGATTATCATTAAATTTTCAATATGCCGCTTGAAATTAGACAAGACTGTAGTTTAATAGTTACGTTTGCAAAAACAATCAGTGAGTTGGGGGCGGACAGGGGAGTTCTGTCAGCTGGACCCTGAAAGAAACTGTGCATTACTCGAATAATCTATATCCTTAGTGCGTCAGCTGACGGTCTTTCCACCGCTACCCACGCAGCTGATTGTTGTTTTCGTACTTTTGATAATTTAAACAATCACTTAGTTAAATTTCATCCGGCGTACTATAACTTTATTTTACGTGTTTTTTTACAAGTTCAAGCGAGCGGCTGACGCATAATCCCCCCTCCACCATGCAGCTGATGATTTTTTTTTAGCTCTGTATGATGTAAAATATTTATGAAATGAATTTCAGCCGGCGTACTATGACTTAATTTTTTTTTTTTTTTCACCACTTCCGGAACCTTTCAATCCTACACCCACCGCGGGTGCGTCAGCTGACGCTCGGTTCACTTATCAGTCATTCGACATCTATTGAACAAGATGGCAACCGACCGGCGTAAAAACACTACCTAAAATGCAACGGTACCTCCCGGACTATTATTGTTTTACTTCCAGTTTCACCATCATTTCTTGAAGTTCAGAACCTTAGAAAGCTGTAGTGAATAACACCACGAAATGAACACCATACAGTTAGGTACTATTACCTTTTTATTGGTAAGCTTTGCTTTAGGGCACTGTTGCGGCGTTTGACCTGGGGTCAGCCATTGCATTTTTCGCTTATGGTTATCGTAAACAATCCACTTTTGGTCACAATTCGATTAAATATTGATCGGTTGCCACCATCTCCTTCAATTCAGCGTTATTCACCGGTCTTCCATGTGGTTCGTTCGTCAAGTCGAATTTTCCATTACGGACGCATTTAAACCAAAAATGCACAGCACGTTCATTACCAGTCTCCTCTGCAAACGCAGCGTTGATGTTGCGATTGCAGAGGAGACTCGTATTAAAAAATAACTCGGATTTTCTCGCTGAATTAAAAAAAAAATTGAAAGTCTAAAATCGAATGTTGCACATTTTTTAAAAGAACCTCATAGGTATCATGTGAAAAAAGTTTCAAAACGAAAATCTCACACCATGAAGGTTTTATGCCAATTCATATAACATACTGAATGAAAAAATAGGAAATCAAAGGTTAAATTGAAACGAGATTTACTTACGTGACTTATCAGTGGTATCGGTAAGGGTATGTTTTCATAAATATGCTTACTTGTTATTTTTAAGTTTTTCTATATATAGTATATATGTATAGTATATATAATAGTCTCTGTGAAACTTAATAGTATATATTAAGTTTCACAGAGACTATTTTCTTGCCTAGTTATTTAATAAGTACCCTTGAATTACGTCCAATTAGATACATCTAATTACTAAAGCAATTATCAGTGATATGTTACTCGTATTGTTACTCGATAACCTTGCGTATGTGACTCGATGAAAAACTAGGTTTCCATTGGTTAAAGAAGTTTTAGAATCGGTTTAGTGGTTTAGACTCGAACGGGTAATAAACAAACACACAAACAAAAAAACTCAATTTCATATACATACGAGTATAAGTAATATAAATATAGATGAATATTTTATTTTGTTTTATGGTTTTATCTTTGTTTTTTTTTTACTTAATATTTTAGTATAATATTTTTAGTTTATTTAATAGATACTTGCTTTTGCCCGTGGCTCCGCCCGCTTATCACGGTAAAAAGTAGCCTATGTTACTTTTTTTTTACTGGTAAAAGAATGTTTAAAATCGGTTTATCGGTTTAGGCGTGAAAGCGTAATAAACAAGCAAGCAAACTCACTTTCTAATTTATAATGGAAAGTATATTTGAAAAAATCTCCTACAAGCACCCTTAAAAAATTGTACTAAATCTCTTTGGTTCTTGGTTTTGTATAAACAACGTTATTTGATTTGGGTACGTTCATTTCCTTATCCAATCACCTTTATATATTGGGACTTATGTTTTCAAAGTATTCCATCAATTTCGACCCTCAAAGTCAAAGACAAAATGTATTTATTTTATTAACTTATTTGAAATCGTCTGTTACATAATGACTCAAAACTCACATAATAGCAACAGTCTATTTTGCCAAATATTGGATTTGTCAAATTATTTTGTAAAAATACGGCCGATACGACCTTCAAACCTTTAAGAAAAGAGCGTACTCCTTCCTGAAAAGCCGGCAACGCGTTTGTGACTCCTGAGTTGGAGGTGGGTGGTGGTAGTCACTTTCCATCAGGTGTCCCGTCTGCTCGTCTCCCCCCTCTTACATAAAAAAAGGTACGTAGGCCTCTCCTTAGAAATCTTATTAAGATTTCTATTTTGGCGGCTATAATTTTAGTCCGGATTACGTAATATTACCACCAGCAAGCCCTTTGGCGTCAATCGGTAATAAAAGTATTAATAACTAGCTGTGTCGGCTACTTTTTGCGCGTGTAATTTGCCTTTTAGTATTAATAGGCACTGACTGTGTCCGTGTGGTGTCGGATTAAGAATACTAAGTGTCACCACCCCTACTTCATCCCGAGGGTGTCATAAGAGCCGACTAAGGGAGCTAACTACGCAGGACAACAGCACTGCACAGAGAAGAAAAACTTGAAAGAAACCCCATACCAACCCGTCTGGTTAGCCTGCCTAAGACTCATGTCCAGCAGTGGACTATTAAAGGCTGTTGATGTGTGATGTGATGATTAAGATTATTAAGTTATATTAAAGCTTATAAAAATATGAGTTCTTATGTTAGAAATATCATAAATAATAAAACAACAATGTTATTTGTTTCTTGTAAGGTAATCTAGCAAACGTATTGGTGAAATGTTAGGAATTTCTGTCTCCAATGATTTCATGTCATATTTCATTGAGAATATTTATCCTTCATCGAGCAAACATGAATATAATGGCAATGTATTAAGGAAAATATTATTGTTGTAGACAAAGTCCGTTATATATTCATTGAAATAAAGGAGTAACAAATAAAAAGGGATATAAAATATTTCGAGAACAATTTTATTTTCTACTAGCTGAACCGCGCAACTTCGTCTACGTCTCTAAGTAGTAATAAATTTTCTCCGTTTTTGAAACATTCTTCATTGGTGCTCCGCTCCTATTGGTCTTAGCGTGATGATATATAGCCTATAGCCTTCCTCGATAAATGGGCTATCTAACACTGAAAGAATTTTTCAAATCGGACCAGTAGTTCCTGAGATTAGCGCGTTCAAACAAACAAACAAACAAACAAACAAACAAACTCTTCAGCTTTATAATATTAGTATAGATTCTCAAGGTTTCTAAGTCTTTTTAATGCGGTAATAGTATTATTTACTCTAATTCATGTTTTGTAATAAGTACATGTTATTAATTATAAGTAAAAACAGTAAATAAATGAGACATATATTTTAACTCAAAGATTTAACAGATAAATCTTCAGTTCATCAGTAGCCACTTCAAAATTGCAATTTTATGAGAAAACTGACGGTTTAGATAAAGGTTTTTAACATTTTGTTTAAAAAACTTTTTAAAAATATATATTGTACTTATATCATGAAATGTTAACTGTATTATTTATTGTGAGAATCGAATCGACCAGCTTCATGGTTCGTTTTAGCACTAATTAAGATGTAGATACCGCCTAATGGAGGCGGTCTTTTAAATTACAAGGCCCTCAGTAGTAATTACAAGAAAATTGGAACTAAAAGGATTTCTTATACGTTTTCTGTTACGAGAGAGTTTTGGAGCTCCTTGTAACCCCTCACTCACTCACTCACACACACACAAAAAAAAATTGCTTTAAACCTTAAAACGTTCTTTTCTGAGGCTGTGATACCTTTCGGATCGAGCTGGCCTATTTCTGCCCAAGAACATCTCTTCTACGGTGAAATAAAGGCACGTCAATAACGGCTATTTTTCTGTATCATAATTAATGTATCTATAGATGTTTCGGCAATTCTGTAATCATTCTCTCTCTGTTGTGAATAAAACTTTTCAATTAATTTAAATTACAAGCCACTTACAAAGGGGAAGTATTTGTTAACGTCCCAATCGAATTAGATCGTCGCCATCAACACAACAGGCGTTTAAAGCCCTTCCGGTCTATTCAAGTAATTATCGAAGCGGTCTATCTGTATATTCCATTTATATGTAAATTTATTGAAAACAATCGTTATTTTAATGTATTTGTGGGTATGGTACTTGGTCTCTGAAGAAGAGGTGATTTCTTAGGTGCTTTAACATACAGAATGTTCTTTTTAATTTACAAAGTACAAGAATTATAGTTGACTGCCCTCACGCCATTCTTGTGTTTTCAGTTCCTGAGTTGGATGTCTAATTCTGTGAAGATAAATAAAATTGTTTACATCTATTTGTAGGTACCTGTTCTCTAAGATCCTAAGTATATAAACAGGTTGGAAGGGAGGTAGGTACTTTTGAAAACAAAAATGTGTCTATTATCTGCAAATAGTTATTTCGGAGTTTGGATGTTTTCTATATTTAATGTAATATGTATTCACATCAACAGCCTATACTAGTCCACTGCTGGACATAGGCCTCTCCTTAGAAAGGAGGTTTTGGCCTACTATACCACGCTGGCCAGACGGGTTGGTATAGGGTTTGTTTCAAGTTTTCCTTCTCTTTGCAGTGCTGTTGTCCTGCTTACTTTGCTCCCTTAGTCGGCTCTTACGATACCCACGGGATGAATTGGGGTGGTGACAATTTGTATTCTTAATCCGTCACCACACGGACTCTTAATCCGTCACCACACGGACTTTGATGATAGCTCCCTCATAATATGTATTATATTTAATTTAAAAAAAAGTATATAAGTATTCTATCGGTCAATCTAGCTTTCATAGTACTTACAAACTCTGCTTACTTTGAAACTAGATGGCGTTGTGTGTCAGATGTCCGAAATATTATTATTATACTTTTGATGATGAGTCAGAAAAAAAACAACCTTGATTAAAAAATATATTTTTACGACATTCTACCACCTAGTATTACCTATTACGTAGTCGCATTAAAACGTTTGGCGCGCCGTACGTATATTATATATGCTTACTTACACATATTTATTCGAACATTATAAATAATCTTTTATTAGTATCGCTTTTGCTGTCTACTGTCAACAAATAATTTATCTTAATCGATTAACTTTTATCCTACTATAAACAATATTTCCATCAAATATTAGTCGTTAAGCTTTTCTCATCAGTATTCTGACACCAACAAGATTTCAAATCTTAACATTTTCAGCCCTCATGTGCACATATATTACTGAACCCGGGCCTTTTACCCTGACAAAGAATTGGCATACAGATGTATAACGGCAGATGATATCTATGAACGGTGAGTGGGGTTAAGCTCACCCTATTGAAGATTGGCACGTCGATCTTACGTAAACAATTGTAAGTTATGTATATTTTATATTAGAAATTAATTGTTGTTCATTAGTCTCAGTATAACTCGAGAAAATCTGAACCAATTTGGTTCATTTTAGTCTTGAAATATTTGTAAGAGTGAGAAAGTTTAGAAGGCAAAAACAAAAAAATAACAACTCGAAATCATGAATACAGTTTATCAAACATCAACAGTATTTAATAGTCCACTGGTGGACATAGGCCTTAGATAGGCTAACCAGACGGGTTGGTATAGGGTTTCTTTCAAGTTTTTCTTCTCTGTGCAGTGCTGTTGTCCTGCGTAGTTGGCTCCCTTAGTCGGCTCTTATGACACCCACGGGATGAATTAGGGGTGGTGACACTTAGTATTCTTAATCCGTCACCACACGGACATAGTCAGTGCCTATTAATATTAAAAGGCAAATTACACGCACACAAAGTAGCTAGTTATTAATACTTTTATTACCGATTGATGGCAAAGGGCTTGCTGGTGGTAATATTACGTAATCCGCACAAAAATTATAGCGGCCAAAATATTTGTTCCTTTGAAGATAAAACACGTAAGTTTATGTATGTAATAGATCTTTGATACTTTCAGTAATGGTATAGTTTAATTTGCCGATAATAGAACTACGACAGCTGCAGTACGAGTATATTCTATAGATTTGATTGATCTTACGACCGGATGGCGTAGTGGTTTGTGTAATGGACTGCTTTTGTAAAGGTTGCGGGTTCGATTCCCGCTCAACAACAAACATTTGTGTGCATGAACATTTACTGTTTGACTTGTTATGGGTGTTTCTATGTATAATATGTAGGTGTTTACAAAAACAAAAGTATATATGTATTTATATCAGTTGTCTAGTAGCCATAGTACAAGCTCTGCTTAGTTTGGGACTAGATGGTGTTGTGTAAACATGATAGAATATTATTATATTTGTTATAGTTTCTAAAGGCAAGGCAAGAATGT